>OY856186.1:293768762-293815954 GCA_963693315.1 Diogma glabrata | reverse complement strand
TCTGTCTGCCGTCACAACCAATGAAATCTAGAAAACCGCTGGAGGGATTTCAAAAATTCTAAAATCTTTTTTTTCTTCTAAATAGGTATACTCAATAGGAAGAGCATAAAGGACAATGTGTTCGATAACTATACCGGGAGTGTTTCAAAAAAATCGTCAAGTGTGTCAAAACAAAGAAATTTGCATATATTTTGCTTAAAAAACGTTCATTTTAAGTGATTAGGAATAGAAACATTGAATTTGAAGAAATCTTGATGGTGTGTGAGACCAAAAACTAGATTATTGCAATATAAGTTGGTCAAAAAAAATGTTGTCAAGTGTGCAAAAGAATGATTTTCATTTTTTTGACTCAATTTTTTGGAAAAAAATGATATTAATTATTTGTTTGATATGAAATGTTAGCGAACATGAAATTGAACATGGAAATTTTGATTTTGTTTTAATTTTTTAAATATTTTGGGAATTTTAAAAAAGTTTGTAGTTTTGATTTTGTTATAACTTTTGCAATATTTTTAGAATTTTGGAAAAAGTTTGAATTTTTGAGTTTGTGAATTAAGAAATTTTGCAATAAGTTTGTATTTTGATTTTGTTATAATATTTGCGATATTTTTAGAATTTTCGAAAAAGTTTTTTGAATTTTGATTTGGAAAAAGTTTCAATTTTTGATTTTGTAATTTAATAATTTTAGAATTTTGGGAAAAGTTTCAATTTTTGATTTTGTAAGAATTTTCGGAATATTTTTAGAATTTTGATAAAGTTTAAAGTTTGATTTTATTATAATTTTTGGAATTGTGAAAAAGTTTGTATGTTTGATTTTGTTATAATTTTTGGAATATTTAAGAATTTTGAAAAAGAGTTTGATTTTTTGAGTTATAAATTTTTGCAATATTTTTAAAATTTTGAAAAAATTAAAATTTTTGATTTTATTATAATTTTTATAATTTTGAAAATTTTTTTTTTTGTTATAATTTTTGCAATTTTTTAAGAATATTGGAAAAAGTTTCAATTTTAGATTTTGTTATAGCTTTTACAATATTTTTAGAATTTTCAAAAAGTTTTCAAACTTTGATTTTGTAATAATATTTGGAATGTTCTTAGAACTTTAAAAAACAGTTTAAATTTTTGATTTTATTATAATTTTTAGAATATTTTTGGAATTTTGAAAGGAATAGGAATTTTTGATTTTGTAATATTTTCTCGAAACGCTAAATAGAGAGGTTTTTGAGTAGTTTGCTGGGTGTAGCATCTTTTCACTAAGTTATATTAATTTTTGATCTGTTTAAATTTTCCGGTAACGAATTAATATTTCGTGTTTATTGTGTAATAAATTTCTAAACAGAGATAAAAAAAATACTTGTACTTTAACAAAGAGTTTTATTCATATTATGAAGTTGTATGGCCGGGATTTCTTTAATTATTTCTTTATTTATATATCCTCAATTAAACCCGTTTTTTGAATTAATATAAATATTTATTGTTAAAAAATCTATATATTTCGGACTAGGCCCATCTTCAGGATTATATATGTATAACAATAATATAAAAATTAAAAAATTAAAAAAGCATTTGACATTGTTATAAAAACAATAAACAAAAAGTAAAATATAATTTTAACATACGTTACTACGGTAAAATTAAAAAAATTATAAAATCTAGTACTAGAGCTCATTATTAATACAAAACTTTTAAAACATTATGATCAGATTATAATAATTATTAGAAAAGTCTTTTTTGTCATTTAGAGTTTAAAGAGTTTTATGTTTGATATACATCGCTGCCCAAAACTAAAAACAATGTCCTCATAAAAGTTTTTGGCCAAAAACTATATCAAAATCCTTAGCCCAGACCGAAGTCTTGATATCTCAGAAATGTGAGAATTCAGCCCCTTCATATTTTAATTATTATTTTCACGACAACTATAGACACATTAATTAACCCAATAGTACGGGAGGTGGCGTTATATTTGTAGGGGTCATTTCATACCGACTGAATTTCATTTTGAGAGTTGTTCAATTTTCATATATTAACAAAATGAGCGTCAGTCGTCAGACCCGCGGTGGGGCTAAAGTTGGCAGCATGCGAAAGTCTGTAAAAAAAAGTTTGGTCATAGTATTTTCATACCGCTCCAAAATTTGTGAGATGATATTTTAGATTATTTTTAACAAAAAAACAATCGTCTGCTGCATTGAAGAGGGTGGGTTACATGTCAGTCACGTATATGAACCATTCTGAAAACTTGTAAATATAAATACATTTTATACCTTACGCAACTCATGCAGCTGAATTTTCATACTTTTAAAATAATAAAGAAAACCGTCAGCTGTATTTTTAACGGGAGAAAGACCGTCAGCCAGTCTCATAACATGCTGCGCGCTCAGTGCATCTCTGTTCATCATAGTCACTTTGCAAATAAACTGACGATCTTTACATTTACAAACGTACAGCTGACGACCATTTTTATTTATTTTATAATATAAAATTACTTTACTTTATACAATAAATAAAACATAAATATTTATTATATAATATAATTACTTTATTCATATAAAAAGTAATTTTATTTTATAAAATAAATAAAAATGGTGGTCAGCTGTACGTTTGTAAGTTTAAAGATCGTCAGTTTATTTGCAAAGTGACTATGATGAACTGAGATGCACTGAGCGCGCAGCATGTTATGACACTGGCTGACGGTCTTTCTCCCGTTAAAAATACAGCTGACAGTTTACTTTATTATTCTAAAAGTATGAAAATTCAGCTGCATGAATTGCGTAAGGTATAAAATGAACTTATATTTACAAGTTTTCAGGATGGTTCATATACATGACTGACATATAACCCACCCTCTTCAATACAGCTGACGATTATTTTTTTGTTAAAAATAATCTAAAATATCGTCTCACAAATTTTGGAGCGGTATGAAAATACTAGGACCAAACTTTTTTTTACCGACATTCGTATGCTGCCACCTTTAGCCACACCGCGGGTCCGACGACTGACGCTCATTTTGTTAATATATGAACATTGAACAACTCTCAAAATGAAATTCAGTCGGTATGAAATGACTCTTACAAATATAACGCCACCTCCCGTACTATAAAACTATTGGTTTGTTTTAACCGTTAGTCTGAATAACGAGTTAATTAAAATTATTTGAATACAATTTGATTGACGTAAGATACTATTTCTTTTTTGTTTTGTTATTTTACGTTGTGTATCTACAGAACTTATATTTTTATTGTTTGTGTAACTCACTACGGTGTGGATAGGCGTGTGGTTGCTAATCAAACCTCGGCGGTGCCAGCTGTTTAAATCCCGATCGGAACAAATATTAGCTTATTCAAACTATTCTTGAAAAAAAAAAACTAACCAACTATCAGTTAATCAAAATTAATCTATCTGTATAAATAAAAAACTAAAAACATGAAAAACATAATTCTGTTAGAATAATTCTGAATGAATTCACACAAAGTATTGTCTAGAAATTTAATGCAAAAAATCCCATATAATGTAAAAATATTTCCATAATATGGAGTCTAATGACAGTGGAAAAATTCAACTTAAGTAAAATAAATAAGTGATGAAGAAGATTCAACTTTGAAATTGTCATCGCCTCAACGGCGTAATCGATAGCGTGTCTGCCCAAGGATTTGAGCCGGGCACTGACGAGGGTAGGTGCGAATCCCATCTGAAACACGAAAAATGGGAATTGGAGTTTTTTTTCTGAGAAACTTCAAACCATACCTTTGAATTGAAAAAATTCCAATTACTTCTTTACTTACTTGAGCTTAATTGATCTCAAAAATCCAAAATAAATTTAAATTCCCTTAATGTAGTCTAATGTCAATACATGTAGGACTACAAATTGACCAAGTGTCAGCCATTGATTTCACATTGATTGGAAACAATCAATAATGACTATACAAACGTGACTTAGGATGTTAATTAGAAAAGAAATGTTCCCCATTCTATGAATTCACACAAAGTATTGTCTAGAAATTTAATGCAAAAAATCCCATATAATGTAAAAATATTTCCATAATATGGAGTCTAATGACAGTGGAAAAATTCAACTTAAGTAAAATAAATAAGTGATGAAGAAGTTTCAACTTTGAAATTGTCATCGCCTCAACGGCGTAATCGATAGCGTGTCTGCCCAAGGATTCGAGCCGGGCACTGACGAGGGTAGGTTCGAATCCCATCCGAAACACGAAAAATGTGAATTGGAGTTTTTTTCTG
Organism: Diogma glabrata; assembly: GCA_963693315.1. Lineage (NCBI taxonomy): Eukaryota > Metazoa > Arthropoda > Insecta > Diptera > Cylindrotomidae > Diogma > Diogma glabrata. Next base: position 293,811,718 of record OY856186.1, on the reverse strand, counting down.
AGAAACTTCAAACCATACCTTTGAATTGAAAAAATTCCAATTACTTCTTTACTTACTTGAGTTTAATTGATCTCAAAAATCCAAAATAATTGTGTTAGATTCTAAAAATTTGTAGTTAAATTTATCGAAACATATTCTTTAATTTTTCTTTAAATATTGAAAAAAATTATTTTTTAAAGTTATAACAAAGGCAAAAGAAAAATACAAACACAAATTTCTCAAGGCGATTTTTTGTACTAAAAGAAAATCCATGGGAAGATAAAATTTAAATTTTTTATTTACCATTTTTTTAGTATTGCTACACTTTCCTCTTTACCGTTGTTGTTGTGATTTCGTTTTTTTCTCTGTAAATAAAAATTATGAAAATGATTATTAAAAAAATGAAGGAAAATAAAAGTTTTTTTTTATAAAAAATGAGAAAATTAAAGAAAGTTTTTCATTTTTTGTTCTGTAAATTTGATATAAAATAAGCAGTTATAAGTTAACGAGGATAAGATTGGTTATATTCATGGTAAAAGTTTATTCCTGGGTCTAATAATAAAACAATTTAAATGGAAACGAGTTCTTTGATAAATTTTTGATAAAAATCTGCTTACATCCATTTCTTTAGTGAAACCAATTTGATAAACTAATTGAATTAGTTGAAGAAATTAGGGGTACCATTTAAACCCAATTGTGTCCATTTTTGACGATGGTTTTCCACTAACTTCTATCGAGGACTCGATTTCGAGCCTGAAAAAGTTTCTTGGTGAGCTAACTAAACATTCAAATATGCCTGAAGGTGTTCGATCTTTGCCTATAGTTAAGTCGATATTAAAATAAAAATAAAATGGGATTTATCAGATTAATTTAAATAAAAACACTAATTGCAAAGAGATTTGATTCGATATTTGGAATTTTTTTAAATTTTCCAGTTATTACGTGAAGAAAAACTGATGAAAAATTTTGGTAGTTAATTCGGTTTTTTGTTGAAAATTTTAGTTTTATAAATTGTATTAAAATATTTTGATCCAAAAAGCCGTCTTACAGTTCAAAGACTTTAGCCATTTAACTAATTAGCCATATAACTGGTTAAGATTTGGCCTGTTATCGAACTTATCCAAAATATTACTTGCTCTAATATGTCCAGATGTTTGGTCCAGCTTATCTCTAAGGAAGAGTAATTCAAATTTTTCAGTGAAATATATCATTTTAAGTATTGGTTTGATAGAGACTGTGTTTTAAAATTGTTTTGAAAAATAACAGTTTAAACCTTAGTTTTTATAAATTTAGTTTCATTTAAATATTTTAGAAGAGAATTTAAAGAAAGTTATGGTTTAATTATGAAATAGCAATTGAATATGTCATCGTTACTCAGCTGATTCTCTTTTTAAATATTTTTTATTTGAAACTTCTTATTATTATTTTACTTTTCAGGTTTTTTATTAAATTTTTAGTAACAGAATGAAATGCACTCATAAATAATAGTGCACAATTTTTAACCGATTTCAGAACTTTAAATCAATATATTAGTTGAGACCCAAACCAAAATACCTTAAAACATATAGTTTAGACACAAACCTACATTCAATTCAGGTACACACTCAAAGATCATGGCGGCCATCTTGCTCTAACAGTCCGCTGGAACCATTTATTACTACTCAACGCAGTTAACTAAGAAAATGGTTGATTGACCTGTAGCACCCAAGTGTTATTATTATTGTTGAGGTATATTCATGAAAAGAAATAAATTGACTTTATTATAAAGCATGTATTGAAATAAAGCTGGTCCGAAATAAAATAGTATGTCATTTAGAGAATTTCTTTAGATATGAATATTCTTGTAGAACTAATTTACCAAATGTCGCGTTTTCATTTTTTGAAGTTTAAAACAAATAAGTACTTTTCAAAGTCAGCTGTTAAACGTTATAAGCTATCTGCATTATTTAGATATTTCAGAAAATATGCAATACATTTTCCATAACACATGTACAAACAAATTTCAATTTTGCTCTAAATTAAATAACTAAAAAATATATATGCTACAAAACACACCTAAAAATATTTTTCAATTCTTCCAAAGAGTAAATTTCCACCTGCGGAAATATTTATTGCACGAGAAAAACCAAGTATTACACATCAAAATATTGATAAACACATTTAAATCTAATAGTCCCTGCGCCCACGCCGATTTCACGTGATAATTACCACATATTTTATACTTCGTGAGGCGCCTGTCCTTGACGAGCCCGAAAACTTTTGCTCTGCGATTTGCGTCAAATCGACCGCTTTTTCATTTGGCGAGCTCCGAAAAATGTTTTTTTAACTGTGGGGATTGGAAATTCGTTTTAGAACACAAGGGTAAGCTTGTTCAACCAAAATGTGTCTGCTATTGTCGAGTCCGACAACTGACATTTTGGTATGTTTGGGTTGTCGGACTAGACAATAGCAGACAAATTTTTGTTGGATAAGGTTACACTAGAGTTAAAAAAAATTTACAAGATCCCGGGCAATCGGCACTTTTCGGAGCTTGCCGAACGAAAAAGAGGTCGATTTGAGGAAAGTCGCAGAATAAAAGTTTTCAGGCTCGTCAAGGACAGTACAAAAGGAAGTATAAAATATGTGGTAATCATCACATGAAATCGGCGTCGGCCCAGGGACTATAATCTAAAGGACGCCATCTCATCGTACTAAGAGCATGATCCAATTCATTTTAAATGAGATATACTAAACTAGCTTAATCAGATCAGTCATCTGTTTATTGAGCAGCATATTGAAATAAAGTATTAGTAATAATTTTGAGTACAAAGCTTACAATGAAGATGGCGTGCCTTAGTTAAAATTTAATTTTCCTAAAATTGTAAAATAAATTATATAATTAACAATATATTCATTAATTTTGTGCATTTGTTGCAAAAACTTTTGTATATAACTACCGCAAACTGCTTTTCCAAATGCGACTGATTGCAGCACTTTTGTTTGGGAAAAAAGGGGTTCACACTAGCTGTACAATATATTATTTCATAGAACTTAATTGACTACATTGTACAACATTCTTTTTAAATATGCATGATGCATGATTAATCAACATTTGAAATTGATAACACTTATGCACTCATAAACGAAAGCATGATAAATATTGATTTTTATAGTAAAACTCTGATCTTTTTACTATCGCTAAAATAATAAATGAAAGCCACACTTAAATTTTGTAAATATAGATCAGAGGTCGTAGTTTTTGCTTAGAGTTGACCAAAAATGCGAATATAAACATGATATTGTTTTTTCTGGGTTAACAAATTTCAAATTTATAGTAAGTAGATAGATTTTTAGGCAAATGCGTAAATAAGTTGTTGTTACTCCCTTCATGGATGACTTGCGAACGCTAGATATTGAAAATAAATGTATAATTATGTTCTGTATGTTATTATTATCCACTTTTGCATGGAGAGTTCAGTTTTTGTTGATATCTAAAATTTTTTTTATGATCTACGGGTCTGAAAATCCTGCGAACGTGAGATATCATATACTACTAACTATAGCAGTGAAATATCACCAGCCGAGGTGATATCTTAGTGGTACTGACGAATGACCTGTATTCAGTCAACGGTAGCACTCTCAGTCTTAGCTGGTGAATATTCTTTGATAATGGCACGCTATTGCTTGTTCAAAAAACGAGTCTTCATATATCTGGGATTTAATAATCGAGCAAGGCAGTACGTCATATGATCAAGAAATATGCCATTAGTTGGATTATTGGCAACCCTATTTTAGTTTTGTTTTTGCAAATTTTTAAAACAAATTTGCTTTTAATCTTTTAATATTTTATTTCATACTGATATCTAAAACGACATTTTTCGGATTATTTATAGTACAAAAAGTTGAACTTTAACGTCCTAGGACTTTATAAAATTTTATAAGGTCCTAGGACGTTAAAGTTCAACTTTTTGAGCAAAATTTAAGACTCATTTCTTTTTATTTTAATAAATTTCCAGTATGAAATAGAATTTTGTATTTATCTCAAACGTGTTTTTAAAGGTACTCACTAGTAATTTCGGCCTCGGCTAGACGCCTCGGCCGTAAACAACTAGCTCGTACTTTAAAGTTTCACTTTTCGTTCTAGATAAATAAATAACCATTAATATTTTATATTTTTTTTTTCTTTTCTCTTTCCTATCATGAAATTTTGGCCTATGTCATATTTCATATATGATAAGTTTTATTGTTTAGTTATCCGGTTATCTAACAAAAAATATAAACAACAAACAAAAATATTTGCGTTCATCAACACCTTAGAACGTATAATTGTCTGGGATCTTGGTCTTAAAGGGTATTTATGTTTTGTTGTGGTTGCCAATAATCTAGCTAGTGACCCCTCTATCATGTGACGCACTTTCTTCCTCAAAAATTATAACCCACATATAAAGTTATATGTAGGCTCAGTTCTCTGTGCAAGCAAAAGCCTGACATCACCAAAGAATATGCTATTACTAATATAAAGAGTGAACCGTTCACTGAATAAAATTCATCTACCAACACTCCTATAAGAAATCACCTTGACTGGTGATATTTCACGGCTATAGTTAGTAGAATATGACATCACACGTTCGCACATACCCGAAGATCAATAGTCAAAAAGAAATTAATAAAAATATAAAAAGATACTTCTATCCATTTATTATTCGAGATGGTCGAACATGGAACGATGTTTATGGCCCTATAAATAATGATTATTTTAGTTTCAAACGAATTAGTTACAAACAAATTTTTCATATTGGGATATTACAAAAGGATATGATGATAAATAATTAAAACAAAACTTTGAGAATTAAAATTTATTTGTAATATTAATAAATTAGTAAATATTTAAATCACTACAAAATATTTTTTTATAATATTATTGTGGGATAAATAAAATTAGTATTATTATTATTATGCGTATATTATTTATTTACAAATTTGAATACAATTTTATTTTTTTTATACAATTTATAAGCGAATGTCAAGATGATCTATCCATGTTTTTGCATCATCAGTTAGTTTGTGTAGTTCCATCAGGTTTCCATCAAATCGTCTGATGGGAGACACGCAATAAATGTGAGAAACGGTTTGATTGAAATTGCCACAAGTCTTCTCTCTCTGGCGTTTACATCTTATGCAGGGATTTTGCCGTCTGTGCCACCAGCTTCCAATCATCTCGTTCCATGACCAGTTGACCCCAGTTTCGACATCCTATATCACGAAGGTCTTGGATGATGTCATCACGCCAGCGTTGTCTGGGTCTTCCTCTACGACGAACACCAGCTGGTTGTTGTTGGGACGCTTTTTTTATCATTCTATCCAAAGAAGCCCTTTCTACATGACCAAACCATCTAATCTGGTTGGATTTAATGAACTTGATTACATCACAGCCTCCAAGAAGCTGTCTGATTTCATGATTTATTCAGATTCTTTACTGATTTTCAGCAACTTTGCATGGACCATAAATTGTTCGTATGACCTTCCTCTCGAATGTTGATAAAATTCTACAATCGGCGGAAGTCAGTGTCCAGCTTTCACTTCCAAATGTAAGCACAGGTCGGATTAATGCTTCGCAAAGTGTGAGTTTACACGACCGCGAAAGATGTTTTGATCGCAGAAATTTTGAGTATGAGTAGAAAACTCTGTATGCGGCAGAGACACGGGCTTTGATATCTGCCTGCATGTCATTTGACGATGTTATTACAGACCCGAGGTATTTGAAGTTTTCTACGCGTTCTACTTCATAGTCGCCAGTATACAGATTTCCGAGAGGTATGTTCGCAGATGTTGTTAACACTTTAGTCTTGCCGGTGTTGATGCATAATTCAAGCCGTTTAGCATTTCTTTCAAGCTGCGAGAGACTATCCTTAATATCACTTGTTCTACGTCCGAGAAGCACAATATCATCTGCGTAGCCAAGAACCTATGACTAGATTTATTATATATGCAATTTGTGTCTCAATTCGGCTTTTTCTTATCGCGTACTCCAGCGCCAAATTAAATAGTACGGGTGCGAGTGCATCACCTTGTCAAACACCTGATGTTATATCGAAAGGAGCAGAAACTGACCCTTCGATTACTATTCTACAATTTGATCCCGATGTTGTGAGTTTGCACAGAGAAACAAGTATCTCTGGGATACCAAGGCATATGAGTGCGGACCAAAGGTTGTCGCGAATGATACTATCATATGCTTGCTTGAAATCAACGTAGAGCTGGTGAATGCTGATATTGTACTCCCAACATTTTTTCAGAATCATCCTTAATGCAAAAAATTGATCTGTGGTTGAGCGGTTGGGACGAAAACCACACCGATAGTCACCGATGATAGATTCGGCGAACGGGATGAGTCGAGCAAGTACGACATTAGCTAGTATTTTATATGCAGTGTTCAACAGGGCGATGCCACGATAATTTGCACAGTTTAGACGGTCACCTTTCTTATGTAGCGGAACAATGAGAGCTGTTTTCCGTTCAGCAGGTAGTTCTTCTTGGTCCCAGATTGCAAGAATCAGATCGCATATACATTTTTCAGAAGTTCTACGGGAATTCCATCGAAACCTAGTGATTTGCCATTTTTCAGTTTTTTAATGGTAGCTTCCACTTCTTCTATTGCTGGGTAAGCGACAAAAATCTCCTCAGTTGATGGAGCAATTGCTCGAATAGGATGAACTTCATTCGTCCTATTCAGTAGGTCTTGAAAGTGGGATCGCCACACTGCCAGCACATCACGTTCACTTGTTGTAAGTTCATTATTTTCATCTTTGATGGCTGTAGATCTTGGGTGGAAATCTTTTGTAAGATTCCTTGCATTGGCAAAACACTCTTTTGAATTTCCGTTGGCCGCATGTTGGTTGATGTTTCCAATGCAGCTCTCCATGTGTTCGCGTTTCTGTTTACGTAGAAGTTTTGTTGAGGTTTTCCTGGCGCATAGATAATCAGCTTGGGAGCTTCGGTTGTTTCTTGTTAACCATTTTTTTCGCAGTTTTTGTTTATGTTCAACGGATTGGCGGCACTCGTCGTCAAACCATTCGTTGTGTGATTTCGGTGGTCGTTTTCCGATTGTAGTTTGTGCTGCGGCTATAATGGTTGATTGATTGCCATTCTTCTTGTATGTTTAATGGCATCTCAGAAGAGATGTCATACTTTTCTATGTTTTGTGTTATTATTTCCTGATATCTGTTCAGCGTTTCCGGATGTTTAAATGCTTCGACATTCCAGCGGACGGTCTTTTTTGCTTGTCTGTTAAATGTAGATGACAATTTGCACTTGTACTTAAAGATGACAAGCATATGATCGGTGTCCATATCAGAACCTCTGTATGATCGAACGTCAGTTATACTTGTAGAGTGTCTCTTAGAGATCATGACGTGATCGATTTGATTTTCTGTTCTTCCGTCATTTGATTTCCACGTTGCCTTCTGAATTCTCATGAGGGGAGAAAGTGCTAGAAATTGCTAGATCATACATCATAGCCAGCTCGGCTGCGCGAAAACCGTTATTGTTGCTGGTATGATGCAAGCTGTTAGGGCCGATATGTGTTTTAAGTTCTGCAATCCTACCGATTTGAGCATTAAAGTCACCTACCACGATTTTTATATCGTGCCGCGGGATGTTATTGATGACTTCTTCGAGTTCTAGGAAGAACTGGTTTTTAATATCATCTGCTTTATCTTCAGTAGGTGCATGAACATTGACGATCGTTGACGATCTTGTAATGCCACTATATCCAGTGTGTAGCTCTCGACTTGTTAAGTGAGTTTTAGGAGATCTCCTGGTCTTCTAAGGCTTAACACGTTCCAGGTTCCCATTTTTAAATCGTAGTGCGGGTACAATTTCCGAGGTCGTTCCAATAATGAATCCGAGATATTCCGAGTCCTTTGTACAGAATTCATGACAATAATTTTTTTACGGAAATGGGGTGTTAGCCCTTCGCCCAACCTCAATTTTCGTGAATGGGTTCGTTCTGCATCTTAAAGTCACCAGAAACAACCTCTTTACACGTTTATATAGCGAGCCGCTTGATCCAAGACAGACGCCCGCTGAATGCCGCCCCTAACATGGAAAACAGACGCTTGAGTTGCATTGGTTTTATGGCGCCAATGACTCGCCATGGTGCAGAATCATTGAGTATAAGCAGTATTTGCTCTGCCCCTCTCAACTACACCAACCTAATTCTGTTAGCGTTACCCAGGTAGCACGGCGTGGACATAGAATTTCGGATTTTCGCTACCCACAGTCACATGATAGTGAAATATTTTGGTTATATCTATGAAGTTCTGCATTTGTTACTCTATGATTGCATCGGATTCTATTAATTGTAATCCATCGTCGACGAGGTTCATTAAATCCAGGGACTACTTATAGCATGTGGTTCAAGTATTAGCTCTTTGTTGACAAAATTTAAACTTGAGAATTCTTCTAGCTATCTATCTTGTACTGAATAGTCGTTCAAATTTCCCAAGAGATAGATTTTAGTCCAGATAGGACATCTTGAAATCAAACGATTTTCATTTCTACCAATAAGGTCTTCATGTATGGTTAGATTTGGGTTGTCGAGAATTTTTTTGAATTCTTTTATTAGTGCCATTTCTCGTCTAAATTTCGGTGGAGCAATTTTCGATAATATTGGGAGCCATGGTAAAGGTGTTGATTTAATGACGCCAGAAATTATTCTCATACATGTATTCAACTTTATATCTATATATCGTGCATGTGTACTGTGACTCCATACAGGTGCACAATACTCAGCTGCTGAATAAACTAATGATAACGATGAAATACGGAGTGTGTTAGCATGAGCTCCTCAATCTGTTCCAGATAACTTTTGAATAATATTGATCCTCGATTTTAGTTTTTTACAAAGATTATCAAAGTGGAAACTAAATGTTAATGATCGGTCCATGGTAACTCCCAAATATGTAGGTGTTCGATTAAATTTCAATAAAGTTCCTTTCATATAAGCATTAAGCGTATCATTGGCATTATGAGTAGATAAATGAAAAGACGATACTTCCGTCTTAATTGGATTTGTTTTCAAACGCCAATCTTCGTAATAGTCAGTCAGTATAGTTATATCTAGGCTTCAGCCTTCCTTGTTGGAAGGATTAGATGGATTATAGATGGATTATATAAAAATTGTACTGCAATTGCCAAGTCATCAGCATAAATAAATTTTTTTGATATTGTAACTGGGAGATTCGATGTATACAAATTAAAAAGCATCGGTGCAAGAGCCGAACCTTGTGGCAGGCCATTGTGGATATGTCGTATTCGGCTTTGTCTATTTCCCATATGAACAATAAATTTACGATTGGATAGAAGTTCTGAGATAATGTTTATGGTTTTTACATTTGTTATTACTTTTGAGAGTTTATACAGTAATTCCTTTTTCCATACAGTGTCATAGGCCGCGGTAAGATCAATAAACGCCACAGCAGTTTGTTTCTTATCCTGAAAACCTGATTCGATATATGTGACCAACGATAGCACTTGATCAAAACAACTTCGGTTAGGACGGAATCCTGCTTGTTCTGGTGTAGTACTGTTATCAATTGTGGTTGATATACGGTTAAGTATAACTCTTTCAAATAGTTTGTATATCACACATAATAAAGATATAGGGCGATAGCTTTCCGGTAGTTCTTTTGGTTTTCCTGGTTTTAATATTGCTCTTACTTTTGTTAAGTTCCAGGTGTTTGGAATTTTACCCTTATTGTAGCAATCAGTGAAAAATGAATAAAGCCATTTTCGTGCATTTTTTGACAAGTTGATTAGAAACTCTGGAAACAATTCATCAACCCCACATGCTTTACGTCTTTTTAGGTGTTTTATCGCTTCATTTACTTCCTCAATCGTCACAGGAAAACCATCCGGCGATTCGATGATCGAATTCTTAGATTTCCTTAAACGGTTTTTTATTTTTCGATTTATTGATTTTGGAATAGGAAATTTTGAGTTCTTTACCATTCTGAACGCAACTTCATTTGGATGAACTGCATTGGCATTTGTATTTGATGAAAATTTTGAATTTCCTAATTTTTTCAACAGATCCCACGCCTCACGGCTAGAGTGGGAGAAATCCATGGTTTCCACCAAATTTATCCACTTTTCGGTGCGTCCGCGATTTAACTCACCAATTAGTTGATCAGCAACATCCGACTATTCATTTTCTTGATATAGATTCCATAGGCGTTCACAGTCAGTCTTCCATTTAGGGATGTAATTTTTGCGACATCCCCTTGGAATATACTTTTTTGCTGCTCCAATTATAACACCTCGAAAACGATCATAGTTTTCTATATTGGGTTGTATCCACCGAATATTCATATCTACAGCCTTTCCAAATGCAGTCCAATTTGCCTTTTCGAAATTCCATCTCGGTTTAGGCAAGGATTGAAACATAGGAATTTGAATACCGACATTTAAATTAACTATTCGGTGTTGACTCCTTGGAAACTTATTTTCAACAATTCTGACGGCTGGTAGAGCTGACATGGAATCATTTGTTGAAACAAAACAGAGATCTGGATTTGTGCTACTATTCCAGCGACCAGAATGGAACGTTGGTTCAGATTTTGCATCAAATATTAGATGTATCCCATTTGTAACCATCCAGTTCACAAGGAATTCGCCATTTTCATCATCATCGTCATATCCCCACAGACTATAGTGACTATTAAAATCTCCCATGTAAACTGTTGGATGAGAAAATGTTGGTAGTATGAAATTAGGTTGCCAAAAAGTGCTCGGAGGCTTACACACATTTAAAATTGTAGTATTAGTTATCTTTATTATTAATAAAGCGATATTGTTTTCAAAACTTTTAAGTACCACCGAGCATTCATCGCTTATTGCACTTCTGACATAAGTTGCAATTCCATGGTGTGGATGATGAATTGCATCAATGCAAGTAAAGTTCTCTATTATACCACATCTTTCAAAATGATCCATATCTCTAATGTGAGTCTCTTGTAAAAGTAGGACATCATATTTCTTTTGATTCATCAGTCTTGATAAGTATTCCCGTTTTGCTCTGGTTAATCCCTCAACATTGATTTGACATATCTTCAAAATCGTTCCAATATTTCGATATTGTTGTTGGATTTATTCCTCATCTCCACATAAAAATTGTTCTTCGTCCTTCAAATTTGTGGCTTCGGGAGATTCAATATAGTTGAATCAAAGTAGTTGAATGAAATAGTTGAAACTCGCTTTTTCAGTGCTTAATAGTTATATTACAATTTAATTAAAATTTTTGATTTTCATTTTCTCAAAATTTCTATTTTAAGTTGTGCCGGTATTCTTCCAACGTAGCGAAATGTTTACTCACAAAAAAAACAATGTTTTCATCTCTTGTAGGAAAATATACTATTAAAAAATATAAAATCAGACCGGTTTCAGATATAAATATCTATCTTCAGTGTAAAATTTTATATTTATTTTTTTTTTAAATTTTTTTATTTGTGAGTATTTAAAGAAAATTATGGTTTAATTATGAAATAGAAATTTAATATGTCATTGTTACTCAGCTGATTTTCTTTTTAAATATTTTTTATTTAATACTTCTTATTATTATTCTTCTTTTCAGCTTTTTTATTAAATTTGTAGTATCAGAATAACGTATGAAATGCACTCATAAATAATAGTACATAATTTTAACCAATTTCAGAGCTTAATACATATAGTTTAGACACAAACCTCCATTCAATTCAGGTACATACTCAGAGACCATGGCGGCCATCTTGCCCTAACTGTCCGCCAGAACCATTTATTACTATTTAACGCAGTTAACTGAGAAAATGATTGATTGACCTTTAGCACCCAAGTAGAGAGAAATAACCTCTATTCACACAAATTGTATATAGAATACTGATAATACAAATAAAAGTACAACCAGAGATGAAGGGTTAGGCAATATACAAATTTTACAAATTTTGTATTGCATTCTTTCTGTCTTATATGAAACAATAAACAAAGCAAATCAAAATAAAAAAATGAGAATTTATATTTGAAAGAGAAATATTTCTTTTGCTTTATTTTACTTTTACCATAGACAAATAATAATATAAGACAAATGAAGTAGAACAAAATATTCTCTCACTATTTTTATTTTGTTTCAGGATATTAACTATCTAGTGACACCTGTACTCAAGTAGATGATTCGTAATATTTAAAATTAGTGTTATATGAGTATAAAGTTTAACGTTTTTGTTTTTTGGTTTCTATTTATTCTTATATCTTTATGATTATTATTGTTTTTCTAAATGTATTTGTGTAGAACGTTTAAAAAAAACCATTTTTTTTAACCAGATTTTTTTTCGAAAGGACAAATATTTTTTGTTGTAATTTCGTATTGTTTTACGTTATGTTATATTCGTAGTCGTGTGAAGTGATTTCAATGAAATTTAAATTATTTAGTTTTTGAAGAAAACTTTTTGTTTACATTTTGTTTTGGGAAGCAATTAAATTATGATAAAGATTTTGTTTTTTTATCGAAAAATTAGACAAAATTTAGTAAAATATTTATTTATGATTTTAGTGAATGAAAAGTATAATCGGTTTTTGGTTTTGTTCGAATTATTTTGAATAATTTTCGGATCAAATTTTATTAGATTTAAAATAATAATATCATTTATTGATACAAGGTTATAGCATAACGGAAGTATTTTGAGTTTAGTTTTTAATTGTTTTTATAGTTTTTTTATAATACAAAAAAATGACAATTTGAAAAATCAGTTGGAAGCACTAGCAGATCTCAGTAATTGGGGATCCTGTTTTAATTGCAACGCTAGATAGATGGTTAACTTAGCCAGCAAGACGCGGTGCGCTAAAATAATTTTACAGGACTAACTATTCTAAGCGAATTAGATAAGCAAGAACTTTATGAAGTCCTCGGTGATCGGTTATACCGCCGTTACTCGGTCGTCAGAGCCTCGTCAGTTACAAGCAGGGTGCATGGCAGGCAGGTGAGGATGGCGTTTGATCTAACTTATGGATAGCTCCTTGCACAAATTTGAATTTGATTATTCCTGTTATTTTTAAATTTTTCTGTATTTTTACTGGTATGGCAACTAAACTTTTTTTCCAGAGTCTATTATTTTAAGCTCAATTACGAGAGTTTTAATTAAACATATTATAAAAAGTTTTAAATTTTAAATATTTCAATGTTTGTAAAAATTGCAAAATCTTAGTGATAGTTGAACTTACAGTTTAATATACATATGTATTTTTTTCAAAGTTTTATTTGTTTTAAGTTTAAAATTGTTTAAATTGCCAAATCTTAAACGATTGTGATTCATTTCATTTTATTTTATTTAATTACCTTACGAAAGAGAAAATTTTTCTAAATAAAATGAAAAATAACTTTAAAAACGATGTGTTTTAAAATATTGTGAAGTGTCTAGTGAAACTCATCCAGAGGAAAAATTTGTTTATTTTTCAAAATTTGGGACAAATGACTTTTATCTGTGGATTAAAAAAACAAACCTAAACGATTTAGATAAAGGTAATCATTTCTTATGTAGACGTGTAGTGATTGACCATAAGGGTTACACTATACTTTAATAACATTATCAGCATTAAAGTATATTCATAAAATCATATCATATTCCAAGCGCCTGACGCTGCAGTTTCTTACGAAAGAAATTGAAAGAATAAAACTAATATATATTCAGTGTACGTGATGTTGTTAATAGAGAAAGTTTCACTCAAATAGTGGCCTGAGTTATACAGTGTTATATATTGTTATGTGTTACAATGTAATTACATTAAGTAAATGTAATAAATAACCAAATAAATAATGTGTCAAAAAATATATAATATGATGTTTAACGTGTAGTAAGAGGAAGCTCAACATACTTAATATAATAAACTAATACACCCATTATATTAATATAGACGTCATTTTACATCGTATTATTTTGGCCCAGGAGGATGTCATATAAAAAAAAAATGAAGTGCGTAATCTTTACACGCTGTTGAAGTAAAACTTCTTTGGCCACTGCAGCAGGTATTACTAAAAATATTATATATAAAATAAAATAGATATATCATATTGAAATTTAGAGTTTCTTTCTAATATTCTCGATAATATAATTTGCAACAATGTGTAATAAAAAGCCATATTTACATGTTTTTCGAAGTCTTACAACGTATTACAAATTAAATTTCACGATGAATGCATGTCCACTTAATTTAACAATTGGTACAACAATTGATGCACATTTCAAAAAATTTAGCAAATTCGTCATAAACCTCTGATTTCATATTTCAATTATGTTAATAATTGAATTGACTTTGCAACACATTATGTAAATATTACTTTTTATTACAAATGCTGCAAATTATATTATCATGAAATGCAACTCTAAATTGTAATATGACATATTTATTTTATATTTCATCTTTTTATTAATACCTGCCACAGTAGCCAAAGAAATTTATTTCAACCGCGTGCAAAGATTACACCACTCATTTTTCTATTTAACAAAACAAATTTAATCAGCACAAATATTTTTTCCCGCCCGGGAAAGCCCGGGATGCAAACTCTAAACACCATGACCACCGTGACACCACCACGACCATCATGACCACCATGAACACCATGACCACCATGACCACCGTGACCACCATTTGACCGCCATGAACAATATGACCATCATGACCACCGTGAACACCATGACCATCATTACCACCGTGAACACCATGACCACCATGACCACCATAACCACCATGATCACTATGACCACCATGACCACCATGACTACCGTGACCACCATAACCAACATGAACACCATAACCACCATGACCACCGTGACCACCATTACCACCATGACCACCATGACCACCATAACCACTATTACCACCATGACCACCATAACCAACATGACCACTATGACTACCGTAACCACCATGACCACCATAACCACCATAACCACCATGACCACTATGACCACCATGATCACCATGACCACCGTGACCACCATGACCACCGTGACCACCATAACCAACATAAACACCATAACCACCATGACCACCGTGACCACCGTGACCACCATTACCACCATGACCACCATGACCACCATAACCACTATAACCACCATGACCACCATAACCAACATGACCACCATCACCACCGTAACCACCATGACCACCATGACCATCGTGACCACCATAACCACCATAGCCACCATGACCACAATGAACACAATGACCACCATGACCACCGTGACCACCATGACCGCCATAAACACCGTAAACACCGTGATCACCATTACCACTATGACCACCATGACCACTATTACCACCATGACTACCATGACCACCATGACCACCATGACCACAATGACTACTATAACCAGCCCTAAAGAAGTTTTGCTTCAAAAAACTAAAACAATTCAAAATATAAATTTAAAAAATTATGAAACTCAATAAAATATTTAAATATTAGATATTTAAATCTAAGATCGACACGTCCAACCCATTTAATGTTTAATACGATACTGATTACTGAATAAGCGTATACAAAATACAATACACATAAACGAATTGTCGCATACTTGCCGAACATAATATTCGTTTGCCTTTTTTATTTCTAGTTTCTTTTTTATTTTATTGTGTTTAAATTTCTACTTAAGTTTTTTTGGAATTGTGTGCATGTATATGTTTAAAATTCAAAATCAGACTGTAGTATGATAGAGATGAATATATATGGTTATATATCTGTTCAAATGACTACTTCCGACATTTATATGTGTGTCATAATTGAATTGTATCGTATATTTGCCGAATATTATATTCGTTTTTTTATCTTCCGTTGCAAAATTCTTAAAACGCGCCTAAAGAAGTTTTACTTCAAAAATTGTTTTCCATCTGTAAATATTGAGCTTTCAGCAGAAAATCATGAACTTCCTTTATCAGTTTTTTCACCCAACCCCAATTTTAAAAGTTACAGCAATACTACGCTTACGAAAAACTCATTACTGAAAACAAATATTCCTATCAATTCCGAATTCCCATCAACTTCCAAATGCTTTACATCACAACTCGATGTTATTAAAACCCCAATAAAATGCTTAAAAGTTATTACGGACCCAAAACATTTTCAAATATAATAGAATCAATCCTTGATACTTTTGATGAGCATTATTTATTAAAGTCTACAAGCCATAAATCATCACTAGACCATTTACTACTTTGTAAAAATTGTTTGTCTAAAGAAAAGTTTAAAATTTTACAAAAAAAGATTGTTAAAATTCAAGAATTTATACCAGAAAGCCAAAAAGAGATTATTTAGTATTAAAAGATACAGTTTATTTTACAAACCAAAAATCTGATAAAAAGATGGATATAAATTTTATTTTAAAAAAGTTTGATGATGTCCCAGATATTCCCAAATTATTCATTAAAACAAGACTAACAGAAAAACCGAAAACCAAAAAATGGCCTGAGCACCAAAGACTTTTAGCGGCATACTTTATACTTTAAATCGGCCTCGTATTATCAATTTTTGAGATATTTGGGTTTCAATCTTTCATCTTGTTCAACTCTATTAAAATGTTTGCCGATTAAAGAATGCTCACCCAGTTTCAATAAAAATATTCTTGAAATCACACAAAATCATTTTTTTCCAAATAATTTAGTTAAAATGAGAGTAAGCTATGCGACCCAAATATTAAGCCGATCTGTTGCTGCTGGAATAAGAACAGCATCGTATTTCGATAAGTTTGATGAAACATGTAAAGCAAACGCTGAAGCAACAGCAATTTTCATTGAAAATTTTGATAAGCTATTTGACATTTTGAACAGTCGTTCCATTGATTTTCCTGATATGTATAAATCACCATTTTCGAGAAATAATATTCAACAAAAAATTTTTTTAATAGAAATGCCTTATAGTTATAATATAACCATAAATTTAACTTTGATTCAAAATCACAATGGGCGAAGAAAAGCAATTTATGCTTTTAATGGATTTCCTCAAAATATATCAGCGATACTTTATCTATCCGATGAAATTTTTAAATATAATGAAAATATTAATTTTATATTAACTGCTCAATTAAATCAAGATATTATTAATAATTTTTCTAAAATGTGTTCGCCTTTCTAAATTTTTCTAAAATGTGTTCGCTTTAATTAAAGGTAACGGCAGTTATAAAAAGTATCCTTCAGCTCGAGAATTTAACAACTCGATACGATATAGCAAATATGAAAATTATAACTCCTCAGTTAAAAGCAAATGATGCAAATTCTCAATTTGATTATGATTTAGCTCAATTTAAAGAGATTCAAGGCGCAATTATCTCTTTAGAATGTAAAAAGCTGTCTAATGAAGATCCGGAACCAATACATCCAGACAGGAAATTCTATACTTAGAAATTGATCAAATATATGATAGTAAAAATGATTACGAGAGATTTACGGCATTTGAATCTCCCCTGCTGGTTAACTGACGAGGCTCTGACGACCGAGTAACGGCGGTATAACCGATCATCGAGGACTTCATAAAGTTCTTGCTTATCTAATTCGCTTAGAATAGTTAGTCCTGTAAAATTATTTTAGCGCACCGCGTCTTGCTGGCTAAGTTAACCATCTATTTAGCGTTGCAATTAAAACAGGATCCCCAATTACTGAGATCTGCTAGTGCTTTTCAAATTGTCATTTTTTTGTATTATAAAAAAACTATAAAAACAATTAAAAACTAAACTCAAAATACTTCCGTTATGCTATAACCTTGTATCAATAAATGATATTATTATTTTAAATCTAATAAAATTTGATCCGAAAATTATTCAAAATAATTCGAACAAAACCAAAAACCGATTATACTTTTCATTCACTAAAATCATAAATAAATATTTTACTAAATTTTGTCTAATTTTTCGATAAAAAAACAAAATCTTTATCATAATTTAATTGCTTCCCAAAACAAAATGTAAACAAAAAGTTTTCTTCAAAAACTAAATAATTTAAATTTCATTGAAATCACTTCACACGACTACGAACATAACATAACGTAAAACAATACGAAATTACAACAAAAAATATTTGTCCTTTCGAAAAAAAATCTGGTTAAAAAAAATGGTTTTTTTTAAACGTTCTACACAAATACATTTAGAAAAACAATAATAATCATAAAGATATAAGAATAAATAGAAACCAAAAAACAAAAACGTTAAACTTTATACTCATATAACACTAATTTTAAATATTACGAATCATCTACTTGAGTACAGGTGTCACTAGATAGTTAATATCCTGAAACAAAATAAAAATAGTGAGAGAATATATTGTTCTACTTCATTTGTCTTATATTATTATTTGTCTATGCTTTTACTTAAATACGAAAAAATACGATAATTATATAATAGAAAATAAAAAAAAAAGTACTCGTATGTATGAGTGTTTAAATATATAATTTAAGAATTGTATTGAGATGATAATTTTTTATATTTAACAAATATAATTTCATTCATTGATAATATAAGTACTCGTATGTATGAGTGTTTAAATATATAATTTAAGGATTGTGTTGGGATGATAATTTTTTGTTTTTGTATATTGAAGAAGCAAATGATTGAATTTGTTATTTGGGTTACGAATTGTTTGTTTTGTTGTCAAGATTTTTTATTTATTTTTTCATCTTTTTTTAAATGGATTTGAACTATATTAAGTTTTTATTGTCCTAGGTCGATGACTGTAGATTTTAGAATATATCAATTTAGTTTGGTCAGAGTTTGATTTAAATTGATTCATTTGGTCGTGTTTGATATAATTACTTCGGTCTGAAAGACCTGAGATTACATTCATGAGCTCAAAGTGAAATTCTTACCCATGTTTTTTTGGCATTTCTCGACGTTTTAGGACCTACTGATTCTAAAAAAGCAACAAACAAAAATGTATGTCTGTCTGTCGGCCGGCCGTCCGCCGTCCGTCCGTCACAACCTCCGAAATCTAGAAAACCGCTGAACGGATTTGAAAATTTTTTTTCTAAAAATAGGATTACTCAATAGAAAGAGCCGAAAGGACGATGTGTTCGATAGCTGTACCGGAAGCGTGTCAAAAAAATCGTCAAGTGTGTCAAAACAAGGAAATTTGCATATTTTTTGCTTAAAAAACGTTCATTTTAAGTGATTACGAGTAGGAACATTGAATTTGGAGAAATCTTGATGGTCGGGATTGGTATGGGAGAACAAAATCTAGATTTTTGCATTATAAGTTTGTCAAAAAAAGTTGTCAAGTGTGTCAAAAGAAAAATTTTTATTTATTTTTTTACTCAATTTTTTGGAAAAAAATAAAATTAATAATATGTATGCATGAAAATATATTATTATTATAGAGAATTATGGCATTATAAGATTGTCAAAAAAATAATGACAAGCGTGTCAAAAATGATTTCATTGATTTTTTTAGCCAATTTTTTGGAAAAAAAAATTTATCTGTTTTTATGAATTGGTTTTATTGAATTGGTTATAGTTTTTGAAATAGTTTTGGAATTTTGATAAAAGTTTGTATTTTTGATTTTGTAATAATTTTTGCTATATTTTTAGAATTTTGGAAAAACTTTGAATTCTTAAGAATTTTTGGAATTTTATTAGAATTTAGAAAAAGTTTAAATACAGTATAACCTCTTTTATCCGGACAGCTCGGGACTAAGAGAATTCCAGATAAACGATTTTCCGGATAACAGATATTCTGTTGAATATTCTAAACAAATGAATACACAAGTTTGTTCTTATACACACATACATATGGATGTATCCAAAAACATAAAATCATATTTATTTATAAATAATTCATTTTAAATACTATACTTAATTCGAGTATACATAAGAAACTCTCAAGTAAAATTCAATAAAATAATTAGAATTCAGATTTTTTAAAATAACTTGGCAACACAGTTTGAGTTAACATCGGTTTATTTACATTTAGTTTGGCTTGTATAGCACAAATTTGCATTATTTCCTTTCCTGCGTTGATATCTAAGGTCGATTTTCCAAAAAATTCAAATGATCACTGCAAGCCTGTATTGCATCATTCGTTGACATGTTTGTTTGATAACACACATCTTCCTCGCTATCTTGGGTTTCATTGCCATCTTCCAAATTTTTTTCTGAATTACTAGAATTTAAAATTTCTGATATCATTTCAGCATCTGTCAACACTCAACATACTAAATACTGGAGCCTCGTTATCACATTCCATCCATTCAGACAAATTTGTCTTGCTAAGAGGCAAATTTAATTCAGCGGCGTAATTGACTATCTCATTTGTAATTGCATCTTTATGATTTTGGTCTGGTTCCTCTTCAACAGTATCATCATCATCTGGGGGCCAAATATTATACCACGTATTTCTTAGAACGTCAGGTAAAACAGATTGCCAAGCTCGATATAAACACCACATGAAGTCCTTAATCGTAATTTTTGTAGAAAAAAGATCACTTTGGTCTTCGAAATTTAAATGTTTTTTCATTATTTCCTTTCGATAATGACACTTCAAGCTACAGATTATTCCTTGGTCCATCGGTTGAATTAGAGATGTGCAATTTGGAGGTAAATACATTGCGGCAATATTGTTATATTTCAATAAACTTGCATCTGGATGTGCAGGACAGTTGTCGAAAAGCAAAACTTTTTCACAGTCGTTAGGTAGACCTACTTGAATACAGTGAAGGCGTGCTTCCTTAACGAAACTATTTTTGAACCAGTCAATAAATAAAGATTGTGTGACCCAGCTTTGTTTGTTAGATTTATAAATTACTGGATATTCTTTCATTCCCTTAAGAGCTCGAGGTTTTTTGCTTTTTCCAATCACAAGTAATTTAAATTTATGACTACCAACTGCATTTGAACACACTAAGACTGTAAGGCGCTCTTCACTTTCTTTTGATCCACTGGCAGCAGATTCTTGAGGACCAGCTAAAGTTGTACGAGGCAAACATTTCCAAAATGTGCCAGTCTCGTATGCGTTGTACACTTGCTCAGGCGTTAAGTTTCTTTCGGCAATAAGATAAGACAGCTCATCGACAAACAAAACAGCACCTAAGTCATCTAGATAGTTTTTCACCAGACACTTTTAGTTGACGGATTCCATATCGTTGTTTAAACTTTTGAAGCCATCCGTTGGAATAACAACAGTGTGTTTTTAATTGCATTTCCGTATGAAATTGTTTAGCTTTGTCTATCAACATTGTTCCAGAAATTGATATGCTCCGGCTTCTCTCTTGTTTAAACCTGAGGATTATCCGCTGTTCGTAGAGTTTTTCTTTGTGCCATTCCAGTTTTGGACGCGTCAAAATGACAAAATGACATTTTTATTTTTAATTATATCATAAATTGTTGATTTGCCAATCTTGTATTTTTCTTGTATCAAGCGCACGCTTTTACCTTTCTCCATATCTAAAATAATAATCGCCTTATCTAGGATCGATAGTACAATTCGCTTTCTTTTGTTTAAATCCTTAATACACCTCATGTTAAATTTTTTATTAACAAAATTTTTAAAACACTGCAGAATATTCGATCACTCCGCTCCAAATATAAAATTAAACTATGTATGCCACAAAATAAAGCCTAAAAAGTAGTTTACAAAATAAAGCCTAAAAGAGTTGTTTTATCTGAATCTATTTTGTTGTAAAGTAGTACATTTATGCGCATCAAGTAAAAAAATTGAAAATTTGAAATAAAAAAATTACGGATAACTGGAAGTTTTCGGTTAATAGAAAACAAAAAAATTATGAATATTTTGTCCGGATAATAGATGTTCCGGATAATCGGTGTCCGGTTAAAAGAGGTTACACTGTATTTGATTTTATTCTAATTTTTGGAATGTTTTTGAAATTTTTCAATTTTTGATTTTGTTATAATTTTTGCAATATTTTTAGAATTTTGGAAAAAGTTTGGATTTTTAAGAATTTTTGGAATATTAATGGAATTTAAAAAAGTTTAAGTATTTGATTTTATTCTAATTTTTGGAATATTTTTGGAATTTTGAAAAAGTTTGATTTTATTTAAGTTTTACAATACTTTTGGAATTTGAAAGAAATATGAATTTGTGATTTTGTAATATTTTCTCGAAACGCTAAATGGAGATGATTTTGAGTAGTTTGCTGAGTGTATCATCTTTTCACTAAATTATGTTAATTTTTGATCTGTTATAATTTTCCGGCAACGTATTGATGTTTCGTGTTAGTTTTGAAAAAAAATTTCTAAACAGAGATAAAAAGTACTTATACTTTAACAAATCAAAATAAAAAAAGAGAAACATTTATATGCATTTGAAATTTCTTTTGCTTTATATTCTATTTTACTAATGAGACAACAAAAAATACGATGGTAAAATACAATTAATAATTAAAAAAAAAAACTCGCATGGATTAGTGTTTCCTTTGACATGTTTATATAAATATGTAAAGGTTTTTAGAATTCATTGATAATTTTGGTTTGTTTTTGTAAGTTAAAAATGGTCAAAATAATTTTTCAGTTTTTGAAGAATTTGGGTTACGCGTTGTTGTTGTTGGCTACATAGATTGATATTTGATTTATTTTTCATCTTTCAAATGCACTTTAACCATATGTTTAGGTTGTTGAATTTATTCAATTTTTTTTGGTAAGAAATTGATTTAATTTGATTTGGTTGTGTAGGATAAAAATATTTTTAAATTTCAAAATCTATGTATTAAAATTTGTATCAATTTAATGTTTTAAATTTGAATACATGAGTTCTAAAAGAATATATTATGAAATTTAAAAATATTATTTTCCAATAATTTGTCTTATGATAACTTTAAACAAATTGGGTTTAAAGTAGTTATGCGGTTATGTGTTCTAAAAACTTTTTTACTCTATATGGCTCAAAAATACATTTACCTTAAAATTAATGTTTAATCATATCAAAGCGATACAGTAGATCGTTGTTTGTGATATAATTATAACACTAGCAGCCAAATTCTGTAACTGTGAAGTGGTGAAGTGTTAAAAATTTCTTCATTTCGATTTTATCATTAATTTTTTATCATTTTTCCATTTTTGCGATTCTATATGCGATTAGAGTGTTAGAAAATCTAATAGCAAGCCGCACACTGTCAAACGTCAAATATACATAAAATTAAATGTTTATTTTAAGTTACAACACAATTTGAACGTAAATTTTTACATATTTAGATATATATAACTATTTTAGAAATTAAATTTGTAAAATTAATCTGCATTTAATTTAGAAATGCAATTTTTAAAAATCAAATCGCATTGACGTTTTGCTGTTTTTTGTCAATAACAACAAAAGAAACGATTTCATTTCATTGCCAAACAAAACGTCAGTGTTAAAGTTATTGTTTTAAAACTTCACTCACTCACTTCGCTGCTGCAGCCAAATTCTGTGACTGTGAAGTGGTGAAGTTTTAAAAATTTCTTTATTTCGATTTTATCACCAAATTTTTATCATTTTAACATTTTTTGCGATTCTATATGCAATTTATGTGCGATGTAAGTGTTAAAAAATCTTATAGTAAGTAGGCGACTCACTAAATATCAAACCTCAATGCATACAATTTTCATTGATTGTTTTATTTAATAGAATTATTATAAAAAATCCTTTATTTATTATTTTCAAAATAAATTATTTTTTGTGAACAAAATATAATGGTTGAGCGAAATTAATTTTGAATTGGATTAAATAAAAGATTTGTTCAATTAATTCATGCCGTCAGTTATGCAAAGACATATTTATGAGAAATGCTGAAATAAACGAGATGTCAAGTATATTGCTATTTTTTGACTCTAGTGGGGTCATAATTAAAGTTCTAATCTAACAACAGGAATTTGTTCCTCTATTGCTCAAGAAATATAGATTTTGAAAGAATTCTATAATACCTCATTAGAAGTATGTTATATTACCGTTCTGGATAAAAAGTAATATTTGGTAAATTTTCATCACGACTACGATAGCAGACGTCGATCTTTTTAACAATATTCTGAACACACTTCTGCATAAGTGTTCAGATAGAGACAGATGACGTCTTCAATGGTATTGGGCTCTTGCATTATTTGTAATTGCCAGTTTCATTTTCAAAAAACATTAAGTTCAAGAAAACAATACATAAACCTACGACAAACATGAGCGTTTTGATACATGAAATGTAAATCTAGTTGACTGTATATACGTATATACATATAGATATATTAATTCCGAACTACGGTCTAAAACACATAAATACCAATCATTTTGAATAACACAATTTAAACATCAATTTAACTATATTTAAATATTTTCGAAGTTAAATTTGAAAAAAAAATTTTTGATGTTATTTTGAAATCTTAAATAAACAAATCACATTGGTGTAATTGTGTTTTTTGACATAATGGCGTTAGCAACAAAAGAATTCATTTTATTTTATCACTAACCAAAAGTCAGTGTTAACTTTTCAGTTTTAACATTTCACTAATTTAGATTTTTTTACGGTGATGTGATAAAAAATTTATCACTACACCGCTTCACAGTTACAGAATTTGGCTGCTGATGTTCTAAATAATATGATATAAGTTTATCCTTTGAGCTGCTTGTTTTAGGTAGATTTCATATAAAATCTACCTATTGCAATGGGAATTCTTGGAGTTCCGGATAAAATTTTAACAAAATGAATTTATTAGGCGTCGAGGAGAAACATATTTTTAATGCCGGGTGAAAAACACGTGAAATCAGCAAGGTCTGGAAATGAGGTTTTAATTTTGTATAATTAGAATTCGTTGACATCAATAAAAAAAAGTTTTCTGCGTTTTTAGTTTTTTTTTTTAACCCTGTCTAAGATACAGGGTGTTGAAAAATCAAGAAATTGCTCGACCCTGGTGTATTGAAATGGCTCTACAGTCAAAACTACTGGACTGATTTTAATGTTATATAACTCAAAATGTATGTATTAAACAGAGCAAAATAATAATTCACATTATATGACCTTGAACACTTTCTTTTAGAAACATAACGGTAAAAAATTCAAATTCGATTTGTTTTTTCTATTAATTTTATTGCAACATGCCTTAAAATGTTTCATCATAAAAAAAGTGGAGTTAAAAAATGAACAGTGTTTTTTGGATTTACATATATGTTTTTATAATAAATTTTTAATTTTAACTCAAAATAAATATTTTACACATTTTTTATCCTTTATTTAATTTTACATTACTAAATTCCGTAGAGTTAGAATAACGTCTAGCTAAGATTGATCCATAATTTGTAGGAATGTATGAGTGATATCCTCGTGTTCCAGGAATTGTTTTTAAATTTTCGTATCTATCAGCTAGTCGATTTCATTTCGCAAACAAAGGAATCCCTCTGCATTATGTCACTATATGACAGTTGTGAATGAGGGATCTCAACAGTTTGACTGTTTGCAGGCATAATGGATTTGATTTCATCCGAACTCTACTGATGAAGATATTTATAAAAAACAACGAGATCAGACCAATCAGTTCATAACCAAACTTCTCTTCTATCCGTCTGTAATGGAAGACGATTAAAATGATCAATAATTTATTATCTATATTATCTATATCTCTATATTATGTTTTTATAGTTAGAATTTTAGAGTTAGAATAACGTCTAGCTAAGAATAACGTCTAGCTAAGATTGATCCATCATTTTTAGGAATGCATGAGTGATATCCTCGTGTTCCAGGAATTGTTTTTAAATTTTCGTATCTATCAGCTAGTCGATTTCATTTCGCAAACAAAGGAATCCCTCTGCATTATGTCACTATATGACAGTTGTGAATGAGGGATCTCAACAGTTTGACTGTTTGCAGGCATAATGGATTTGAATTCATCCGAACTCTACTGATGAAGATATTTAAAAAAACAACGAGATCAGACCAATCAGTTTAAAAAATTCCATCTAGGTCAATAAAGCATAGGTCTGGGTTGTAATCTCGGCGCCATCGGCAGGATTGAAAAATACCAAGGTCTTTCGCGTCGAATATGAAATGTAAGTTTTGCTGTTCAGACCAATTTACAAGTGTTATACCGTTGATGTCATCATTCTGATATTTCCATAGTGTGTGATGGCTGTTAAAGTCACCAATATAGATGCTCGGTTTATCATATGAAGGGAGAACATTAGTCGGCCAGGCTGTGTTTGGTATATGTATATATTCATAATAATTGTTCCGCCAACCTCAATTGTTATGATAGAAACATCGTCTGTTGAAGAGGTTTCCACTAGTTTGTTTCACATTTTCAGACCACATTTTACATACGTTGCAGTTCCATACGATTTATGAAATGTTGCTCCGATAATTTCATATCCAGGAATTTCACCTCTGGTAACTAAAATTTCGTCTGATGCAATGTGTGTTTCTTGAATGACTGCAATATCTATTTTGTAATCTTTTAGTTGATTCGATAAATGTTCGCATTTCGATTTGCTAGATCCTTCAATATTCAATTGATAGATTCTTGCTATCGGTCCGATTTTTCTTGTATTTTGGTTTGAAATTTGATTTTGATTTTTGTGTATCATTTCAAACTTGTTTTTCCCTCTGTAATAGCCAGGAGATCAAATAAATGATAGTTTGGCTTCCGATATGATTATGACTATTTTTGATTGTGTACCTTTTAGGCAGTCTATCCTTACAACATTATTTAAATTTAAAATAACAATTCTATGAAAATATTATTTTTATCAAAAATGTTTTGCATCCGAAGTCAATGGTTGCTTGATTATATTAAATTATATTAAATAATATAATATAATATAATACGTTCATAATATATTTTATAATAAAACCATAATATAGAGATATAGATAATATAGATAATAAATTATTGATCATTTTTATCGTCTTCCATTACAGACGGATAGAAGAGAAGTTTGGTTATGAACTGATTGGTCTGATCTCGTTGTTTTTTATAAATATCTTCATCAGTAGAGTTCGGATGAAATCAAATCCATTATGCCTGCAAACAGTCAAACTGTTGAGATCCCTCATTCACAACTGTCATATAGTGACATAATGCAGAGGGATTCCTTTGTTTGCGAAATGAAATCGACTAGCTGATAGATACGAAAATTTAAAAACAATTCCTGGAACACAAGGATATCACTCATACATTCCTACAAATGATGGATCAATCTTAGCTAGACGTTATTCTAACTCTACGGAATTTAGTAATGTAAAATTAAATAAAGGATAAAAAATGTGTAAAATATTTATTTTGAGTTAAAATTAAAAATTTATTATAAAAACATATATGTAAATCCAAAAAACACTGTTCATTTTTTAACTCCACTTTTTTTATGATGAAACATTTTAAGGCGTGTTGCAATAAAATTAATAAAAAAAACAAATCGAATTTGAATTTTTTACCGTTATGTTTCTAAAAGAAAGTGTTCAAGGTCATATAATGTGAATTATTATTTTGCTCTGTTTAATACATACATTTTGAGTTATATAACATTAAAATCAGTCCAGTAGTTTTGACTGTAGAGCCATTTCAATACACCAGGGTCGAGCAATTTCTTGATTTTTCAACACCCTGTATCTTAGACAGGGTTAAAAAAAAAAACTAAAAACGCAGAAAACTTTTTTTTATTGATGTCAACGAATTCTAATTATACAAAATTAAAACCTCATTTCCAGACCTTGCTGATTTCACGTGTTTTTCACCCGGCATTAAAAATATGTTTCTCCTCGACGCCTAATAAATTCATTTTGTTAAAATTTTATCCGGAGCTCCAAGAATTCCCATTGCAATAGGTAGATTTTATATGAAATCTACCTAAAACAAGCAGCTCAAAGGATAAACTTATATCATATTATTTAGAACATCAGCAGCCAAATTCTGTAACTGTGAAGCGGTGTAGTGATAAATTTTTTATCACTTCACCGCAAAAAAATCTAAATTAGTGAAATGTTAAAACTGAAAAGTTAACACTGACTTTTGGTTAGTGATAAAATAAAATGAATTCTTTTGTTGCTAACGCCATTATGTCAAAAAACACAATTACACCAATGTGATTTGTTTATTTAAGATTTCAAAATAACATCAAAAATTTTTTTTAAATTTAACTTCGAAAATATTTAAATACTAGGGGGTATCCCGCGGGCTCCGAGAAATACATACTCAAATAGTAGTTTTTGTTTTTCCTTAATTTAGTTCACAGGAATGAAATTATGGCAAATAATTATCGGAAACCACTATTATATGATTTTTAGCACTGCCTGTAAAAAAACTAATTAATTTTCTTGTTAATATCGAAATTATAATAATTTGAACGAAACGGGAAATGACAGTGCAATAAAATGCAATAAAAACTGCATTATCGATCAAATTGCTCTATCGTAAAACGAAATGTATGTATGAATAAAATAAAAGTGTGTAAAAAAACAATAATTTTAATGTTATTTATAGTAGTTGTTGTTATTCTTAATATCGAAATGTAAATATCGAAATGATTTTAATGATTTTAATTTGAACAAATTAAATACAAAAGACAACTTAACTTTTTAACTAACTTTAAAGAACTACTTTATCGATAATTCTAAGTATCCAAAAACAAAATTTTATATAAGTTTTATTTATATATGAATTATTTATTTATATGAATTCATTCATGAATAATAAAATAAAAAAGCACAATAATTTTAAAGTTATTTAAAGAAAATAATGAATTTATGAATAAAAAAAACAATTTTAATGTTATTTAAAATAGAAATTTAAAAACTGCATTATCGTAAAACGAAATGTATGTATGAATATGAATAAAATAAAAGTGTGTAAAAAAACAATAATTTTAATGTTATTTAAAAAAAAAATAAAAAAAATTTGCAACAATCAGGTTTCGAACTTTCAATCTTATGATCATCAGTCGAGCGCGCTACCAATATACCAATTTGAACTATATTTGAACTAAAGACTAAAGGATAGATAAGGTATCCGTTACGCTTGTATAGAAGGATAGACTTACGGCTATTATATTATTGATATTATTATTGATGATTGATAGTTAAATTGATGTTTAAATTGTGTTATTCAAAATGATTGGTATTTATGTGTTTTAGACCGTATAGGCTGGGGCCGTTATGGATTTTTATAGCTGAAATAAAAAAAATTAGTAGCAGGTAGCGGCCAGCTGGAATATATAGTTGAGGTCATAAACAATGAAAAAAAAACTTTCGAACTTGAGATCAAGGGAAGTAGTGAAATGGGGTGATGTGTAAGGGGAGAAAACAGTTTTTCGTTATTTGTAACGAAACGAGGCCTCCTAGAGAAAAGTGTTTCATACAAAAGTTGTAGATAATAAAAAAATCTAAAACTTTAGTGAACACATTTTTCGACATAACCTCAAAGTTTGCGAGAAAATGATGAAAAACCGATTTTTCTGTTTTTTATTTTTTTTTCGCGTGAAAACTATTTAATTTTAATGAAACTTTGTGAAAGTACGTAATTATTTGCGCATAATAAGCATGAATTTTTTCAATTATGAAAAATAAATATTTTTTGAGATTTTACCATTTTTCCGAAAAAACACCCCTATCTCCGGCGAACAACTTTATTGATGTTTTTTTGGATTTTGATGTTGTTCTAGTGCTTATTTTTTTTAATGATTTATTGTTATTTAGCAGCTTAAAATTGAGAAAAACCGAAAAAAAAAGTTTTCGAATCTCGAACTGGTCGATTTTTTAAATTTTTTTTCAATTTTTTAGCATATTTATGTTAATAGTTCATAATATTTTAAAGAAAAAACCTTCTTTGGTATAAAATAAATAAAGTTAAATGAATTTACTTATTGGAAACAACGCTAAAATTGAATAAAGTAAAAAATAAAAAAATTCTGTAACGTATTCAAACAGAAAAAAATTTACAAAGTTTAAAATTTAACAGCATACTATACAGTTGCCACGTGTCCTACGCAAAATAAGTAATTGTTATTGCACCTTTACTTATATTAAAATTGTAACTGATTATTTAACTTTATGTCGAAAGGTTAGTAACAATAGCAAATAATTTACATTGCTGACATATGTGAATATCGATGCTTTATTGCACGATTTATTCAGGTTGTAAACCACCATTGTTTAAATTTTGAAATAAACCCACCGTTAAACCTCTGTTTTTTTAAATAACTTTTGTTACAAAGTACCTGTTCTTAGAATTATTAATTATTATTAATTATTATTAAAATAAAATGACTGAACCGAATTTTGTTATAAAGTAAAACCTTTGGCTACAGAAAGCTAACGATTTTGAAGGAATATGTAAATACACAAAACTACTACACACACTAGGACCCACTACCCCTAATGTCTCAAAACTAAAAAACGCGTTGGATTTGTGCCACATCAATTTTCAGTTAAAAATAAATTTTTTTAAAAAAAAATCGGTTTCGGTTTGGTGTAAGTATGAATGAATGTATGGGCGTTATTTCTGTAATGCTAATTTATTTATTTATAATGAATAATGGCATACGAATTCGCATTGATATTATTAGCCTCCAATGCGGTAACACTCGAAAAACTTAAACTTAAAGTTTTAAGAACTCAGAAATACAGCCAAACATGCCGTCTGCTGATTCATTGGTACTTTCAAAAAAATCAATAAACTTATGTTGTAAGCCAGTTACTTATAAGTAGTTAAGTAACTGTATAAGTTACTCATAAGTAGTAGTAGTTTTGTGTATTTACATATTCCTTCAAAATCGTTAGCTTTCTGTAGCCAAAGGTTTTACTTTATAATAAAATTCGGTTCAGTCATTTTATTTTAATAATAATTAATAATTCTAAGAACAGGTACTTTGTAACACAAGTTATTTAAAAAAAACAGAGGTTTAACGGTGGGTTTATTTCAAAATTTAAACAATGGTGGTTTACAACCTGAATAAATCGTGCAATAAAGCATCGATATTCACATATGTCAGCAATGTAAATTATTTGCTATTGTTACTAACCTTTCGACATAAAGTTAAATAATCAGTTACAATTTTAATATAAGTAAAGGTGCAATAACAATTACTTATTTTGCTAGCGCGTTTTTTGAGAGAAATAGGAAGAAAAAAAATCTATTTTTTTCAGTGTAAGATATTGTATTACAGTTTGCCTAAAGTAGGACATTTTTATAGTAAAGGAGGACGTAGGACATTCTTGCTCCAAAGTAGGACTGTCCTACCGAATGTAGGACACGTGGCAACCGTATAGTATGCTGTTAAATTTTAAACTTTGTAAATTTTTTTCTGTTTGAATACGTAACAGAATTTTTTTATTTTTTACTTTATTCAATTTTAGCGTTGTTTCCAATAAGTAAATTCATTTAACTTTATTTATTTTATACCAAAGAAGGTTTTTTCTTTAAAATATTATGAACTATTAA
Source organism: Diogma glabrata (assembly GCA_963693315.1). NCBI lineage: Eukaryota > Metazoa > Arthropoda > Insecta > Diptera > Cylindrotomidae > Diogma > Diogma glabrata. Next base: position 293,780,357 of record OY856186.1, on the reverse strand, counting down.
CATAAATATGCTAAAAAATTGAAAAAAAATTAAAAAAATCGACCAGTTCGAGATTCGAAAACTTTTTTTTTCGGTTTTTCTCAATTTTAAGCTGCTAAATAACAATAAATCATTAAAATCGATATACTATTTGAGAGTAGACATCTTGACAAAAAAAATAAGCACTAGAACAACATCAAAATCCAAAAAAACATCAATAAAGTTGTTCGCCGGAGATAGGGGTGTTTTTTCGGAAAAATGGTAAAATCTCAAAAAATATTTATTTTCCATAATTGAAAAAATTCATGCTTATTATGCGAAATAAATAATTTTCACGCGAAAAAAAAATAAAAAACAGAAAAATCGGTTTTTCATCATTTTCTCGCAAACTTTGAGGTTATGTCGAAAAATGTGTTCACTAAAGTTTTAGATTTTTTTATTATCTACAACTTTTGTATGAAACACTTTTCTCTAGGAGGCCTCGTTTCGTTACAAATAACGAAAAACTGTTTTCTCCCCTTACACATCACCCCATTTCACTACTTCCCTTGATCTCAAGTTCGAAAGTTTTTTTTTTCATTGTTTATGACCTCAACTATATATTCCAGCCGGCCGTTACCTGCTACTAATTTTTTCATCTCAAAAAGGTAACAGCCCCAGCCTAGTAGTTCGGAATTAATATATCTTTATGTATATACGTATATACAGTCAACTAGATTTACATTTCATGTATCAAAACGCTCATGTTTGTGTTAGGTTTATGTATTGTTTTCTTGAACTTAATGTTTTTTGAAAATGAAACTGGCAATTACAAATAATGCAAGAGCACAATTCCATTGAAGACGTCATCGGTCTCTATCTGAACACTTATGCAGAAGTGTGTTCAGAATATTGTTAAAAAGATCGACGTCTGCTATCGTAGTCGTGATGAAAATTTACCAAATATTACTTTTTATCCAGAACGGTAATATAACATACTTCTAATGAGATATTATAGAATTCTTTCAAAATCTATATTTCTTTAGCAATAGAGGAACAAATTCCTGTTGTTAGATTAGAACTTTAATTATGACCCCACTAGAGTCAAAATAAGTCTTATCTGCAAAAAATAGCAATATACTTGACATCTCGTTTATTTCAGCATTTCTCATAAATATGTCTTTGCATAACTGACGGCATGAATTAATTGAACAAATCTTTTATTTAGTCCAATTCAAAATTAATTTTGCTCAACCATTATATTTTGTTCACAAAAAATAATTTATTTTGAAAATAATAAATAAAGGATTTTTTATAATAATTCTATTAAATAAAACAATCAATGAAAATTGTATGCATTGACGTTTGATATTTAGTGAGTCGCCTACTTACTATAAGATTTTTTAACACTTACATCGCACATAAATTGCATATAGAATCGCAAAAAATGTTAAAATGATAAAAATTTGGTGATAAAATCGAAATAAAGAAATTTTTAAAACTTCACCACTTCACAGTCACAGAATTTGGCTGCAGGTGTTATAATTATATCACAAACAACGATCTACTGTATCGCTTTGATATGATTAAACATTAATTTTAAGGTAAATGTATTTTTGAGCCATATAAAGTAAAAAAGTTTTTAGAACACATAACCGCATAACTACTTTAAACCCAATTTGTTTAAAGTTATCATAAGACAAATTATTGGAAAATAATATTTTTAAATTTCATAATCTATTCTTTTAGAACTCATGTATTCAAATTTAAAACATTAAATTGATACAAATTTTAATACATAGATTTTGAAATTTAAAAATATTTTTATCCTACACAACCAAATCAAATTAAATCAATTTCTGACCAAAAAAAATTGGCTAAAGTCAACAACCTAAACATATGGTTAAAGTGCATTTGAAAGATGAAAAATAAATCAAATATCAATCTATGTAGCCAACAACAACAACGCGTAACCCAAATTCTTCAAAAACTGAAAAATTATTTTGACCATTTTTAACTTACAAAAACAAACCAAAATTATCAATGAATTCTAAAAACCTTTACATATTTATATAAACATGTCAAAGGAAACACTAATCCATGCGAGTTTTTTTTTTAATTATTAATTGTATTTTATCATCGTATTTTTTGTTGTCTCATTAGTAAAATTATTCTTTCTAAAGCAAAAGAAATTTCAAATGCATATAAATGTTTCTCTTTTTAGGTAGATTTCATATAAAAATCTACCTATTGCAATGGGCTTCATCTCGGAATTTCGGAAAAATTTTTGTGCCACTATATATGATAAGCGGAGACAAAAAAACAAAAAAAAAAAAAATTTATATATATATATATATATATATATATATATATATATATATATATATATATATATATATATATATATATATATATATATATATATATATATATATATATATATATATATATATATATATATATATATATATATATATATATATATATATATATATATATATATGTATATAAACGATATGAGATATAACGAAAACGACCGGCACTCTCACGGTCGCATTTGTTGAGGTAGATCAAAAAAATAATATCTTGGACAAGTTCGTGAATCAGCGAAATCCGACACGTGGTTAAGAAACTAGAGGCTTTTTTCTGAAAAAAATTGATTTTTTAAAACCGTTATAACGGCCGTTTGGATACTAATATTTCAAAAAATTTAACAAATTTAGAATCTTTGGAACCTTTTTTATCAATTTGTTTTAAAATTAGACCTCTGCAGTTAGAGGTTCCTGAGTAAGCGGCTCCAACAAAAAAGTTTGCAAAAAAAAACTTTTTTTTGAAATAACCGGCACTCTCACGGTCGCATTTATAAGGCCAGATCAAAAAACCTTTTATAAAAATGTGCGTTTTGTTAATATCTTGGACAAGTTCGTAAATCAGCCCAATCCAACACATGGTTAAGAAACTAGAGGCTTTATACTAGAAAAAAACTCTGTTTTTTAGATCCGTTATAACGGCCGTTTGGATTCTAATATTTTTAAAAACTTCATAAATTTAGAATCTTTGAAACCTTTTTAATCAGTTTCTTTCAAAAAAACGACCTCTGCCAGTTGGAGGTTTCTGAGTGAACGGCTCCAACAAAAAAGCTTGTAAAACACAAAATGCGTTTGAATCAACCGGCGCTCTCATGGTTGCATTTGTGGAGCCAGTTAAAAAAACCTTTCTTAAAAATGTGTGTTTTATTAATATCTTGGACAAGTTCGTAAATCAGAAAAATCTGACACATGGTTAAGGAACTATAGGCTTTATACTAGAAAAAAAGTGGTTTTTTTAATCCGTTATAACGGCCGTTTGGATACTAATATTTTTAAAATCTTCATAAATTTAGAATCTGTGGAAACATTTTAATCCGTTTCTTATAAATATAAACCTCTGCAGTTAGAGGTTTTTGACTTGTTGGCTTCAACAAAAAAGTTTGCAACAATCCCCAACTACAATTTCCAAAAACCTTATAACAGTCAATGTCAACCTTATAACAGTCAAAAAATAAAAGATTTGAATAGAAGAAATTAATTTTTTTTCTTAGAAATAAACTATTTTGATATTTTGCAGTAATTGCACAACATATGATATAGAGTAGGTTTGTGTCATAAATTATCACACACATGTTCTGTGGTAGATTTTATATTTGTTTGTTGCAAAATTGGATAGATATAATTTTGCTTGTAGGTAGCTAATTTTCTTTTTAAAATTTGTTCGATATCTGTTTTAAATTAGTTTGTTTTGTTTAAACTAATCTGATACATCAGATTCTACTGGCACACAAAACTGTCTGATCTCGAAATCTACCTATTTCTAGCGGATATACGTGCCGCTTGGACTTTTTTATTTTGATTTGTTAAAGTATAAGTACTTTTTATCTCTGTTTAGAAATTTATTTCAAAACTAACACGAAACATCAATACGTGGCCGGAAAATTATAACAGATCAAAAATTAACATAATTTAGTAAAAAGATGATACACTCAGCAAACTACTCAAAATCATCTCCATTTAGCGTTTCGAGAAAATAGTACAAAATCACAAATTCATATTTCTTTCAAATTCCAAAAATATTGTAAAACTTAAATAAAATCAAACTTTTTCAAAATTCCAAAAATATTCCAAAAATTAGAATAAAATCAAATACTTAAACTTTTTTAAATTCCATTAATATTCCAAAAATTCTTAAAAATCCAAACTTTTTCCAAAATTCTAAAAATATTGCAAAAATTATAACAAAATCAAAAATTGAAAAATTTCAAAAACATTCCAAAAATTAGAATAAAATCAAATATTTAAACTTTTTCTAAATTCTAATAAAATTCCAAAAATTCTTAAGAATTCAAAGTTTTTCCAAAATTCTAAAAATATAGCAAAAATTATTACAAAATCAAAAATACAAACTTTTATCAAAATTCCAAAACTATTTCAAAAACTATAACCAATTCAATAAAACCAATTCATAAAAACAGATAAATTTTTTTTTCCAAAAAATTGGCTAAAAAATCAATGAAATCATTTTTGACACGCTTGACATTATTTTTTTGACAATCTTATAATGCCATAATTCTCTATAATAATAATATATTTTCATGCATACATATTATTAATTTTATTTTTTTCCAAAAATTGAGTAAAAAAATAAATAAAAATCTTTCTTTTGACACACTTGACAACATTTTTTTGACAAACTTATAATGCAAAAATCTAGATTTTGGTCTCCCATACCAATCCCGACCATCAAGATTTCTCCAAATTCAATGTTCCTACTCGTAATCACTTAAAATGAACGTTTTTTAAGCAAAAAATATGCAAATTTCCTTGTTTTGACACACTTGACGATTTTTTTGACACGCTTCCGGTACAGCTATCGAACACATCGTCCTTTCGGCTCTTTCTATTGAGTAATCCTATTTTTAGAAAAAAAAATTTTCAAATCCGTTCAGCGGTTTTCTAGATTTCGTAGGTTGTGACGGACGGACGGCGGACGGCCGGCCGACAGACAGACATACATTTTTCTTTGTTGCTTTTTTAGAATCAGTAGGTCCTAAAACGTCGAGAAATGCCAAAAAAGCATGGGTAAGAATTTCACTTTGAGCTCATGAATGTAATCTCAGGTCTTTCAGACCGAAGTAATTATATCAAACACGACCAAATGAATCAATTTAAATCAAACTCTGACCAAACTAAATTGATATATTCTAAAATCTAAAGTCATCGACCTTGGACAATAAAAACTTAATATAGTTCAAATCCATGTAAAAAAAGATGAAAAAATAAATAAAAAATCTTGACAACAAAACAAACAATTCGTAACCCAAATAACAAATTCAATCATTTGCTTCTTCAATATACAAAAACAAAAAATTATCATCCCAACACAATCCTTAAATTATATATTTAAACACTCATACATACGAGTACTTAAATTATCAATGAATGAAATTATATTTGTTAAATATAAAAAATTATCATCTCAATACAATTCTTAAATTATATATTTAAACACTCATACATACGAGTACTTTTTTTTTATTTTCTATTATATAATTATCGTATTTTTTCGTATTTAAGTAAAAGTAAAATAAAGCAAAAGAAATATTTCTCTTTCAAATATAAATTCTCATTTTTTTATTTTGATTTGCTTTGTTTATTGTTTCATATAAGACACAAAGAATGCAATACAAAATTTGTAAAATTTGTATATTGCCTAACCCTTCATTGTACTTTTATTTGTATTATCAGTATTCTATATACAACTTGTGTGAATAGAGGTTATTTCTCTCTATATATTATGTTTCTCTATGACCCAAGTATTATTATTATTGTTGAGGTATGTTCATGAATAGAAGAATAAATTGACTTTAATATAGAGTATGTATTGAAATAAAGCTGGACCGAAATAAAATAATATGTCATTTAGAGAATTTCTTTAGATATGAATATTCTTGTGAAAACTAATTTACCAATTGACTATTTACCAAATGTCACGTTTCATTTTTTGAAGTTTAAAACAAATATTTTTTTTTTACTTTCTAAAGTCTCTCCTCTTGAACTAAAACTTCTTTCTCGGCGCATTCAGCTGTTAAACGTTATACGCTATCTGCATCAGATATTTCAGAAAATATGCAATACAGTTTTCATAGCACATGTACAAACAAATTTCAATTTTGCTTTAAAATAAAATAACTAAAATATATATATGTGACAAATACATATTTTTCAATTCTTCCAAAGAGTAAATTTCCACCTGCGGAAATATTTATTGCACGAGAAAAACCAAGTATTACACATCAAATTATTGATGAAACTCATTTAAATCTAATAGTCCCTGGACCTACGCCGATTTCATATGATGAATACCACATATTTTATACTTCGTGAGGCGCCTGTCCTTGACGAGCCCGAAAACTTTTGTTCTACGATTTTCCTAAAATCGGCCGCTTTTTCGTTCGGCAAGCTCCGAAAAATGCCAATTGCCCGCGATCTCGTAAATTTGATACCACCTTTTTTTTTTAACTGTGGGGATTGGAAATTCGTTTTAGAACACAAGGGTAAGCTTGTTCGACCAAAATGTGTCTGCTATTGTCGAGTCCGACCACTGACATTTTGGTATGTTTGGGTTGTCGGACTAGACAATAGCAGACAACTTTTGTTGGACAAGGTTACCCTTGTGTTCTAAATCAAATTTCAAACCCCCATGCCGAACGAAAAAGCGGCCGATTTGAGAAAAATCACAGAACAAAAGTTTTCGGGCTCGTACAGGCGTCTCACGAAGTATAAAATATGTGGTAACCATCACAAGAAATCGGCGGTGGCCCAGGGACTATAATCTAAAGGACGCCATCTCAGCGTAAGATTTGCATCAAAATATGTTACTAAGAATATGATCCAATTCATTTTAAATTAGGTATACTAAACTAACTTAATCAGATTAGTCAACTGTTTATTGAGCAGCATATTGAAATAAAGTATTAATAATAATTTTGAGTACAAAGCTTACAATGAAGATGGCGTACCTTAGTTAAAATTTAATTTTCCTAAAATTGTAAAATAAATTATATAATTAACAATATATTCGTTAGTTTTGTGCATTTGTTGCAAAGACTTTTGTATATAACTACCGCAAACTGCTTTTCCAAATGCGACTGATTGCAGCACTTTTGTTTGGGAAAAACGGGGTTCACACTAGCTGTACAATATACTATTTCATAGAACTTAATTGTGTACAACATTCTTTTTAAATACGCGTGATGCATAATTAACCAACATTTGAAATTGATAACACTTTCAATAACACATAAACGAGAGAATGATAAATTTTGATTTTTAGTAAAATGCTGATCTTTTTACTATCGCTAAAATAATAAATAAAAGCCACACTTAAATTTTGTTTATATAGATAAGAGGTCGTAGTCTTTGCTTAAAGCTGACAAAAAATGCGAATATAAACATGATATGGTTTTCTTTGGGTAAATAAATTTCAAAAAAAAAACAAAACTTTGTTGACCCAAACGAGTTTGGTGTCATTTGAAAGAGCACTTAATCTAAAAAGCATTGCAATTTTTTTTATAACTGAGCGATGTTCTATATTTTAGTTATTGTTAAAAAAGTGCTATTTAAAGTATATCTATTATCTATACCACCAACCATCCTAAATTTCGACGCTGACTTATAGAAAAAATATTCCCAATTTAAACCATTTACAAGCTGGTTAAATCTTTCTTTAGTTAACATAAACCGTTATGGGTAAGATTTAACCTCAAGTAACATTTTTTGTGTCATTTTTGATCAATGTTGATGTGATTGACATTTACTATTGACGTCTCTGGCATAGTCTGGCGATAAAAAGACTTTACAACACAACTTTATTTCATTTATTTTTGATATTGTGTGCTTTTACATTCACGGAACCCTTGGCGAGCGAATTTTATTCGCACTTGTCCGAATTTTTTTTAATGTGACTTGTTTTTAATGACGTACTAAAATATAAACAAAATTTTTATTTGTTTTTGTTGGAGCATATTGCTCAGGAACTGCAGAGGTTTATATTTGAAAGTTAATGATAGAAATATTTCCAAAGATTCTGTATTTCTATATTTTTTTTAAAGTTTGATCCAAATGGCCATTTATGACGGTTTTAAAAATCCAGTTTAAAAACACGACTATAACACGGTATAAAGGTTTTTGGTGTCGATTGCTCCGGAGGTTGGTGTCGATTGCTCCGGAACTTCCACTAAATTTTAAAGAAATTGTTAACAATATATCCAATGATTCTAAATTTCTAAATTTTTAAAAAGTATTTTGATCCAAACTGTTCGACTGTAGGTGATAAGCCAAAGACATATGGGTCGGTTTTGTGTTAATGTGGCACCAGCTTCGAACCTTTTTGCGTAAGCACTATTTTTGTGGTACAATTTAAAATTATTTGCTCTAACAAAAGTGGGGCAGTATGTTTATCGTTAGAAAGGTCTTGAGTATTAAATATACAGAAAAATATTTTTTTTAATTTTGACGATTTTTGAGAAAAAGGGGAAAAATGTGATAGGTGTGTTTTTTTGAGTTTTTTGTTTTTTGTTTGTTTTTTTTTTTCAAATTATTTGTTTCACAATTCAAAATCAATTATCAAAATTTTTGTAAATATACAACTCACACATTTTCTTGATAGAACTACAATTTTTTTTTTCCTTCAAGTACAAAAATAATTTGTTAGTCAAATAAGTTTTTAGCTTTTCAAATAATTTTTTTTGTAATCTCCAATATTTTTGGTGAGCTCACAAAAAAATTTGTAAGTTGTATGTTTATAAAAAATTTGTAAGATCTACTTAGTTTTTGTTTTTGAGTGGATATATAAAAATGTAAGCACTATTTTTGTGGTACCATTTCAAAATCTTTGCCCCAACAAAAGTGGGACAATATGTATATATCGTTGGAAAGGTCTTGAGCAGTAGATATGCCGAAAAATATTTTTTTTGGAATATCGATTTTTTGGAAAAAAAAGGGGAAAATGTGAAGGTGTGTTTTATGTTCGATAATTTTGTTCTTGCTCCACCACAATTTTCAATTACAAAATCTTACATATCCTAAGTTTTATTTTATCTTTTGTTTGGACCATCTTCAATTTAAATATCAAAACAAATTGTTGTATATCTGTAGGTTTGCGTGCGTGGGTGGATGGATGATTGACAAATCGTCCACCTTAGGATCTTGATGAAATTTTGGTATATAATAATATAGCCCAAGTCCACTTGAAAATAGAAGAGTTGGATTCACTTCAAAATTGGAGAAAATGGATGGAGTTCTCCCACCTTCTTTGAATTAGGGATGTTCACTTAAAAAACTCATCGATGTTTTTATTCGATGTAAAACATCGGAACCCTGCATCGACGTTTTTCGATACATCGGTTAAAAATATCGATGTTTTTTCAACATCGAATATTTTCCACAATATAGAGAAATATACTAGTTGATATATCCTTTTCACGCTGAACGCAAAATGATCGTTGATTCTCATTTGGAATAGTACGCTTGATCCCAGACTCAGAGTAACATACAGTTGGTATATGAGATGTGTTGGTTTAGTAGAATTGTATGAGTGAGATGATATATAACTTTTTAAATGAAACGAAAAGTAGGAACAAAAATATTTAATCGAAATTTCAGGGGTCCTATTCCCGAACACATAAAAGCGAATTTGGGCAATAATGTGAAGATCGGATTGCATAACATTAAACGGTAACTGCACCCAAAAAAAAATTCAATATTTTAAATCGACAGAGGTACATCGATTTAACAAAGTAAAAAATTGCATATAAAATTGAGGAAATTGCCCTTAAATCAACAAAAATAAGAAAATGCTGCATTCGAAAACTACTTTTGATTTTGAATTTTAAATCAATATATAAAATACTTGAATTGAATACATTTTTGTTGACTTTAATAATAATATCAAAAGTACTGCAGTTAATTCTACAAAAGAGTAGTCTGCTTGATATTCTAGATGTTTATAACAACAGCATTGACTGTCGAAATAACATTAAGTTTATTCATCTTGGCAGTTAAATTTTGTGCATTTGTGTTAAAAGTAGCGATGCAATCGATTTAACTAAATAAAACGTCGGAGCCAAAACAATGACATTTTATTCGAATTTACCTGCAATTTTGTCGGATCTACCATTATTATTTTTTTGGGTGTGTAACGATTTTACAGAAAACGATATTCACAATATTATCTATTATAATGTGAAATTTATTTCTCATAACATCTTTACCGTTACCGTTTAATGTTATGCAATACAAACTTCACAATATTGCCCACATTCACATTTGTGTGTTCGGGTATAGAGCCTCAGGCAGTTCATTACAATAAGAAGAATAAAAAGAATTTCAAAGTAAAATAATTTTCAAAATAACAAACAAACGAAAAAATAAACAAATACAGGTAGCATATTTGAAATGTTGCTACCATGTTGAAATGTTGCTTAATACTAAATGTTGCTTATAAAACCAAAGTTCTTAAGGGAGACTGCAGAAACAAATGCTTACTTAATCGTTTTCTTCTCATTCTATTTTTTGCTGATTATGACTATTTGGGGAGCCTTTGAAAATAAACGTTCAGATAGAACAAAAGTCCCTACAATAGTTAAATATTTTAAAGCAATCTTATAAAGCTTGGGCAACTGAATTATTAGATCATGCCAGATTTCTAATGAATTTTCTTTGAATCTTCCTCCTACTGCCGACTGCTCAAGTAAATAGATCAGAAATTGTATTGTGTTAAATTTCAACTCTGTTTATTGATTATTGAGGAAAAGCTATCTTCTTGTTTTTCAGATTAATCTGAATCATATTCTGACAGTTCGATATTTGGTGTAGTATTAATCACAAAGTTTTTAATTTTTGCGACTGCTGTAAGCCCGTACAAGGTTGTACAATGGTCCAATGGCAACCAGTAATGCAGCAAAGGTTAACTACTGGCAACTATGACTCGGTCAATAACATAATTTTACTGGATGAGAACTTCCGACAATAAATGACTGCCATTCATGAGCCAAAGAAAAAGACCGCAATGGTCCATACAAAGTTGTACGACTGGTCCAGTAAAGGTCCATTACTGGTGACCAATACTGCAATAATGGCCAAGTACTGGCACCCATGACTAGGCCATTAACATTATTTTATAACAGAATAACTTCGGACAGTAAATGGCTACCATTCATGGGTCAGAGAAAAAAAAACAGCAATGACCCACACAACGTTGTACGGCTGACACAGTAATGGACCAATAATAATGACGAGTATTGCAGCAATGGTTGAATACTGGTAACCATGACTGCGGAATTACTAAACTATAAAGCATATCATATGTAAATTTAAATAAATTAAGTATAAAATCAGTTAAAATAAACTAAAAATGTCTAATAAATAAAATTAAAACTTATACCAACCTTAACATTATTACTATAGTTTTTCAGCCGAGAAGCGATAAAACTAAGCTATAGGTCAAAATTTTAAACTACATATTTTCAAAATGGATATTACTCTATTGAATTTTAACCAAATGACAAAGATCGGCCAAATCATCGGTCAATCGGCGAAATCA
>OY856186.1:293628668-293768562 GCA_963693315.1 Diogma glabrata | reverse complement strand
TATATATATATATATATATATATATATATATATATATATATATATATATATATATATATATATATATATATATATATATATATATATATATATATATATATATATATATATATATATATATATATATATATATATATATATATATATATATATATATATATATATATATATATATATATATATATATATATATATATATATATATATATATATATATATATATATATATATATATATATATAGATATATATATATATATATATATATATATATATATATATATATATATATATATATATATATATATATATATATATATATATATATATATATATATATATATATATATATATATATATATATATATATATATATATATATATATATATATATATATATATATATATATATATATATATATATATATATATATATATATATATATATATATATATATATATATATATATAATTCAACTACAAAATCAGTTTTACTTTTGAAATGATTTCGGTTGTCAAAATAAATAAATTCGTTTTTTGATTCCATGTCGATGTGATCAAACCCAAATTCAATCAAAGATGTTTGGAGTTCGTTTATATTTTTTGGTAACATCATGCTCATGTTATTTTTTTTAGTTAAATACCTCCATCGTTTCGTATTGCAGCCTTCATTTAAAAAATCATAGATGGTCATAGGCCATGTGGGAATAATAAATAAAAAATCACCCGACTCGGTTAACAAATTACTCACATTTGAAACAGCTTTTCTAAAATAAAAACAAAACCTTATAATATATACTTAAACAATTAGAACAGGGAATAGCAACTTCATGTTTTTGATCCAATGCAAAGTGAAAAAACATGTCAAATGGTCAAATTGTTTCACATTATCAATAGCACCGTTAAATTCACCTTCAATGTCATAATCAAAAAATTTAATTTTTTCGTTTTCGTAATTTTTTCTAGCAAACATCACCATATCTGCCGATATATCGATACCAATTAGCTTCTGATAATTTGATGGCATTATAGATTGAATTAATTCATATGTAATATCTCCAGTTCCACAACCCAGATCAAGCAATGTATCGGTTCCATCATATTTCCATTTTAACTTCTTTTCGAATTGTTTCAAAACTTTTAACACTAACAATCGTTGCGTTTGATTCCCTTTTATATACCGATCAGACTGAAACATATTTTTGAATATTTAACTGCACTAAAGAATTTTCTGTTGAACAATAAACAGAATATGATAAATACAATAAACCTTCGTCGAATGTAAGGCTATACAGGCATTATCTCTTTATATAAACAGAGTACCTCTCTCCTTTTGAATTGGGTTAACATTGAACATTTGTTTGTGTGAGAGTTATATATTTAACTGAACTGATTTTATTTAAATTTATAATATAAGTATGTTTGTGACGGACTTCTTAAAGAGTAAGGGTGACATTCATTAATTAATTTAATTTTAATTTATTGTATAATTATATTTAAGCCATGCCCATTTGTCCAATAATTTTATATATTTTGGGGTGTAAACTTTAAGCTTATTTTATTTTCAACCGATTTTAAAAGAGATAGCCGAATTTTATTACTTCGGTCTGAAAGACCTAAGCATGTATTACATTTTCGGGAAGAATGTGGAAAACTTGTCCCTACTTATTTGACATTTCTCGTTGTTTGTAATGTAATTGAACATGGAAATTTTTGATTTTGTTATAATTTTTTGGAATTTTGGATAAAAGTTTGTATTTTTAATTTCGTATAAGTTTTAAATGAAAAAAGTTTAAATTTTTTATTTTATTATAATTTTTGGAATATTTTTACAGTATTGGTAAAAAGTTTGTATATTTTGATTTTGTTTTAATTTTTGCAATATTTTTAGAATTTTGAAAAAGTTTAAATTTTTGGATTTTATTCTTTTTTGGAATATTTTTGAAATTTTGAAAAAAGTTTCTATTTTTGATATTGTTATATATTTTGAATTTTGGAAAAAGTTTTTTGAAGTTTTGAAATATTTTTTGGAGAAAGTGTTAATATTTGATTTTGTTATATTTTTTACAATATTTTTAGAGTTTTGAAATAAATATGAATTTTTGATTTTGTAATATTTTCTTAAAAATCTAAATGGAGAAGTTTTGAGTAGTTTATTTCTCGAAAACGGCTCATTCGATTTGAATGATTTAAATTCTATTCTATTGAGGTACATTCTAAGGTGATCCTTTATTTTTTTGCTATGACATGAAAAACACCATTTTTCAGAAAATTGGAAAAAATATATTTTTTATGATTCCTTCAAAACAGCTTATTCTATTTGGAAGGTTTGAGCTGGTTAGATGCCGAGGTGGTTATATATAACTTCCATCATATGAAATATTCCGTTTTTTTTTTCAAAAATGGGAAAAAACATGATCACTAGATTTTCATCGATGAATACTTTTCGGGATTTTAAGTTATTACTTCAAAAATGCTTTCGTATTCAACATTTGCTTTTATACACTAAAAATGAAAAAATAAAAAAAATTAAAAAAAAAATTGAACCTACTTCAGGACAAAACACCAAGAAGTGAAAAATGACCCAATTGTGGCTAGGCACAAAAATGCAGTTATCTTTCGATTTATTTAATTTAGTTATATTTAATTACAGCCAAAATAATTAAGCCTTTATTATAGTTATTGTAATAGTTATTATATTATAAAAATTATTTGTAGTACAAAACTGTTCCACATTGACAAAAACCGCCTAATATGTCTATAACTTTTAATCCTGACTTATGATCGTATTGAAACTTGGTATATAAAGTTTTAGTACTGTTTCCAATATTTATGCAAACCAACTTCCGGTTTGACACTTCTGGTTAAAAAGTTTTTTTTTCAGGCATTTATCTCTACTGTAGCCTATTATTACCAATTTTCATGAAACGTTGGTAAAAGCTTTCAAATAACATGAGAAAGATTTAATCAGTTTTTGAACTACTTTGAATGAAGGGTTGGAGGGTCCACCATACAATAGGTGAATTTTTTCACTTCAATGTTTTTCGTTTCAATGTTTGTTGGGAGAATACACCATTCGTTCGTGAATGAATATTTATGACACTTTGAAAAAGATGAAAATATGTATGACAAGTAGCTGGTTAGTTTTTGAGCGATATTGAAAAAATTTGTGGGGGTACCCAGAGTACCTGTTTTTTTAAAGCTCACATAATAATAAATAAAATCATTCTTTTGACACATTTGGTGGTATTTTTTGGACACACTTATAAAACAGTAATCAAGCTCTTGGTCTCACATACCAATGCCGAACATCAAGATATCCCCACGTTCAATGTTACTACTCATTATCACTTAAAATGAACGTTTTTTAAGCAAAAATATGCAAATTTTCTTGTTTTGACACACATGGTGATTTTTTTGACCCACTTCCCATTACGTTAACTCATTTTTAAAAGAAAAGATTTGAGATCGATCCAGCCGTTTTCTATATTTCAGCGGCTATGACGGCCGGGCGGTATGCATACAGACGGACATTTTTTTTTGCCTTTTTAGAATCGTTACGACCTATAGAAATTCCAAGAAAAGTGGGAGTAAGATTTTCACGTTTGACTCGAGATTGTTATACTTAGGTCTTTCAGACCGAAGTAATATCTCTTTTTTATAGTAACTATTTATTTTTGGGAGTCTTATAAGCGTGCGCTATGAATTCATAACATCGCGGTTGTTATGGATGTGTTTATATATCAAGTATCTTAGACTTTTTAGTATCTTTACAACAAAGTTAAGTATCATAGCTATTTATGTACCCAGATTGTTATTTTTTTTTTTTTTTTTTTTAATAAAATGTGTTGTGTAATAGGGTTTAGAATATGTGTCACAACAACACATAAATACCTTTTAAGACCCAGGTCTAGACCTGGGTCCCACAACAACTGGCGTTCTGAGGTGTAGATTAACGCTTTTTTTAAACATCTGTGGGTTGAAGCCACCTGAGACTAAGTGTTCCGGCAAACTATTCCATTTGTACGCAGTTCGGACAAAGAAGTCTCTCTGCGATCTGCCAGTATGACAGCGCGGGATCTTTACCGTTTCACTGGTTGCGGCAGCCGATTGCCGAGTGGAACGGGGGTAAGAATAAGTTTGAGGCATGATGCCGCTGATTTCATCTGAGCACTGCTGATGACGATATTTGTAAAAAACAACGAGGTCAGCAACAGTGCGACGATGTTGTAGGGAATCAAGTTGTGATGTCAAAGTTCGATCACCTACAATTCGTATAGCTCGCTTTTGAACAGAGTCCAAGAGGGCCAAGATGGAAACAGAGGCAGCACCCCAAATTTGACAGCAGTACTCCATACAGGGACGAATATAGGACTTATAAACATGGAGCAATTGGTATGGAGTGAAAAATTTTTTGCATCTATTTAGGAGGCCGAGTTTTTTGGACGCGCTTTTTGCCATCGCCATTACATGATCGTTCCAGAGTAGGTCATTTGAAACTGTGACACCCAATAAACGAATGTTTTTACATTCACCTATTGGTTCATCACACATACTAAATAAAATATCTTTGGGGAACTCGGTCTTTAATCTGGAAACAATCAACAGCTGTGTTTTGGTGGAGTTGAAATTGACAAGGTTTTGGTCACCCCAGTCGGCGACTTTATTCAGGTCTTTGTTCACGTTTATGGCAGCGTCTCTCCGGGCAGGATTAATTCGTTCGTGCATTTTACCTTTTGAAGGAAGGGGCTCGAACGACTTGTGCAGAGTACTATCATCTGCAAAACTATTTATTGGGTTGCTGGTGATTTTCAACAATTCGTTGATATAAATCAAAAATAGGGTTGGGGACAATACTGAGCCTTGGGGTACACCAGCGTTAATTAGTTTAGACTCAGAGGAATATCCGTCTAAGGTTACCGAAATGTATCGGTCGGATAGAAAATTTTGAATCAGCTTCACAACATTGGGATGAAAACCGTACGCAACGAGCTTGTTGATTAAGTTGGCATGCCAGACTCGATCGAATGCCTTGGAGATGTCTAAAGCGATAACGTATGTTTCACCACCTTTATCAAGTATGCTGTTCCAACAATGCGCTACATAGTTTAATAGATCGGTAGTTGATCTTTTGTTTCGAAAACCGTATTGGCTGTCGGATATTAAATGATTTTCTTCCAGAAATTTTGAAATATGTGTATTAATATAATGCTCATAGACTTTGGATAGGACCGATAGTAAAGCTATTGGCCTATAATTTGAGATATCGGATTTTGGTCCCTTTTTGGGGACGGGCTGGACATTTGCCAACTTTCAGCACGAGGGAAATATACCAGATTTGTAGGATTGGTAGAATATTTTAGTTAAAGTTGGTGCAAGTTCTTTGGATTTGATGGATTTAATTACGCCCGGAAAGCGAAGTAAATTAGCCGGAGGGATGGATGTCGCTTGATGTGGGTAATGCTCAGTAACGCCAACGGTGTATACAAGATTTTATGCTCTACTTACCCGAGCTCTCCACTTTGATATTTTCCATCACGATATTGTAAATTTGTATTTGTTTTCTAATATGTATTGAAAACTATTTGTCGATGCAATATCATGTCTGTGATATTATCGTGATAAAAAACGGAATTGTTTAAAAATAAATTATACCCTCAATTATTTTTTTTTTTTTTTTTTTTTTTTTTTTTTTTTTTTTTTTAAGGCGGTCATGCTCCATGTAGGAGCGTTGCCAGGTTAATCAGCTTTGAATATTCACCACGGTCATTCGCAACAGCGACATAATTACCATGGCAGCCGATTTTTTTAAGGTCGTTTATTACGTCAGTCTCCCATTGTAGTCGTGGTCTACCTCGCGGTCTACCACTCCCTGGGGTACTAACGTACATTTTTCTAATCATTCCAGACTGTGAATCGGCTCGTAGAACATGCCCAAACCAAGCAATCCTATTAGAACGGATACAACCTATTATATCAGGACCCTCAAGAAGGTCTCTGATCTCAAAGTTATACCGGGTTCTATACTCTCCATCGTCTGTCTTAAGTGGACCAAAAATGTAGCGTAGGATCTTACGCTCAAATACAGATAAAAGCGATTCGTCATTTTGTGTAAGGGTCCACGTTTGTGACCCATACATCACAACCGGTCTAATCAATTTCTTGTATAACTTGAGCTTGGTGTTAGTTGATACATACGGTGATCCAAGGAGAGGTTTAATTGAGTAGAAAGTTCGATTACCTGCAGCGATTCGAGCTTTAATATCTGTAAGTATGCTGTTGTTTGAGTCAAGCATTGATCCCAAATATTTAAAAGATTCAACTCCCTCAATTCGTTCATCGCCGCACATCAAATCTTTCTTCTCAGCCTCTCTTGAAACATTCATATGTTTGGTTTTATGGTAGTTAATTTGCAGACCAATTTTCCTAGCACCACTCTCAAGCGACTTGAAAGTCTCACTCATAACAGCTTCACTTCGGCCGAGGATGACAACATCATCAGCGTAAGCAATCATCTGTACTGAGTTTATTGACAAGATATTGTTATTAGTCGGTAGTTTCTTTTGACGGCACACATATTCCAAGGCTAGATTAAAAAGTATAGGAGAGATAGCATCGCCTTGTCTTAAACCGGAGTCGACTTTAAAAAACTTTGATATTTCGTTCTCTACTCGTACACAGCATTGAGAGTTCTGTACTGTCATTTTGCATAGTGATACCAGTTTACCAGGAATTCCCATTGACACCAGAGCAGACCATAGAGTCTCTCGTTCGAGAGAGTCGTAGGCCTGCCTGAAATCAATGAAAAGTTGGTGCACAGGTATGTTGAACTCTCGACACTTTTCCAAAATCATCCTTATCGAGAAAAGTGCATCGGTGGTACCTCGGCCCCGCCGGAAACCACACTGATATTCTCCAAACAGTTGTTCAGCAAAAGGATTGATTTTGGATAGCAAAATGTAGGAAAAGATCTTATATGCTGTGCAGAGGAGGGCGATTCCTCTGTAGTTTGCACATTGTAGGCGATTACCTTTTTTATGGATTGGTATCAGCATAGCTTTGTTCCAGTCCTGTGGCATGGTTTCAGTCCTCCAGATCATTTGAACAAGTTCAAACAATCTTGAGGATAGAGTTTCGCCACCATGTACAATCATTTCGGATGTTATATCGTCGATACCAGGTGCTTTATTGCATTTTAATTTTGACAGCGCCGCATCGAATTACTCTCTGGTGGGTTCTTCTACATGTACCTTTGACGCACGAATAAGCTTAGCTCGTCGCCCGACTTGTTGCTGGTCACTTAAGTTGAGAAGATTCTCAAAATAAGCGGCCCAAGTATCTAAAATATTTTTAAGGTCTACTTGTAGCTCCCCATTTTCGTTTTGAATAGCAGTCGATCTAGTTTGAGGGCCCTTCTTTAAGGTTTTAACCTGTTGAAAGAAGTTACGCGATTGATGTTCCTTATTGAAGCTTTCAATCTCCTCACACTGTCTCTTCCACCATTCTCTCTTCGTTCGTCTACGTTCGTCTACCCTCAATTATTACTCTAGCTGAATTTGATTTATTTCAGTTTATAGGAATCGTATTGTTTACAATGATTTAATTTCGTAATGACTCTAAATCAATTTAAAATAATAGACATTTTTTAATTTTTGTAAAATATTATCGTTAAAGTTATCGCTACTATAGGAAGTTGTATACTACTTGAACCTACAAATATAAGAAGTCTTGCGATAATGAAAAATATTAATATGCCATAGTAGATTAATTCAGCTTTCTAAAAATGTTATTTTATCAGTGCTCCTGACCTACTTTGGCAAATACACAAATTCAAATACTAGCATTTGCGATTTTTATAATTTTTGTTCATTTTAAAAGTCGTATAATGTACTTCAAACTCGTAGAAACTGGGTCAAAGCGTGTTTAAGAAAAACATCAACAATTCCATCAATAAACCGGGTTTCCAATTAACCTATATTCATAGGTCAACTAGTACACACAAAAAAATATCGCGGTTTGATTTGTATTTTATCCGAAAAAATATTTGATTTTCTATCCAATTGGATTAAATTAACTCCGCAAGAAAGGGTACTAATTTTAAAAAGTTCAAACAAATTGAACGAAATTTTGAAAGGGTACTTCCCAACTACTTGTTTAGCTTTAAAGGAGTTAAACATGAACTCCGTTCGGAGTTAATGATGTCGAAGTGTAGTTCGATGTACATTCGGATTTATTTTGACTTTTGACCGGCATTCAAATTTATTAGTTAATTTATATATGAAATCAAATTAGATGTTTGATCATAAAGTTTTAAAATAGTTGTATTGTTTTGATAAGTGTTAAATATTGATTTGATATGTCAGGCGTTTATCTCTACTGTAGCCTACAATTACCAATCGATTTTCATGAAACGTTGGTAAAAGCTTTCAAATAACATGAGAAAGATTTAATCAGTTTTTGGACTACATTGAATGAAAGGTTGGTGGGTCCAACATACAACAGGTGGTTTTTTTCACTTCAATGTTTTTCGTTTCAATGTTTGTTGGGAGCATACAACATTCGTTCGTGAATGGATATTGATGACACTTTGAAAAAGATGCAAATATGTATGAAAAGTAGCTGATTAGTTTTTGAGCGATATTGAACAAATTTGTGAGGGTACCCAGAGTACCTGTTTTTTAAAGCTCACTAACATCTGTACCTGATAATCAAATTTTTTTTTTTTAATAAAATGTGTTGTGTAGTAGGAATTACAATATGTGTCACAACAACACATAAAAACCTTTTAAAACCAAGGCACTACAACAACATACGTTCAAAGGTGTTGATGGACGTAAATCTTTCTTTTTTTGTTTTTTTATATATTTTGTTAAAGAATGGATAACTAAACAATAAATCCTATCACTGACAAAATATGACATAGGCCAATATTTTATGATAGAATAGATAAAATAAAAGTAAAATAAAAAGTAAATAGCAAATTTTTTACAAACATTTGCTGAAACCAAACGAAAATGTAGTTGCCTATAACCCAGCCGGTGGCATATTCCTTGATCCTGTGACGCACCGTCTTTCTTGATGAGTAAAGCTCACACATAAATATATGAAGGTTCGTTCCCTCGAGGAAGCAATACCGTCTCACCATCAAGGAATATTCCACAGCTAAAATTTGGGGTGCTACAGTTGACTGAATACAGCTCATCCGCTAACACCCCTAAGATGTCACCTTGGCTAGCCGCAACTCAATGCTATTGCCAGTGGTATGTGATATCTCACGTTAGCTCGTATGTCAATAGCAAAACAATAAAAACTTATCCCTCCATGCGTGCACACTACAGTCTACAATAATGAAGCGATTATATGAAGAAACTTATAAAAAGGTTTTAATTGGTGCGTTAGAAGATAATGATCAACTTTTGGGACGCAGTGATCAAAGTGGCGAGGGTTCTACCATACAACTGTTGACATCTCTCACTTTGTTTTTAAAGTTTTATGTACGCATACAGACATCATTTCATTAATCAATATTAATGGCATATTGAAAAAAGATGAAAACTTAAATAACACAGAACTGATTAGTTTTTGGACAATATTGGGATACGTGGTGTGGGCCTCCTGAACACCTGTTTATTTGAAACTTCAATTACATCAGTTCCTGATATCTGATTTTGATTAAACTGGGTTAATATGCTTAAAGTATAATTTATAACCGTTTTGCATGCCAACTTCCGGTTTGTCACTTCCGGCTGAAAAGTTTTTTTTTCAGGAGTTTATCCCACTCTAGCCTACAATTACAAACCAATTTCTATGAAACGATGGTAAAAGATTTCAAATAATATGAGAAAGATTTCTTTAGCTTTTGGGGTACATTGGATAAAGGGTTTTATGTGTCCACCATACAACAGGTGGGTTTTTTCACTATGTTTTTAATGTTTGTTGGGAGCATACAACGTTCGTTTTATAACAAACCCGAAATTTATAACAAAACCGAAAATTCAAACTCCAAGATTTCAAATATCAAAATAAAATCAAAAATTCCAACTTTCTTCAAAATTCCTAAAATATTTAAGAGAATATTACAGAAACAAAAATATTCTAAAACTTATAATAAAATCAAAAATTTTAAATTTTTTCTAAATTCTAAAAACATTTCATAAATTATTACAAAATCAAAGAATGAAACTTTATTCAAAATTCCAAAAATATTTTAAAAATTATAATAATATCAAAAATTTAAGCTTTTTCAAAATCCCAAAAATAATCCAAAAATTATTACAAAATTTTTTTTCAAAATTCCAAAATTAGTGCAAAAATTAAAACAAAATCACAAATTGAAACCTTTTCCAAAATTCCAAAAACATTGCAAAAACTTTAACAAAATCAAAATAACAAACTTTTTTCAAAATCCTAAAAATATTCCAAAAAATATAACAAATAAAAAAATTGAAACTTTTTCCAAAATTCCAAAAATATTGCAAGTATTATAACAAAATCATAAATTCAAAATTTTTTCAAAATTCTAAAAATATTCATAAAAAAATGTAATAAATCACAAATTCGACATTTTTTTAAAATTCTAAAAATATTAAAAGAATTTATCCCACATCATAGATAGATATTACAAAAATATAAAAAAAATCAAAACATAATCAAAAATTCTAACTTCCAACTGTTCCTGTTATTCAGAAATCGTGGAATCTGAAATCACTTAAGAAACATCTCCCTAATAATTAAAATTTTTGTTAAAAACGAAATTCAATCTTCTCAAACTTGACATTTTCCAATTGTTCCTACAAGTTAGGAGAAATTTATATTAGATAGAAATATATTTCATGTCCAATTTCATGTTCAATTACATTCCATGTCATACAAATAATTAATTAAATATTTTTCAAAAAAATTGGACACATAAATAAATAAAATTATTCTTTTTACACATTCGGTGGTTTTTTTTGTACACACTTATAAAACAGTAATCAAGCTCTTGGTCTCACATACCAATGCCGAACATCAAGATATCTCTACATTCAATGTTACTACTCATCACTTAAAATGGACGTTTTTTAAGCAAAAATATGTAAATTTTCTTGTTTTGACACACATGATGATTTTTTTGACCCACTTCCCATTACGTTAACTCAGTTTTAAAATAATAGATTTGAAATCGATCCAGCCGTTTTCTAGATTTCGGCGGCTGTGATGGCCGGGTGGTATGCATACAGACGGACATTTTTTTTTGCCTTTTTAGAATCGTTACGACCTAAAACGTCGAAAAATTCCAAGAAAAGTGGGAGTTAGATTTTCAGGTCTAGCTCGAGATTGTTATACTTAGGTCTCTCAGACCGAAGTAATATCTCTTTTTTATAGTAACTATTTATTTTTGAGAGTATTATATGCGGGCGCTATGAATTCATTACGTCCCGGTTGTTATGGATGTATTTATATATCGAGTGTCTTAGACTTTTTAGTATCTTTACAACAAAGTTAAGTATCATAGCTATTTATGTACCCAGATTGTTACGGATTTGATTACGACCGGAAAGCGAAGTAAACTAGCCGGAGGGATGGATGTCGCTTGATGTGGGTTATGCTCAGTAAAGCCAACGTAAGTAACAGTAACGCCAACGTAAATTGTAAATTTGTATTTGTTTTCTAATATGTACTGAAAACTATTTGTCGATGCAATATCATGTCTGTGATATTATCGTGATAAAAAACGAAATTGTTTAAAAATAAATTACACTCTCAATTATTACTCTAGCTGAATTTGATTTATTTCAGTTTATAGGAATCGTATTGTTTACAATGATTTAATTTCGTAATGACTCTTAATCAATTCAAAATAATAGATATTTTTTAATTTTGTAAAATATTATCGTTAAAGTTATCGCTACTATAGGGAGTTGTATACTACTTGAACATATAAATGTAAGAAGCCTTGCGATAATGAAAAATATTAAGATGCCATTTGATAATAGATTAATTAAGCTTTTAAAAATATGTTATTTTATCAGTGCTCCTGACCTACTTTGGCAAATATGCAAATTCAAAGACTAGCATATGCGATTTTTATAATTTAACTCGTAGAAACTGGGTCTAGGTCAAAGCGTTTTTAATAAAAACATCAACAATCATCCCCAAACCGATTTTCCAATTAACCTACATAGACATATTTTAAATAAGCTTTTATTTATTTTAAAAAATTAAATAAATAAAAAGGCATTTTTGTTTGGTCTCTATGTTGCTGTAAAATAATTATATCAATAATTTAGATTTAGTATTATATTTTTGTAGCCGATGATGAATGTAAAACATTCGAAACGCGTCAAATAAATATATATAACTAAAAGATTGTTTTGAATATTTATTTTTACAATAATTTATTAATTTAAATTATTAATATAATTAAGCTACATAGGTTAACAAGTATAGTTGATAAATTGGAAAAACTATGGACTGATCAATAAAAAATATAAAATAAAAATAAAAAATATAAAACTAATCGATTGAATTAAGACTTTCAAGTGAAACTAGACCATAAAATTGAGGGAATTCATGGTGTTAATAAAGGTGAGGGACACTTGTTGACCGCCTACGTTCCTATATGGAACATATATACGGCACAAAAAAAATTATGTACAGTTAAGATTGCAAATTTTGATAATTTCGAATATGTGGTTTTATAGAAAGTAGTATGTTCCTACTAATGAGTATAATTTTATAAATGTACTGGATTGGCTTTTGAATAAACGATGTAAAAGTATGTTAAACTATAATGTAAATGGGATCATTGAGTATTTACTGCTAGGCCTCCAATAGTTAGGCGGCAAAACTTAAAAAACTATGCTAGAACTATGTTATGTAATAGAATGATTTTAATTTTTCAAAACACCCGAATTGTATTAAAAATAAATTTGTGAAAGTTCGATGCGTAGTTTTACGAGGTTTATAGGCGTAGTTCTAGTCAATCAAACAAAACAGACACTTATACTGCCACATTTGTTTCAAAATCGGTTTAATTACTGTACATTTGACTTACCAGATATACTAAACCATATTTACAACCAAATTCATTATCAGCTCTTTGAGGCAAAAAAGTTTTATAAAATAACATTTTTTTTTTATAATTTTCGCAAATGTGAAAACATCAAAATTGTAGAAAAGATCAAAATTTATCATGAAAATTGACCGGGTTATCAGTTTCAAATATAGTATTTTACCAATAAGCGTTCGTAATGATCTGATTAAAATAAACAATTAAACTCTTAAACCTAGGAATCGCATATAGCACTGAAAAGTGGTGCATACCAAAATATCATTTTTAAAAAACAGATATTAATTTTATTGAAGTTTCAAATAAACAGCTTCGGAGACGCCCGTCACTACTTTGTCGCTCAAAAATTAACCATATTTTAACAAATGTTTGTAGCTATTCTGTCATAGTGTCAATAAAATTGATTCATTAAAGAAGGCCGTATGCTCCTACCAAACATATCAAATAAAGTGAACAAAATCATCAGTTTTATGGTGCGGCGTCCCTTGGATATACTCCAAAAGCTAATCAAATTTTTTCACTAAATTGAATGAAGCCATTACAAACATTTTATGAAAACCGTTTATTTAATTTAAATAGTTTTATTCTATTTTCAGTTTCAACTGACATAGAAGGTATTTCGAAATATTGAGAAAACTGCGTTAATTGGAAATCTTTTGTTAAACACATTTTGCTTGATAGAGGGTATGACAAAAATTGCTGAACTAAGCTCTGAACTGTGAAATAACTGGAAAATAGCGAAATAAATAGAATTCGTTTGTGAAATGAGATTAGTACAACAACTTAAGCTAATAATTTTAATTGGATAACCTTTTGCGAAGAGACATCGAAAACTATAGAGCCATCAAAAAGGGTTTTCTTAATTTTCAAAATTTGATGTTTTATATTTTTTTACTAGCAGGACCCGGCGTGCTTTGCTACACTTTTATATAAAGTTTGTGCGCAGACATTTTGTTGACGTAGCATCAATGATTTCAAAAAAGTGGTAATGAGAAATGATAGTATAATTTTTAATTGTACTTTTTAAAACTATGAATGAAAAATAATCAGCACTCTAGCTAAGTTCGGATATATGAAAAATTGGTGATCAAATAAATTTTCAAGTAAGCAATAAAAAAATTTATATGACTTGTTGAATTAGTAGAGGTGTGTCATCTCTATATAGAACATTATACAGAATAAAAATAGAATCACAAATGTTCACAGTGCTCATGAATTGTATTTGTTCCCGACACGAAACACACAAAAAAATCTCAAATCACTCACAAAATTCCTCAAAATTTTATTTTTTACACCAAATAGTGTAAAAGTTTTGTTTGTATTGTTAAATTATGCTCGTCGCATATTGCCACTATGTCATAAGAAAGAAAATTCGAAAAAACTCGTTATGATAACATTCAATTTCCATTGTGTCATTTTTAATTTTATTAACAATTATTTTAATATGGAAAGAATTTCAAAATATCGTTTTAATTCTATTTATTTATTCGAGTACTTGTGGGTACACTTTATTTTTTGTTTTCCGTTTAACGGAATGGTTTTCCTAACGCGTTAGCCACATACAGTTGTCCTTGTGAGAAGCACGGATTCTCCAAATCTAGTCCACATACTTGCTGTAACTGTCCTTGTGATATGTTGATGGTCATTGTAAAAGCAAGTTGCACTGGAAACGAAAGGTTTGAGTTCAAATGCCTTATCTGTTGGAATACGTGGCCACACTACATCTTCCGGTTCGAATTTTCCATTTAAAATTTTGGCTTCAATGACATTGTTCATCATCTTTTTCACTGAACATTTCAAAAAAATTTGTGCAACTTTAAAGTCTTTGACATATTTAGAATTACAATGTATGTCACAAAACACATAAAAACCTTTTAAGACCTAGGTTCCACACCATCATGTTTTTAAGACGTTGATGGACGCAAATTTCTTTTTTTTTTTGGTTTTTTATGTTCTTTTTAAAGAATGGAAAGCCAAATAAGAAATCCTTTCACATAATAATGTACCACATAGGGCAATATTTCATAATAGGATAGAGGAATAAAAATAAAATACTTTTTTTTTCAAATTTGCAGGAACAAAGCTAAAATTGGGTTACTAAATTTCTAGGTTTACGCATTGTTTTCCTCAATCCAGCATATATAATAGTTATATGGAAACTCATTTCTTCGAGCAAGCAAAAAGGTTCATTCTTTAATAAAAAAGATAAATAATAAAAAAATTGCGTCCATAAACACCTTAGAAACATGTTGTTGTGGGACCTTGTTCTTAAAAGGTTCTTATGTGTTGTTGTCACACTCTCTCTCTCTCTCTGGCGTTTATATCCCATAGAGGGATTTTGCCGTCTGTGCAATCAGCTTCCAATCATCTCGTTCCATGACCAGTTGACCCCAGTTTCGACATCCTATATCACGAAGGTCTTGGATGATGTCATCACGCCAGCGTTGTCTAGGTCTTCCTCTTCGACGAACACCAGCTGGTTGTTGTTGGGACGCTTTTTTTATCATTGTATCCAATGGAGCCCTTTCTACATGACCAAACCATCTAATCCGGTTGGATTTAATGAATCCGATTACATCACAGCCTCCAAGAAGCTGTCTGATTTCGTGATTCATTCGGATTCTATACTGATTTTCAGCAACTTTACATGGACCATAAAGTGTTCGTATGACCTTCCTCTCGAAAGTTGATAAAATTCTACAATCGGAAGAAGTCAGTGTCCAGCTTTCACTTCCAAATGTAAGCACAGGTCGAATTAATGCTTTGTAAAGTGTGAGTTTACACGACCGTGAAAGATATTTTGATCGCAGAAGTTTTGAGTATGCGTAGAAAACTCTGTATGCGGCAGAGACACGGGCTTTGATATCTGCCTGCATGTCATTTGACGATGTTATTACAGACCCGAGGTATTTGAAGTTTTCCACGCGTTCCACTTCATAGTCGCCAGTATCCAGATTTTCGGGAGGTATGTTCTTAGATGTTGTTAACACTTTGGTTTTGCCGGTGTTGATGCATAATCCAAGTCGTTTAGCATTTCTTTCAAGCTGAGAGAGACTATCCTTAATATCGCTTGTTCTACGTCCGAGAAGCACAATATCATCTGCGTAGCCAAGAACTTGACTAGATTTGTTATATATGCAGTTTTGTGTCTCAATTCGGCTTTTTCTTATCGCGTACTCCAGCGCCAAATTAAACAGAACGGGCGCAAGTGCATCACCTTGTCGAACACCTGATGTTATATCGAAAGGATCAGAAACTGACCCTTCGATTACTATTCTACAATTTGATCCCGATGTTGTGAGTTTGCACAGAGAAACAAGTTTCTCTGGGATGCCAAGGCATATGAGTGCGGACCAAAGGTTTTCGCGGATGATACTATCATATGCTTGTTTGAAATCAACGTAGAGCTGGTGAATGCTGATGTTGTACTCCCAACATTTTTCTAGAATTATCCTTAAGGTAAAACATTGATCTGTGGTTGAACGGTTGGGACGAAAACCACACTGATAGTCACCGATGATAGATTTGGCGAACGGGATGAGTCGAGCAAGTACGACATTAGCTAGTATTTTGCATGCAGTGTTGAACAGTGCGATGCCACGATAATTCGCACACTTTAGACAGTCACCTTTCTTATGCAGCGGAACAATGAGAGCTGTTTTCCATTCAGCAGGTAGTTCTTCTTGGTCCCAGATTGCAAGAATCAGATCGTATATACGTGAGACCAGAGCTGCTCCTCCATTTTTCAAAAGTTCTGCGGGAATACCATCGAAACCTGGTGATTTGCCATTTTTCAGTGTTTTAATGGCAGCTTCCACTTCTTCTATTGCTGGGTAAGGGACAAAAATCTCCTCATTTGACGGAGCAATTGCTCGAATAGGATGAACTTCATTCGTTCTATTCAGTAGGTCTTGAAAGTGGGATCGCCACACTGCCAGCACATCGCGTTCACTTGTTGTAAGTTCATTGTTTTCATTTTTGATGGCTGTAGATCTTGGGTGGAAATC
Source organism: Diogma glabrata (assembly GCA_963693315.1). NCBI lineage: Eukaryota > Metazoa > Arthropoda > Insecta > Diptera > Cylindrotomidae > Diogma > Diogma glabrata. Next base: position 293,751,502 of record OY856186.1, on the reverse strand, counting down.
TTTTGTCAGATTCCGTGCATTGGCAAAGCACTCTTTTGAATTTCCGTTGGCCGCATGTAGGTCGATGTTTTCGATGCAGCTCTTCATGTGTTCGCGTTTCTTTTTACGTAGAAGTTTTGCTGAGGCTTTTCTGGCGCATAGATAATCAGCTTGGGAGCTTCGGGTGTTCCTTGTTAACCATTTTTTTCGCAGTTTTTGTTTATTTTCAACGGATTGGCGGCATTCGTCGTCAAACCATTCGTTGTGTGATTTCGGTGGTCGTTTTCCGATTGTAGTTTGTGCTGCGGCTATAATGGTTGATTGAAGCGTTTGCCATTCTTCTTGTATGTTTATGTTGTCACACGTTGTGTTGTAATTCCTACTACCCAACATATTTTATTTAAAAAAACCTAAAAAAGCGTGTCATCACAAAAGAATATTCCATAACTATAAGACTAAGTGTGCTATCGTTGATTGAAAAAAGTTTATCCCCCAGCACCCCTAAAATATCACTTATCCCCTTATATCAGTGATATCTTACTGACATTGCCAGTAGAATACGATATCTCACTTTAACTGATTTACCAATAGCAGGTACCAAAGTACGCGTGGTTGTCACACCCATAGATCCAAAATTTATATAAAATTCATAGAAAATATATAGAATTCAATTCAAGATACATAAAATTTATTGGTTTTAATGCATTGTTACCGTTTGCAAATCACTATTGCAAACGTGTTGCCGGCTAAGTGCCACTATTTTTAACTAGTTTGTTCATCATGATTGCCATCCGTTTTTGATTATACATAAGCTATGCTTCTTTGTATAGTATTTGTGCGAATTCCATTTCGTAATTTTGAGCTTTAAATCGATATAATTGATGTTATCGATCCACTATCTTCACTTAGTTTTAGAAATATGTATCACACACAATTGCATACCAGCAACATATTTGGTGAAGATAAAACAATTTGATCATGTGCTAAATTCCAATATATGTAATTTTGATATATAAATAAACATAATTTTTTTATAAATAAACAAACTTTTTCAATTTCATTAAATTATGTTCAATGTAAAACAATTGATCAAAGAAACCCAAATGTATAAAACGATATATTTAGATAAAAATATTATAGGCAAAACCCCTTTTAACTTAATTATAAGAGCCCTGGGGTTCCATTTATCTACATAACATATAGCCTATGTTCATCTTGAATAATGTACCTTTCAAATAGTGAAAGAATTTTTCAAATAGGTGCAGTGGTTTTGGAGATTATCAAATACGAACAAACAAACATTAATTTTTATATATATAGAGATTAGGCGAGGAAATAAAGCACAAAAATAGGCCAAATCTAAGCAAATTGGCAGAGCAAGATGGATCGAGATGCGGTTTTTTGCATTCGATTCAGAAAGCCGTCAGGAAAGTTTGTGAACATAGCCACTTTTCGGCAAAAAACCTCTAGAGTACCTAGGGGCCAGGGCGGGTTATATACCCCTCATTTCCTGGAACTTTCCATAAATACAGGTCGAAATTGATCGAAGCTCGTTACTCGGGGGTTTTTGGGGTCGCTGAACACGAATATGAGCTTAATATTTTGTGCTGTATCTTTAGCTTTATATTATGAGCTCAATATTTTGTGCATGCAAAACAGACTGTGGTAATTCTTGTGGATGCCGAAAGAACGGATTAGATTGCAATATTGCATGTAAAAATTGTGCAGGGTCAAACTGCACAAACATGGAAAAATTTACGAAATCACAATCTTTAGAAAATCCGGACGAACATTTTCTGGATGAAGAAAATAAGTGCACGAACTTCGAAGAAGATTTTTTTTTTTTTTATTAATCAGTTAGACATGTTTATTAGCACACTAAATATAAAATATCCATTATTTAGACTCTTAGAGATGAATAAATTGTGTAAATCGAAATAAATAAAACATTTGTATTATAAAGACTTAATGGTTTTTTTTCCTTTATTATATTCGTCGAATAAATAAGGTATAAATAAATAAGATTGTAACAAACAGATAGAAACTCTTTACTCCAGGATTTTTGAGGTCACTGAAGTTCGAGCCCTAGGTACTCCGGGGGTCATCATCGACATAGTATTTGTTTCAGTGGCCCCAAAACCCCCGGAGTAACGAGGTGCGATCAATTTCTTGCTGTATTTATCGAAAGTTCCATGAGATGAGGTGTATATAACCCGCCCTGGCCCCTAGGTACTCCGAATGTCATCGCAGACATCATATTCGTGTTCAGCGGCCTAAGAAGCCCCTGAGTAACGAGCTTCGGTCAATTTCGAGCAGAATTTATGGAAAGTTCCAGGAGATGAGTGAGATATACCCGTCTTGGGCCCTAGGTACTCCGAGGATGATCGCCGACAACATATTCGTGTTCAGCGACCCCAAAAGCCCCTGAGTAACGAGCTTCGATCAATTTCGAACTGAATTAATGGAAAGTTAAACAAGATGAGTAAGCCATACCCGCCCTTGGCCCAAGGTACTTCGAGGGTCATCGCCGACATCATATTCGTGTTCAGCGACCCCAAAAACAAACGAGTAACGAGCTTCCAGGAGATGAGTTAGACATACCTGCCCTGGGCCCTAGGTACTCCGAAGGTCATCGTTGACATCATATTCTTGCTCAGCGACCCCAAAAACCCCCGAGTAACGAGCTTCGAACAAGTTCGAGCTGAATGGAAAGTTCAAGGAGATGAGGTGTATATAACCCGCCCTGGCCCCTAGGTACTTCAGAGGTTTTTTCCTGAATCGAATGCAAAAAACCGCATCTCGATCCATCTTACTCTGCCAATTTGCTTAGGTTTAGTGCTTTATTTGAAATTTAATAGAATCAGCTTTAGATAAGATTCTTGAGCTTACTGAACATAACGCTTTGCTTCAAAATAAAATTCATAGCCTAGAAGATAAAGTAAATAAATTGGAACATCAACTAAATGAGAACGTGATAAATATTATTGGACTTCCTTCTCAGAAATGTGAAAATCCTGTGCCAACGGTTATTGAAGTTCTCAAAAATGGTTTTAATATTGACATTTCTCCTGATCAAATTGATTATTGCTACCATAAAAAGATTAGAGATAACTCTAAAAGCAATGGTATTATATGTGTAAAGTTTCTAAGGCGTTCAACAAAAGAGGAAATATTTAAATTAAAATACCAAAATAAAATAAATTCGAACCTGAAAATGTTGGGTTATGGCCAAGATACTAAACCAGTATTTGTAAATGATTGGATAAGTAAGTCGACGAGAGATCTGTACAAAAAGTCACTACAAGTCAAAAAGGATAAAAAATATAAATATCTTTGGATGCGAGGATCAACTATAATGATGCGTTACCAGGATAAGGCTGAAATAAAATATATTAAAAGTCTAGAAGATCTAGACAAAATTTAAGAAAAACTTATTCTTTTTTAAGTCTAATAGTATTAAATTATTAGTTCAGTTTCCTTATTCTAATCGCGTATCATATATATTGTGACGATTATGGAAGATGATAGAACACAAAAACAATATTACTTTCAAGAAAATTCTCGTTAGTTCTACAAATATAAAAATCAAAAGATACAAAAGGTAACAATGCAACCAAAGTAAACATTTAATAGGAAGTATTTGTTTTATCGAATAAGGATTGGTTAACGAAATAAAAATTGGTAAATAAAACAATTGAAAAGAATAGATTTCACACCTAGGTGTTAATATTTGAAGATCGTCTTATTGTTGATAAAGGAAAAAAAAAAGGGTGTGTTCTATCTAGAACATTACAGCAGTTTCGAGGCTATTTCATGTAGTATATATAAAAGGTGTTGTTCGAGGATACAACCAGTATAAAATTGTTAGTGATACAAAAAGTATAAAAATTTAGCAGTGATAAAGGCGAAGTAAAATTAACAGTGTTATAAGTAGAAAGTTAAAAATGATATTGTGAACAAGTATAAAAGAATTATAAGTGGTGAAATATTGTTAGTACAAGAAGAATTAAAAGGGGAATAGTAATAGGAGAAATATTTTTATTGTAAAATCTTGAACGAATAAAATTATAACGTTTAGAAAATCCATTGTGTTTTAAATTTCCTGATTTAGTGATCGAACTAAATAATTGTAACTCGGCTAAGAAACGTTACAACTGGTGTCAGAAGTGAAATTGGGAAATAAGATGGAGTTGAATGGATTAAAAGTTCAAGATCTGAAGAGTGAATTGGAGAAAAGAAATCTTTCAACAACGGGAACCAAGAATGAGTTGAAAGAACGATTAATAAAAGCTATGGAAGCAGCTGGATTGGATCCAGAAAAATATCGTTTTGGGCAAGAAGAAGCAGATGAAAATCCAGATGCAGGAAATATTGAAGATAAAGATGGTGCTGTTGAAGCAACGAGGCAAGTCGTACCAGCAAACAACGACTTTGCACAGTTAATGGCTATGATGGAGCAAATGAGTTTCAACATGAGAGCGGATGTAAAGGCAAACATGGAGGTTATGAACAAAAAGTTAGATTTGCAAAGTAACAGCATGAGTAATGAAATGAAAAAGTTAGATGTCAACATCAATCAACAGTCTGCAAACATCGCTTCAAGTCGAGAAGAAATTAGCTTGGTTAAAACACACATCGACGAGAAACTTCTACAGATGGCAGCGAATCTACGCATCGAAGTAGAGAAAATTGTGGATGAAAAAATCGAGAAAGTGCAAAAAGAAGTTGAAGTTCTGGAACAGAAAGTACAATCGAAAGTAGATGACTTTAAAGTAGAAGTAGAAAAAAGGCTTCTAGATGTTGAAATAATAGCTAAAACATCACAACCGGTTTAACAAATACAGGGCATGAAGTTAAAACCGCCCACATACGATGGTACATCATCGTTTGGAATTTTCAAATTCCAATTTGAAACAGCAGCTGATCAGAACAGTTGGAACGAAACACATCGTGTGGCAGCTTTAATAGTGGCACTGAAGGGTGAAGCAGCAGAAACAATACAATCAGTTCCAGAACAAGATCGAAGGAGCTACAATGAGATCATGAAGGCTTTAGATCGCAAATATGGTAGTGACCACAAACGGGAGATATACAGACTTGAGTTGAAGGGTCGCTACCAGCGAATAGGAGAAAGTCTGCAAGAGTTTTCGTCTGCGATCGAACGTCTGGTACATATGGCACATGGAAATACATCACCAGACTATATGGAAAGAATGAAGATAGATGCGTTCATCGACGGCATAAGAGATCCAGAGACGCGAAAGTCAGCTGTGATGACACCTAAAGCTACATTTGCTGAAACAATAGCTTGTGCATTGACTAGTGAGACGGCACAAGCAATTGTCAAACCAACAATCAAAGTACGCCGTGTAGAAATGGAAGAAGAGGATAGTTTTAGGCCCCAAAGAAGATCTGGAGAATTTAACAGTAGAATAAGATGTTGGGTATGTGACAAACTTGGTCACATATCTCGAGAATGCAGAGAGGCTAGACGAAAACGGGGCAGATCAACATCACCAATCAGACGGAGATCATCTGAAGAAAAGGCTCAAGCGGGAGAGGATGGTCAAATAGCAGCGGAAGGGTTAAACTAAAACGAGTCAGCTTTAAGGGGCGTAAGCTGGCTCCCACAACCGAATGCCCCATAATCTCCATCCCTATTTCAAGAATCGCAAGGAATGGTGACAGTTTAACGATTGGAGCTAAAATTGATGACAACAACTGTATCATTACGCTAGATACTGGAGCAACTCGCACAATAGTCCGTACAGATTTACTAAAAGGGGAATTACAACCAGCAGAAAAATATCGAATACAAACAGCAACAGGGGAAAGTGCAACTATCAGGGGAAGCAAAATTGCCGATATAAAAATTGGAAATACGCACTTTCAGCATGAAGTTCTAGTGGCAGACATCGTTGATGAAGTAATTTTGGGAATGGACTTCATGAGGCCGAATGGATTTGTAATAGACGCTGGAAATGGAGTACTCAAGTATGGTAACGTAGAGTTGGTTCTTCAGATGAATGGTGCAGAATCAAGTATGAGGCGAATAATATTGGAACATCGCGAAAAGCTGCCACCTAATACCGAAACAATCGTCTGGGGAAGATTGGAGGGAGATTCTGGGTCACCAAGGTTGTGGGTTGTGGAAGCCAATGAAAATGGTCTTCAACATCAAGAGATCATTATAGGGAAAACATTAGTTGTACCAGATGAAAACTTAAGAATACCGATAAGAACACTAAATCTGTCAGACAAAATAAAAACCCTCAAGAAAGGAACAATCGTCGGTAAATGTGAAGAAGTAACTACCATTGTGAAATGTGAACAACAGCACACAGAAAGGAAAGTCGAAAATCAAACGCAGAAGAAAGAAATACAAAATCTACTACAGAAGTGGACAACAGAGCTTACAAAAGAACAAAAGAAAGAAGCAGAGCAGTTGCTCGAACGTTATTCGTCCATCTTCTGCAGCACATCAGCAGACAACGGAAGAACTAATCTGGTTAAACATAAAATTGACACGGGAGCAGAGATGCCGATTCGCCAAGCACCAAGAAGATTACCATTAGCAAAACGGGAAGAAGCTGATAGAATGGTAAAGGATATGAAAATGGCTGGTGTTATCGGGCAATCAGATAGTCCCTGGAGTTCACCTGTGGTTTTAGTTGGAAAGAAGGATGGAACTATGAGATTCTGCGTCGACTATAGAAAACTGAATGCAGTAACAAAGAAAGATAGCTACCCATTACCTCGAATTGATGATACCTTGGACACATTATCAGGTGCCAAATTATTCTCAACATTAGATCTGCAAAGTGGTTATTGGCAGGTAGAAGTCCAAGAAGAGGATCGAGAAAAGACAGCGTTTAGTGTGGGTAGTGGGCTATGGCAGTTTAACGTTATGCCATTCGGACTATGTAATGCTCCCGCAACATTTGAACGTTTAATGGAACGTGTGCTGAAAGGATTACATTGGAGAACGTGCCTTGTGTACTTGGACGACATCATTGTAATGGGCAAGGATTTTGACGATCATTTGAAGAATTTAGAAGAAGTCTTCGGGAGAATCCAAGCAGCAGGACTAAAATTGAGTCCAAAGAAATGTACACTATTCAGAGAAGAAGTAAAATACTTGGGGCACAAAGTAACAACGAATGGAATACACACAGATGCTGATAAGATCACAGCAGTAAAAGAATGGCCAAGACCTAAGAATTTGCATGAACTTCGCAGTTTTCTGGGATTGTGCACTTACTACCGACGTTTTGTACCAGGATTTGCGAATATTGCTAAGAGTCTACATGAGCTCACGAGGAAGGATAAAGCTTTTGAATGGACCGAAAAGCAAGAAGAAGCTTTTGTGGAGCTTCGGAAAAGATTGTGCACAGCACCAGTTCTGGCTTACCCTATACCAAATTTTAAATTCATATTAGACACTGATGCCAGCAATGATGGTATAGGAGGAGTGTTATCTCAAGAAATTGATGGACAAGAAAAAGTAATAGCTTATTACTCAAAAATACTGTCCAAGCCAGAAAGGAATTATTGTGTAACCCGTAAAGAATTGCTGGCTATAGTGGAATGTGTAAAACATTTTCACAAGTATTTGTACGGCCAAAAATTCCATTTGAGAACTGATCATGGAGCATTGAGGTGGCTACTGCAATTTAAGAACCCGGAAGGACAAGTAGCACGATGGATTGAACGCTTACAAGCTTATGATTTCGACATTGAACATCGAAGGGGAAGTGCACATGGAAATGCTGATGCATTATCAAGAAGGCCATGCCAGGTGGAATGCAAGCACTGTAATCGGGCGGAAAGTAAGGAAAACATTATTGACGTCAGGCTTTTGCAAGGGCTTCCTAGTGAAGACTGGACGCATGAAGTGGTAAGGAAGGAGCAACTGGAAGATCCGAGCTTGGCACCAATAATAAAGTGCAAGGAAAAGGGAGAAAAACCTACATGGAGTGAGATTGCCGATAAAAGTCAAACATTAAAGGCATATTGGGCACAATGGGACAGCCTCTGTATTGAAGATGGATGCTTGAAAAGAATTTGGGAAAGTCCTGACGGATCAGTTAAAGAATCAATGATAGTAGTTCCCAAAATAAGAATACCTCAAGTATTAAAGGAATATCATGAAGGAACCAGTGGCGGTCACCTGGGTATTAACAAAACCCTTTCTAAAGTACGGCGTAGATTTTATTGGTCAGGAGCACGTCAATCGGTAGTGGAATGGTGTCAAGCATGCGATCAATGTGCGGCTGCAAAGGGACCTGCAAGAAGAAGCCGTGGTAACATGAGGCAGTATAATGTAGGAGCACCATTCGAGAGAATTGCGATGGATGTAGCTGGACCATTTCCGACTTCTGATAACAACAACAAATATGTGCTAGTCATAATGGATTATTTTAGCAAGTGGCTAGAAGTGTGTGCAATACCAAACCAAGAAGCAACAACGATCGCTGAAGCAGTAGTTAGCAATTGGATAAGTCGCTACGGAGTACCGATGGAAATTCACACAGATCAAGGAAGAAATTTTGAATCTACCATATTTCAAGAAATCTGTCAGATGCTTGGAATTAATAAAACTAGAACAACTGCTTCACATCCCCAATCAGATGGCATGGTTGAAAGATTTAATGCTACTCTTGAGAAATATCTAGCAAAAGTAGTGAACAAGAATCAACGTGATTGGGATCGTCATATTCCGTTATTCTTGATGGCTTATAGATCAGCAGTGCATGATACAACCAAAACGACGCCTGCTACAACCATTTTTGGAAATGATTTACGGCTACCTGGTGATCTGAAGTTTGGGATTATTCCATCGTCAACATTATGTGTACAAGATTATGTTAATAAACTTCAAAAAGAACTTGAGGAGGTACACACGTTTGTCAGACAGAAAGCACAGATATCCAGTGATCGAATGAAGGCTCGGTATGACATTCGCGCAAACAACAAAGGATTTGAGGAAGGACAACTAGTGTGGCTACACAATCCACAGCGGAGAAAAGGACTATCTCCAAAACTACCAACATCTTGGGAAGGACCTTATACCATCATAACAAAATTAAACGATGTCGTTTATCGAATAAAGAAAGGTCAACGAGCGAAACCAAAAGTCGTTCATCTAGAAAGATTAGCACCCTACAGAGGGGGAGATTTAGATTCTATTCGGGACGAACAGAAATAAGTGGGGGAGAATGTGACGATTATGGAAGATGATAGAACACAAAAACAATAGAACTTTCAAGAAAATTCTCGTTAGTTCTACAAATATAAAAATCAAAAGATACAAAAGGTAACAATGCAACCAAAGTAAACATTTAATAGGAAGTATTTGTTTTATCGAATAAGGATTGGTTAACGAAATAAAAATTGGTAAATAAAACAATTGAAAAGAATAGATTTCACACCTAGGTGTTAATATTTGAAGATCGTCTTATTGTTGATAAAGGAAAAAAAAAAGGGTGTGTTCTATCTAGAACATTACAGCAGTTTCGAGGCTATTTCATGTAGTATATATAAAAGGTGTTGTTCGAGGATACAACCAGTATAAAATTGTTAGTGATACAAAAAGTATAAAAATTTAGCAGTGATAAAGGCGAAGTAAAATTAACAGTGTTATAAGTAGAAAGTTAAAAATGATATTGTGAACAAGTATAAAAGAATTATAAGTGGTGAAATATTGTTAGTACAAGAAGAATTAAAAGGGGAATAGTAATAGGAGAAATATTTTTATTGTAAAATCTTGAACGAATAAAATTATAACGTTTAGAAAATCCATTGTGTTTTAAATTTCCTGATTTAGTGATCGAACTAAATAATTGTAACTCGGCTAAGAAACGTTACAATATTTTTACTATATTAACCTTTATTGATCTATTTTTTGTTTTTTAGATTAAACCAACCAGTCTCCTTTTGTCAAAATGGAAAAGTTATATATTGCGCATCAGAACATTAGAAGTATGAATGCAAATATGGACAAGCTACTTACCAACTTGCAATCACTCAGAAAAACGCCAGATTTATTGTTTCTTACGGAAATATGGACAAAATCACTTGATCTTAACGATTTCCAACTCGATAATTACACATTGCATGTCTGTTGTAATAGCAATTACAGAGCAGGGGGAGTTGCAGTCTTCGTTTCAAATTGTTTTGAGTTCCATGTTGAAAATATTATTATTGAAAGTGCTGATGCGATTAAAGTAAGTTTTTCGTTAAATAATGAGAGATTTGTGATTTTCTGCTTCTATCGACTACAATTTATTAACAAAGCAGTTTTCTTAGCGGATATTACTAGATGTGTTTCTAGTATAAAAAATACTAACCTAATGGTATAGGTGATATCAACATTGATATTTTGGAATCGCCATCCACATGCCATGATTACACTATATTGCTGTCTTCATTTGGTCTCGAGTCTCTAGTCAACGAACCTACTAGAGTCGCCTATTCGAAAAATGGTAATTTATCTGCTTCGTGTATTGATCATGTTTTTTATAGATCTGGTAACAATTCATCTAGTGTATACTTCTGTTTTGAATCTTATTGTCTCCGACCACAGGTTTATCTCGATTTCAGTTAGTATACCATCATTATCTGCCCTACGTAGTCATTTAAAAAAACCTACGAAAATTGTTAGTAAAGTTAACTATGAAATTCTTAGGAATCAACTTTTATTTGAAGCCTGGGAGTCAGTTTATGCAGACAAAAATCCTTCAACGGCATTTGATAAATTTCTGAGAATTCTCTCTAATAAAATAAAAGACAGTTCATGTAATACGGTCAGTAAAAATAAATCAGTAAGGCTTAGACCATGGATAACCGTCAACCTGAGCAAAAAATGTAATCGGAAAAATGTTATTGGTAAAAAAGCCAAGAAACATCCACATAATGTAAAACTGCAAAAACTTTCTCAAAAGCTTTGTAAGAACCTATCTGAAGAAATAGTTTCGAGCAAAACAAAGTACTATCTCAAGAAATTTGCCTCTGTTAAAAAAAATTGTAAAGGCCAATGGCAATTATTGAATGAAATTATAGATAATGTTTCTTCATCCACAAATTCAATTGAGAAAGTGAAATCTATCTCAGGTACTGTAGTTACCAACCCAAAAGATATTGCTAACGCTTTTAATTTACATTTCCTGTCAGTTGGTAATACAAATAGCTTTAATTCTAATAGTCCAACTACAATTTTTGACAAACGTCAGAGAGGAAGTTTCTACTGTGATCCTATAACAGCATCTGAGATCTACTTCAAAATAAATTCTCTAGATAACAAATTGTCATCTGGTTTTGATAATATCAGTAGTAATGTTATTAAAAAAATAGCATGCCAAATTGCTGATGTCTTACGATATTTGTTCAATCTGAGTATAGAACAAGGAGTCTTTCCGGATTGTCTCAAAATAGCAGATGTTATTCCTATACACAAAAGGGGCGATTTGTTAGACATGAACCATTACACGCCTATTTCGTTACTTTCCACCTTTACTAAAGTATTTGAGAGGCTAGTTAAAACTAGAATTCTTAAGTATTTAGACAAAGTTATGTTCTTGCATGGTTCTCAATTTAGTTTTCGAAATGGAAGTACTTGAATTTTTGAATGCTGTTTTTTACAGCCTTAAATGATAAATTGTCTGTTGCTGCCATTTATGTGGATATTACTAAAGCTTTCGACACAGTAATCCATAGTATTCTTTTACAAAAACTGGAAAATATTGGGTTTCGAGGAGTTACATTGAATTGGTTGAAGTCTTACTTAACAAATAGAACTCAAAGAGTTAAAATTAATGGAGTTTATAGCACTGAAGGTGTCTTTTCAAGTGGTGTCCCACAAGGTTCAGTTCTTGGCCCTGTTCTATTTTTAATTTATCTAAACTCTATTTTTGGGCTAAACTTTTCATCAAAAATAATAGCTTTTGCAGATGACATGGCATTTCTTTTCATAAATAATTCACCTGATGCTATAATTGAGAATATAAATTCTGATCTAAAACTTCTGCGAAATTGGTTTGACGAGCATAACATGGTCTTAAGTGACAAAACAAAATACCATGTTTTTCAGACCTAACCGCGGTTTGGTTGTGGAAGATATTATTTATCATTCATCGTCCTGTTCTAATGCTCCTTGTAGTAATGACTGCTTAACATTAAAAGCAGTTGATAAATTTGAATACCTTGGTATTACAATAGATAGTTATTTAAATTGCTAGTAACAATAACGGCTTTCGCACAGCTGAACTGGCTATGATGTATGATCTAGTAATATCTAGCACTTTCTTTCCTCATAAGAGAATCCACAAAGCAACGTGGAAATCAAATGATGGAAGAACTGAAAATCAAATCGATCACGTCATGATTTCTAAGAGACACTCTACAAGTGTAACTGACGTTCGATCATACAGAGGTGCTGATATGGACACCGATCATATGCTTGTCATCTTTAAGTATAAGTGCAAATTATCATCTACATTTAATAGGCAAGCAAAAAAGACCGTGCGCTGGAATGTCGAAGCATTTAAACACCTGGAAACACTGAATAGATATCAGGAAATTGTAACGCAAAACATAGAAGAGCATGACATCCCATCTGAGATGCCATTAAACATACAAGAAGAATGGCAAACGCTTCAATCAACCATCATATCCGCAGCACAAACTACAATCGGAAAACGACCACCGAAATCACGTAACGAATGGTTTGATGACGAGTGCCGCGAAAGCATTGAGCACAAACAAAAACTGCGAGAAAAATGGTTAACAAGAAACACCCGAAGCTCCCAAACTGATTATCTATGCGCCAGAAAAGCCTCAGCAAAACTCCTACGGAAAAGAAACGCGAACACATGAAGAGCTGTATCGAAAACATCAACCAACATGCGGCTAATGGAAATTCGAAAGAGTGTTTTGCCAATGCGCGGAATCTGACCAAAGATTTCCACCCAAGATCTACAGCCATCAAAAATGGAAACAACGAGCTTACAACAAGTGAACGTGATGTGCTGGAAGTATGGCGATCCCACTTTCAAGACCTACTGAATAGGACGAACGAAGTTCATCCTATTCGAGCAATTGCTCCGTCAAGTGAGGAGATTTTTGTCCCTTACCCAACAATAGAAGAAGTGGAAGCTGCCATCAAAAAATTAAAAAATGGCAAATCACCAGGTATCGATGGAATCCCTGCAGAACTACTTAAGAATGGAGGAGCAGCTCTGGTCTCACGTATATATGATCTGATTCTTGCAATCTGGGACCAAGAAGAACTACCTGCTGAATGGAAAACAGCTCTCATTGTTCCGCTACATAAAAAAGGTGACCGCCTAAAGTGTGCAAATTATCGTGGAATCGCACTGTTGAACACTGCATATAAAATACTAGCTAATGTCGTACTCGCTCGGCTCATCCCGTTTGCCGAATCTATCATCGGCGACTATCAGTGTGGTTTTCGTCCCAACCGTTCAACCACAGATCAATGTTTTACCTTAAGGATGATTCTGGAAAAATGTTGGGAGTACAACATCAGCATTCACCAGCTCTACGTTGATTTCAAGCAAGCATATGATAGCATCATCCGCGACAACCTCTGGTCTGCACTCATATGCCTTGGTATTCCAGAGAAACTTGTTTCTCTGTGCAAACTCACAACATCGGGATCAAACTGTAGAATAGTAATCGAAGGGTCAGTTTCTGACTCTTTTGATATAACATCAGGTGTTCGACAAGGTGATGCACTCGCACCCGTACTATTTAATTTGGCGCTTGAGTACGCGATAAGAAAAAGCCGCATTGAGACACAAAACTGTATATTTAACAAATCTAGTCAAATTCTTGGCTATGCAGATGATATTGTGCTTCTCGGACGTAGAACAAGCGATATCAAGGATAGTCTCTCTCGGCTTGAAAGAAATGCTAAACGACTTGGATTATGCATTAACACCGGCAAGACTAAACTATTAACAACATCCAGGAATAAACCTCCCGGCAATCTGAATACTGGCGACTATGAAGTGGAACGTGTGGAAAACTTCAAATACCTCGGGTCTGTAATAACATCGTCAAATGACATGCAGGCAGATATTAAAGCTCGTGTCTCAGCCGCATACAGAGTTTTCTACGCATACTCAAAACTTTTGCGATCTAAACATCTTTCGCAGTCGTGCAAACTCACACTTTACAAAGCATTAATTCGACCTGTGCTTACCTTTGGAAGCGAAAGCTGGACACTGACTTCCTCCGATTGTAGAATTTTATCAACATTCGAGAGGAAAGTCATACGAACACTTTATGGTCCATGTAAAGTTGCTGAAAATCAGTATAGAATCCGAATGAATCATGAAATCAGACAGCTTCTTGGAGGCTGCGATGTAATCGGATTCATTAAATCTAACCGGATTAGATGGTTTGGTCATGTAGAAAGGGCACCATTAGATAGAATGATTAAAAAAGCGTCCCAACAACAACCAGCTGGTGTTCGTCGAAGAGGAAGACCTAGACAACGCTGGCGTGATGACATCATCCAAGACCTTCGTGATATAGGATGTCGAAACTGGGGTCAACTGGTCATGGAACGAGACGATTGGAAGCTGATTGCACAGACGGCAAAATCCCTCCATGGGATGTAAACGCCAGAGAGAGAGAGAGAGAGAGTTATTTAAATTGGCAAGAACAGGTAAAAAATGTAACAAATTATGTTATTGCTCTACTTCAAAAGTTTTATAGACTAAGATCTTTGTGCCCTTTTAACGTAATGCGGATAATTTACTGTGCTCTTGTTGAGTCCAAACTCCAATATGGAATATGTTGTTGGGGTGGAATGTATAATAGCAACCTAAATTCTCTGCGCATAGTTCAAAAACATGTAATTAGAATCATGTGTAAAAGAAACAGATTTACTCACTCATTTCCATTATTTCAGAAAGCAAGGATCTTACCTTTGAATTATTTGTATGTATTTAAGGTATTAAAAATATACTTTATGAGGAGTGGTCATAAGAATGTCGTACAGAAACAGGCGCACAATCTTAGAAATAACAATCTTTGTCAGATCCCAGTATTCTTTAACCATCTCCCGCCTGATATACAGTGTGCATCACATATAAATCAATTTCTAAACTTATTAAAATTTTGGCTTCTCAATCAGTCGGGTATAGAATTTCTGTTTCGCGTTGCTCTTTGAATGATTGCAGATTGGTTTGGATACGTTCTTATTATTGGATCTTGTAAATGCGATCCTGAATTTTTTATATATGTTAGTGGTTTTGTTTTACATATAATATAACATTTCTTTTTCACACTAGAGTCATTTTAGTAAGTTTGTATTATTTATATTCGTTCAAATTATTCCTTTCAACATTCACAATGAAATATCACCCCCCAATAAACAAAAACAAAAAAATATATTATCTATAATGAAGGTGATTTCAAAACTAGTTCCTTAGAACTAAGAAATCTCCTAATTTTCTTTTCTTTTTTATAATCATTTTAAATTATGTATTATTTTATTTTAAATCATGTATGTATGTATATGTATATCTGATCTTCCTGAACCTGTTGTTATTTAAGCTATTATTTAGAGCTAAGAGATCATGTATAATACTAATCTGCATAATTGCTTAAAAAAAAAAAAAAAAAAAAAAAAAAAAAAAAAAAAGAAAAGGGAAATAAAATAAATAAATAATAATTTCCTCGTCTATATCTGTGAAGAAATTATATTATATAGATTCATTTTGAACTGTGAAACAAATAACTTGAAAAAAAAGCAAAATAACCAAACAAAAACTCAAAAAATACTCCTATGACATTTTTCCCCCTTTTTTTCCAAAAATCGTCAAAGTTCAAAAAAAAAATAGTATATTGTATGCATACTAAGAGCAGAAAGTACTACATTGCTGCTCGTGCATGAAAGTTGCAATCATGCTAGAGCAGCAATGTTACTTTCTGCTCAAAGTATACTATTTTTTTAACGACTGCCGACAAATAGGCTGGGGCCGTTATGGATTTTTATAGCTGAAATAAAAAAAATTAGTAGCAGGTAGCGGCCAGCTGGAATATATAGTTGAGGTCATAAATAATGAAAAAAAAAACTTTCGAACTTGAGATGAAGGGAAGTAGTGAAATGGGGTGATGTGTAAGGGGAGAAAACAGTTTTTCGTTATTTGTAACGAAACGAGGCCTCCTAGAGAAAAGTGTTTCATACAAAAGTTGTAGATAATAAAAAAATCTAAAACTTTAGTGAACACATTTTTCGACATAACCTCAAAGTTTGCGAGAAAATGATGAAAAACCGATTTTTCTGTTTTTTATTTTTTTTTCGCGTGTAAATTATTTAATTTTAATGAAACTTTATGAAAGTACGTAATTATTTGCGCATAATAAGCATGAATTTTTTCAATTATGGAAAATAAATATTGTTCGAGATTTTACCATTTTTCCGAAAAAACACTCCTATCTCCGGCGAACAAATTTATTGATGTTTTTTTAGATTTTGATGTTGTTCTAGTGCTTATTTTTTTTGTCAAGATGTCTACTCTCAAATAGTATATCGATTTTAATCATTTATTGTTATTTAGCAGCTTAAAATTGAGAAAAACCGAAAAAAAAAATTTCGAATCTCGAACTTGTGTATTTTTTCAATTTTTTTCAAATTTTTAGCATATTTATGTTAATAATTCATAATATTTTAAAGAAAAAACTTTCTTTGGTATAAAATAAATAAAGTTAAATGAATTTACTTATTGGAAACAACGCTAAAATTGAATAAAGTAAAAAATAAAAAAATGCTGTTACGTATTCAAACAGAAAAAAATTTACAAAGTTTAAAATTTAACAGCATACTATACGGTTGCCACGTGTCCTACATTCGGTAGGACAGTCCTACTTTGGAGCAAGAATGTCCTATGTCCTCCTTTACTATAAAAATGTCCTACTTTAGGCAAACTGTAATACAATATCTTACACTGAAAAAAATAGATTTTTTTTCTTCCTATTTCTCTCAATAAACGCGCTAGCAAAATAAGTAATTGTTATTGCACCTTTACTTATATTAAAATTGTAACTGATTATTTAACTTTATGTCGAAAGGTTAGTAACAATAGCAAATAATTTACATTGCTGACATATGTGAATATCGATGCTTTATTGCACGATTTATTCAGGTTGTAAACCACCATTGTTTAAATTTTGAAATAAACCCACCGTTAAACCTTTGTTTTTTTAAATAACTTTTGTTACAAAGTACCTGTTCTTAGAATTATTAATTATTATTAAAATAAAATGACTGAACCGAATTTTGTTATAAAGTAAAACCTTTGGCTACAGAAAGCTAACGATTTTGAAGGAATATGTAAATACACAAAACTACTACTACTTATGAGTAACTTATACAGTTACTTAACTACTTATGAGTAGTTAAGGCTTACAACATAAGTTTATTGATTTTTTTGAAAGTACCAATGAATCAGCAGACGGCATGTTTGGCTGTATTTCTGAGTTCTTAAAACTTTAAGTTTAAGTTTTTCGAGTGTTACCGCATTGGAGGCTAATAATATCAATGCGAATTTGTATGCCATTATTCATTATAAATAAATAAATTAGCATTACAGAAATAACGCCCATACATTCATTCATGCTTACACCAAACCGAAACCGAATTTTTTTTAAAAAAATTTATTTTTAACTGAAAATTGATGTGGCACAAATCCAACGAGTTTTTTAGTTTTGAGACATTAGGGGTAGTGTGTCCTAGTGTGTGTAGTAGTTTTGTGTATTTACATATTCCTTCAAAATCGTTAGCTTTCTGTAGCCAAAGGTTTTACTTTATAACAAAATTCGGTTCAGTCATTTTATTTTAATAATAATTAATAATTCTAAGAACAGGTACTTTGTAACACAAGTTATTTAAAAAAAACAGAGGTTTAACGGTGGGTTTATTTCAAAATTTAAACAATGGTGGTTTACAACCTGAATAAATCGTGCAATAAAGCATCGATATTCACATATGTCAGCAATGTAAATTATTTGCTATTGTTACTAACCTTTCGACATAAAGTTAAATAATCAGTTACAATTTTAATATAAGTAAAGGTGCAATAACAATTACTTATTTTGCTAGCGCGTTTATTGAGAGAAATAGGAAGAAAAAAAATCTATTTTTTTCAGTGTAAGATATTGTATTACAGTTTGCCTAAAGTAGGACATTTTTATAGTAAAGGAGGACATAGGACATTCTTGCTCCAAAGTAGGACTGTCCTACCGAATGTAGGACACGTGGCAACCGTATAGTATGCTGTTAAATTTTAAACTTTGTAAATTTTTTTCTGTTTGAATACGTAACAGCATTTTTTTATTTTTTACTTTTTCAATTTTAGCGTTGTTTCCAATAAGTAAATTCATTTAACTTTATTTATTTTATACCAAAGAAAGTTTTTTCTTTAAAATATTATGAATTATTAACATAAATATGCTAAAAAATTGAAAAAAATTGAAAAAATACACAAGTTCGAGATTCGAAATTTTTTTTCGGTTTTTCTCAATTTTAAGCTGCTAAATAACAATAAATGATTAAAATCGATATACTATTTGAGAGTAGACATCTTGACAAAAAAAATAAGCACTAGAACAACATCAAAATCTAAAAAAACATCAATAAAGTTGTTCGCCGGAGATAGGAGTGTTTTTTCGGAAAAATGGTAAAATCTCGAAAAATATTTATTTTCCATAATTGAAAAATTTCATGCTTATTATGCGCAAATAATTACGTTCTTTCACAAAGTTTCATTAAAATTAAATAATTTTCACGCAAAAAAAAAATAAAAAACAGAAAAATCGGTTTTTCATCATTTTCTCGCAAACTTTGAGGTTATGTCGAAAAATGTGTTCACTAAAGTTTTAGATTTTTTTATTATCTACAACTTTTGTATGAAACACTTTTCTCTAGGAGGCCTCGTTTCGTTACAAATAACGAAAAACTGTTTTCTCCCCTTACACATCACCCCATTTCACTACTTCCCTTCATCTCAAGTTCGAAAGTTTTTTTTTTCATTGTTTATGACCTCAACTATATATTCCAGCCGGCCGTTACCTGCTACTAATTTTTTCATCTCAAAAAGGTAACGGCCCCAGCCTAAAATACGATCAAAGTTGCCAAGGAGGCATTTATTTTTTGTTTAAAAAACGTATCGAACGTCAAGTTAAAATTTTAAATTAATAAATTTAAAATTTATACAGAGTTTATATCTATTTTTAAATAAAAATAATTTAAAATGAGCATGCAGTAGTGATGAAAGTGATATAATTAGCACTTCACCTCATATAAAAGATGCAGCCCACAATTTAACTTTAGATCTGTTACCTGAAAAATCTAAAGTTCGGTATCAAAAAGCCTACCTATTATTTATCAATTGGTGTAAGAACAAAAAAACAGGAAATGTTTATTCTAAAGATGTGTTTTTGGCATATTTTGGTGAACTATCGCAGACAAAAAACTCTTCAACAATGTGGTCAAATTATTCAATGTTAAAATCAACATTCATCGTTAAAGAAAATTTGGATATTAGTAAATATAAAAGATTAATGCCTTTTTTAAAAAAGAAGTCCTCGGGCTATAGAGCCAAAAAATCAATAGTGTTTTGGAGAGAAGAAATTAATAAATTTTAATATTATGTCTTTGTCCATTATGTCTTTTGTTTTACTTGTGTTTTTACTTTTCGCTTAAGAGCAAAAAAAATTAAAAAATGCTCACTAAACAGCAAAAGCCGATTTTCTCTTTTAACCTGACAGATAGAAAACATTATTTTCTATGGCATTTGAAAAAAAATATTTTTCGGCACATCTACTAATCAAGACGGCATATCTACTAATCAACGGTAAACATATTGGCACACTTTTGTTGGGGCAAATATTTTTAAATTGTACAACAAAAATAGTGCTTACGTATTTATATATAGATAAACATAAACATTAGTTTTGGATTTTTGAGATCAATCAAACTCAAGTAAGTAAAGAAGTAATTGGAATTTTTTCAATTCAAAGGTATGGTTTGAAGTTTCTCAGAAAAAAACTCCAGTTCACATTTTTCGTGTTTCGGGTGGGATTCGAACCTACCGTCGTCAGTGTTCGGCTCAAATCCTTGGGCAGACACGCCATCGATTACGCCGTTGAGGCGATGACAATTTCAAAGTTGAAACTTCTTCATCACTTATTTATTTTACTTAAGTTGAATTTTTCCACTGTCATTAGACTTCATATTATGGAAATGTTTTACATCATATGGGATTTTTTGCATTAAATTTCTAGACAATACTTTTGTGTGAATTCATAGAATGGGGAACATTTCTATTCTAATTAACATCCTAAGTAGTGATTGCAAATTACCCGATTTCAAATTACCCGGTTACTCGATTAGTATTTTCCAAATTACCCGGATTACCCGGATAACCCGGGTAGTTATAAAAAAATTTTAAAGATGAAAAACCATAAAAAAAAACCTCACAGTAGTAAACTAAAAATTGATCATTTTTTAATTGTAAAATAATATTTCAAAAATATTAAAGCATTTAGGGTAGCTGTTCTCATCCGATTTCGTATTTTCTTTTTTAAATTCCTGCAATAGAAAAAACCCACTCCGATAAAGTGGATGTTGGCTTCACGGTCAATAACGATTGATTTAAATTTTCTATCATTTTTTCGGTTTCCTTTATTTACATGCAACATTTTCAGCTCTTTATCAACTGTAGTACCCCTGTTATCTATAGTAGATCTTGTGGAGACAGCAATACATTTTTGTAGTTGTAAATTTTCAATATTATAATTAGCCGCATCATTATCCGATTTAATTTTTCATTGCTCACGTATTTCCCCATTTAGTTAAAATTATTCGTGCGCATCCAACTACGTGGCACCGAGATTTATCTGATAACATTTTCTTGAACTGGTCCCAAACTTTCGATGACACTTATTTTAATTATTAGCTTAAATCTTAAATAAAAACTTATCATAATATATTTACCGTTTCTATTTTAAACTAAATATAAACAAATAACCAATGAAGATCCCTAATTTTTTATGACTTAATTTTAATTTCAATAAGAACTAAAATTCCATAAATTTTGTTATGGGTTCTTCGTCGTTTTTCTGTTGTTTTCGTAATCCAAACAATAATAATTAACTAGAGGGCAGTTCAATGTGTACGGATGTGGTTGGTTTAATATTTATGGACATATTGCAATTTGTATGGTTAGAATAGAATCATTTGTCAACAACTAGCATAAAGAATAATTCAAATTTGCAAAAAGAGAATGAGCTGAATTTTATTTTGTAAATTTTATTGAGAAAAAACTGAACCTTTTGTTGTTCGGGTACCCGACCAAAATATCCGGATATTAAATACCCGAAAAATCTTCCTAAATACCCGGGTATCCGGGTACCCGGATACCAAGATTGCAAACACTAATCCTAAGTCACGTTTGTATGGTCATTATTAATTGTTTCCAATCAATGTGAAATCAATGGCTGACACGTGGTCAATTTGTAGTCCTATATGTATTAACATTAGACTACATTAATGGAATTTAAATTTATTTTGGATTTTTGGCATCAATTAAACTCAAGTAAGTAAAGAAGTAATTGGAATAAACATTAATATCAATACATTTTAACAAAGCGTACAAAATCATTTCTTTACCAATAAATGAAATCAAATGGTTCACAACCTAATCTCTTAATCTTAGTGATTATTTTAAGCACATCACTGTTTTTGTTACATATGTTTATGAATTTAGGTATGTACAAAATTGTAACTAAAAGAAAAAATTTCGCTTCAAATTTAATCTATACTTGGAACTATATATGTTACACTGATGTCTATTTCTAAATTCCATTGATTGTTGTTTAGCTTAAGTTTTGTGATAAAGTGAAGTAGTAACCTTAAACTTGTTTAAACCTTAGAATAAACCAGCTTATCATTTAAGTGTAAATCGAATTTAAACAAAATACAACATACTGTTCCTTACAACTTTTATTTTCAAAAAGAACAATCAAATCAAAATTGAAGTATTGTCAACTGTCGCCAAATGTCTTCAATTAAATCAAAAAATATAGAACCAATTAATTAAACTTTTTTGTGTGCTTCACTAAACAAATTGTTTACCTTTGCCTACCTTTAATTAATTAGCTATCTTTCCATTGAAACTGTAAAATATTTGATGAAGGTACGTGACACATTTTCATGTTCGGTGCTTAAATTGTAAGTCTGAAATAAATATTTACCTTTTTCGCAAGACAATCAATTAAAAAATATTTTTTAGAAAATGGTAAGTGGAAAAGGATATGAAATTAGCATATGATGCGAATGCCAATTCGTAAAAAATAATTCAGTCTTTTTGTTAAATTGTTTGTCTTTGTTACGCTTGTAAAAATTTAAGTACATCAAGCCACATGTATATTAATTATTATCATTGTTAATTTTACCGTTCGTTACCCCAATTATTTTTCAATGACACATTTTCCAATTAAAAATCGTTAAACAAAACCAATCCTTTTGTGTTTTTCAACAGAACAACATAAATGATCTAAACAGAATAAATGTGCCAATATATTAAAATCATCCTCCTCTCCCATCTTCGCCACCACAAAAGTTAAAAAATACTTTTTTATTCGCCTATATATTAAAGTGTTACTTTATTACTGTGATTTGCGGCTTTAAAGTATTACTTTTCAACTATTTATTTTGTGAAGTATTGAAGTCGTCGTCATAGCTACGTCCAAAAAAGTAAAAAGCATTTGTATTTGTTTAAATTCTATGAAAAATAAATTTTTTTATCAAAGCAACCCAAAATTTCATTACCCGCAAATTCAAAATTTCATTATCCAATTAAAATAGTTGTTATCATTTGTTGTCATAGAATTTGGAAAAAATAATAAATATTTTTTCAAAGGTTACTTGTTCCACATATTTTTATTTTAAAATTTATGAAAATTTATAATTTTAATTTAGAATAAACAACTTTTCTTAAAATATTTTGCTTGCGGCGAATAAAAAATAGTATATGATGCACGGACGTAAGCTATTTTGGACTTAATGTGGGTGCAAATCTCGGCTAGCGCCTCGATTTGCAAACTCCACATCCGTCCAAAATCTTTAGCTTTACGTCCTAGCATCATAATGTACTATTTATTTTATTCAAAGGTTGGCAACGAAAGGGATGAATAACAAAAAAGTGTTTGCATATGTATATATTTGTACAAACAAGTCAAAGTAACATTTTAAATTAAACTTGCATGAAAATAATCTGTTGCTTTTTGTTCGCGATATTAATTATATATGTAATTATTAAAACGAAAATAATTATTAAAACGATGCTGTTGTTGTTGATGTCGTTTGTGTTGCTCGCTTATTATAATTAGATTTTTTTTATTAGTTTGTTCTTCTTAGTCAAGTGGTTTGCTGTTTTATATAATATTTATTTATGCTACATGTTTATGGCATTCATATTAGTGAAGGATGAAAAACCACATTTTATTTTTTGTTTTAATATTAAATTAAATAAATTAAATTTTTGTAAATTAAAGAATAATGAATGAGAAACATTACAATTAACAGGTCGTTCAATAAGTCCGTAGGATAAGTAAGAAAAAAACAACATTTTGACAAAACTCGATTTTTTTATTCAACATAGTTGCCTTCGAGGGCGATACAACGAGTGTAGCGATTTTCCAACTTTTCTATACCACTTTTATAGTACGATTTCTCTTTCTCGTCAAAATAGGCCTCAGTTTCAGCGATTACTTCATCATTGGACTTAAATTTCTTTCCAGCAAGCATTCTCTTGAGATCTGAAAACAGGAAAAAGTCGCTGGGGGCTAAATCTGGAGAATATAGTGGGTGGGTAAGCAATTCAAAGCCCAATTCATTCAATTTTGCCATCGTTTTCATCGATCTGTGACACGGTGCATTATCTTGGTGAAACAACACTTTTTTCTTATGCAAATGTGGCCGTTTCTTTGCGATTTCAGCCTTCAATCGATCCAAAAGTTCACAGTAATACTCGCTGTTGATGGTGGTTCCTTTTTGGAGATAGTCGATGAATATTATTCCGTTCGTATCCCAAAATACAGACGCCATCACCTTACCGGCCGACTGTTGCGCCTTTGCTCGCTTTGGATTCGGTTCGTCGACTGCTGTCCACTCAGCTGACTGTCTTTTGGATTCTGGTGTGTAATTGTGAAGCCATGTCTCATCCATTGTCACATATCTACGATAGAATTCCCTTTTATTGCGGTTTAACAGTGCCAAAGACTCCTCCGAAGCATCGATTCGTTGTTGTTTTTGGTCGACTGTGAGCTCACGCGGCAACAAATTTGCACAGAGCTTTCGCATACCCAAATGTTCATGTAAAATGGTAAAAACACTACCATCTGCTACCTTTACAATGTCAGCTATTTCGTGCACCTTCAATTTGCGATCGTTCATAACCAATTTGTGGATTTTTTTTATGTTTTCTGGAATAACAGCCTTATTTGGGCGTCCACTGCGCTCTGCATCTTTTGTGCTGGTACGACCACATTTAAATTCAGCCATCCACTTCTCTACCATTTGTCTGGATGGAGCAGAGTTTGGATAATGTTTATCAAGCCATTGTTTGGTTTCCACTGTATTTTTTTTCATCAAAAAGCAATGCTTTATTAAAATTCGAAATTCACTTTTTTCCATTTTTTTCAAAAACAAAAGTTGCTTCACACAAAATGCTATAACTCACGAATAAATAGTCAGATTGCTGTCAAATTTATACACGTATCGTTTGAAGGTTAGTACTAAATAAAAATCATATGGAAAAAATTCTAGTAACGCCATCTATGTGTCATCCTACGGACTTATTGAATGACCCAGTAAATAATCATGCAGTCCATTGTGCCTCTGTTGGTTTGCTGTATTTTTTTGTTGTTACATAACAAAGAAATAAAAAAGACTTCTTGCTGAGATTCAGCTTTATTTATCATTAAAGTTTTTCTATTTTTTATATCATTCTATTTTTGTTATCCGATATCCACGTTTTTAACATCAAACTTATTTTCGTAAATTAAAATCAACAGCTGGTTGGTTTAGCTCACATTCAAACAGGTGGATATCAAACAATGTTCTCACTTTCAAATCCTAAACAAACATTACTTTATACTCATTTCATATAAAACGATTCAAATCTGTAAAGCTGTTACCATTAACATAAAAAGCGTTTAAATTTATATTTGCTTTTAACTCACCTGTATTGTTTTTCAACCGTATCCTTCGATCTGAGTGTCTGAATAAAATTAAATTTTTAAAAAACAAATAAAATTGATGGAACAAACACGAGAACCTGGTTTAACATTTATCCAAACCAAGAGAAAAACAAAACACAAAAAAAATTGTATATACCAACCGAATAATAATAAAAATTTTAATGGTTTAATGTTGGTATTTCATTGTTTATCCTTAATTTTTTCAACGATGATATGATTTATGTATATCTTTAACATAAATAAAATTTTAACACAGACTAGGCGGTTTTTGAGGTTGGTACTTAAAATTAGAATTTTTTGCGCTTTTGTTACATTGGCATTATTTGTTGGTAAACTCTGATGAAAATTGCTTTTCTTGCTCTCGTTTTTGTTTTATGTTCTTTGATTTGTGAAAATTTATTAATTGAATTTTCTGTTTATTTTGCGAGCTTTTTTTTATCAAAATGTTTAGATAGGAAGATGGAGATGGATTGAACGGTTTTGGATATATGTTTATTAAACATATTTTATTTTTTGCTATGTTCTGAAATGTAGATATTGATAATTAAATTTTTGTGTTTGTAATAATGAGAAAGTCTAACGATGAAAAATGATTTTATGATGATCATCAGAATTTTTATTATTTGAAAAATTTAATTGAAGATAAATTATTTAAATAATTTTCAACAGAAAAGGTTGGTTTTTCTGAAAAGCAAATGTTTACCTTTAAGTTGTATTAAGTGGAGCTTAAACTATAATTAAAGTCGAAAGATATTTTTGTTACAACAATCAACTTTCTCTTTAGTTTGTTTGCTGAGCGAAAACGATTTGTTTAAATACAGCTAAAACGGTTTCTTGATTTACGAATGTAATGAATTCTATTTCTTGCAACCCAAATAAAACAAAAATTTTAATTAATATCAACATTTTCTCCGATTTCGAATGCGCTTTTGCCCTATAGATTATCGATCGACTATAGGGACTTTATTCGGATGAGAGAACCTGATTCAAATAAAATAAATTAACTGCATTTTATAATAATGAGCTTATTCATAATTTCATTTTTATTTGGTGTAGATTTAACTCAAGGTGATGCCTTACAGCATGTGTGGACGTATTATGCCTATCGCTCGAAATTGTGTTTTATTAAGTTGATTTTTATTTAAAATATTAAGATAACTTACCATTTATTTATAACTTCTAGTCGTGTCAAATAGAGCATACTGTGAAGGTTTTTAAATACTCTTAGTTCGTTTAATTTTGGTGTAGTAGCGTTGTCCCCAATGCGTTTTTTATTTAAGAACGATTTTAGTCGTTTTATTGCAAAAAGCGTAGGTCCAATTTAGTTTTTAAGTATATTGTTGTAGCATGTTCAGTTCAATTTATCATTTTTAATAAGATTAAGGTATTTAGTTAAATATGCCGTGCTATGTTCGATTGTTTTGGGTAATTTTTTTGATTTTGGGTGATTCTGAAATTTAGAGGAATTCTCCATCCCCATGATCTTACCGGCTTTAAATTTATTTATTGTTAATGATAAAGATGGCATTAAGTAGAAAAAAGATTACATTTACTGTTTTCAGTCTTTATTTTACATATTGCAGGCTCTATTGAATTTATGATTATATGTAAATGAGGCCATCATTATCTTTATAAAACTACCATTAACTCAATTTTTTCCAAAAGGGGACTTATACCACTTTTAAAAAAGTCCAAGTGGCGCGTATTTTCGCTAGAAATAGGTAGATTTCGAGATCAGACAGTTTTGTGTGCCAGTAGAATCTGATGTATCAGATTAGTTTAAACAAAACAAACTAATTTCAAACAGATATCGAACAAATTTTGAAAAGAAAATTAGCTACATATATAAACTATATCTATCCAATTTTGCAACAAACAAATATCAAATCTACCACAGAACATGTGTGTGACAATTTATGACACAAACCTACGCTATATCATATGTCGTCCAATTAATGCAAAATATCAAAACAGTTTATTTCTAAGAAAAAAAATTAATTTCTTCTATTCAAACCTTTTTATTTTTTTTTTCATTGACTGTTATAAGGTTTTTGGAAATTGTAGTTATGAATTGTTGCAAATTTTTTTGTTGAAGCCAACAAATCAAAAACCTCTAACTGCAGAGGTTTATATTTATAAGAAACGGATTGAAATGTTTCCACAGATTCTAAATTTATGAAGTTTTTAAAAATATTAGTATCCAAACGGCCGTTATAACGGATTAAAAAAACGGATTTTTTTTCTAGTATAAAGCCTCTAGTTATTTAACCTTGTGTCAGATTTTTCTGATTTACGAACTTGTCCAAGATATTAATAAAACACACATGTTTACGGAAGGTTTTTTGATCTGGTTCCACAAATGCGACCGTGAGAGTGCCCGTTGATTCAAACGCATTTTGTGTTTTACAAGCTTTTTTGTTGAAGCCGCTCACTCAGAAACATCCAAGTGCAGAGGTCTTTTTTTGAAAGAAACTGATTAAAATGGTTTTTAAGATTCTAAATTTATGAAGTTTTTAAAAATATTAGAATCTAAACGGCCGTTATAACGGATCTAAAAAAACAGAGTTTTTTTCTAGTATAAAGCCTCTAGTTTCTTAACCATGTGTCGGATTTGGCTGATTTACAAACTTGTCCAAGATATTAATAAAACTCACGTTTTTAAAAAAGTTTTTTTGATCTGGCCTTATAAATGCGACCGTGAGAGTGCCGGTTGTTTCAAAAAAAAAATTTTTTTTGTAATTTTTTTTGTTGGAGCCACTCACTCAGGAACCTCTAACTACAGAGGTCTATTTTTAAAACAAATTGATAAAAAAGATTCCAAAAATTCTAAATTTGTTAACTTTTTAAAAATATTAGTATCCAAACGGCCGTTATAACGGTTTTAAAAAATCGATCTTTTTTAGAAAAAATGCTCTAGTTCCTTAACCACGTGTTGGATATCGCTGATTCACGAACTCGTCCGAGTATTAATAGAACACACATGTACAGAAAATTTTTTTGATCTACCTCAACAAATGCGACCGTGAGAGTGCCGGTCGTTTTCGTTATATCTCATATCGTTTAAATATATATATATATATATATATATATATATATATATATATATATATATATATATATATATATATATATATATATATATATATATATATATATATATAAATATATATATATATATATATATATATATATATATATATATATATATATATATATATATATATATATATATATATATAAACATTTTTTTTCTTTGTTTTTTCGTCTCCGCTTATCATATATAGTGGTTTGGCACAAAAATCTTTCCGAAATTCCGAGATGAAGCCCATTGCAATAGGTAGATTTTTATATGAAATCTACCTAAAAAAAAGGTTCAAATGTAGGTACGTCAATTTGTTTGAAGTAGTCTATTATTTTAATGTCTTCTTCTATATTTTTTTTTTTTTTTTTTTTTTTTTTTTTTTTTTTTTTACTTTATTTCTTATATCAACAAATTGAAAGTTACAATAAAACTTTGCTTAAATATACGATATAAAAAATAAAATTAGTCTACTTTTGATTTTTAGAAAAAAATGTGTTAAAGTAGACGAGAAGAAGATCAATTTTTAAATACAATAAATTTAGAAATTACAAAATATATTATTGGGTGTGAACTATACTTTAAAAGAAAAAAAAAATTACATAGATACTATTGAAAATGACATACTATTCGAGAATGACAATACAATAAAAAAAAAACACAAGATATATTAAGATATAATAATTATGTTAAACAAGCAAGATTTAAAAAAAAAAAAACTAACAATAAAAGAAAGATTCTTTGCAAAACTCAAAGTAAGATGCACAAAATATATAAACTTTTGTAACTTTAAACCATATTAATAATGTTATTATAATACATGAGTTAAGACAACATTAAAAAGATAAAACTCAAATCAAGATTTAAGAAGACTTTCAACATCGTAAAACTTAAATAGCCACCGCCTCAATAACATAGTAAATTGACTCAAATTGTTGCTGCTTCTGATGTCAATCGGTAGTTTGTTGAAGAGAAAAGGTCCCATATTATCAAAGAACTGACGGTAATTCTCCTTTTTTGCTCGAAAAATGCCATGGATATGGTAATCTCTTAAACGGTAGTTATCAGGTCTTTTTAAACAACCGCTTCTTTTAAAAAATTCTTTTAAGACCTTAAAAATATATAAACTACGTAATGGTAAAACATTAGCCAAAACAAATAGCGGATATGCAGTGTCAGTTCTACGTTTTCCATAGACAATTCGAATTGCATGTTTTTGAGCTTTAAATAAAATAAGTATATTGGAAAAATATGTTCCACCATAACATGTTAAACCATACTGCAATTTCGACTGAACTAAGGCATTGTAGATTATTTGTAGCATACCAGTTGAACAAAGAGGGCGAAGTATATATAGCTTACGAATTGCATGAAAAATGTCGTTTTTTACTGCATTTATATGAAATTTCCAATTAAGTTTAGTGTCCAGATTTAAGCCCAGGTATCTAAAGTTGGTTACATTTTCAATGCTTAAACAGCTGGAATTTGTAGCATACCAGTTGAACAAAGAGGGCGAAGTATATATAGCTTACGAATTGCATGAAAAATGTCGTTTTTTACTGCATTTATATGAAATTTCCAATTAAGTTTAGTGTCCAGATTTAAGCCCAGGTATCTAAAGTTGGTTACATTTTCAATGCTTAAACAGCTGGAATTGCAAACTTCGCCAGAGCAACTAGTTCTGTGATATTTTATTTCATTAGGGATAATTGTCTTGGTGAAATGAAAAAACATCGTTTTGGTTTTAGGGCTTAAGGTTAGAGCATGTTGATCGAGCCACTTCCTTAATAAAGATAGATCATGCGTTATATCTGCCGCATAGAACTAAGTTCAATTTCTTATGAATATTACAATATAACTGAGTCGTGAGCGTACATTTGTTTTTTGCCATGTAGCGTAGCATATGTATAACTTTCAGGATAAACACAATGTCGATATTACCATTTTCACGAAGATTCAACATCGTTTTGACTTGACCCCTTTTAATTTTGGTATTTTTTTGTTTATAGATAGTCTTTCATAAATAAAAAATACAAGTTCTCTTAAAATTTTTTTTTTCGACCAGGGGTCTTCACAGGGTGCCCCTCAATTTTTTGCTATTTTGTGATGTGAGTGCATTTATATGAGCGATTGTAGAAAAACTACTCAATCGATTTTCATAAATGATATGTCATTATATGAATAGGTACTAGAACGTTTTTAAAAATGTACACTGTTAATTTTTTGAAATAATTTTTAACGGTGTAACATAAGAAAAAAACGGTGTAATTGAAGAAAAGATGGCGCTACACCTTTTTTTTTAAACTAAATTGAAGCTTATTTTATATCTAACTACTTGTGAAAGTTTAGGGCTAGTGATATTTTTTGTTTTAAAGATAAAATTCGTAGTGCAGTGTCGGGAATCAGTTTTTTAGTTCTGAAGGAAAATTATAAAAATGGCGTTATAAACTAAGAAATTTTTTTTTATGTTAAATATCAAATATTTTATTATTAAATGAACTTTTTAAAATATTATAAAAATTATATATGTAGTACAATAAATAAAATAAATACAATTGTTAAAAATAATTTACTTATTTTACAAACAGAAGTTTCTTTTGAATAAGAAAACACTTCTGCAATTATTTTCTTTGTATTAGATGGCATAAAAAAATGAAATGTTTATTTATCACTTTTAGTAATCACTTGTCACTCTTTTAAAAAATAATTTGACAGTCTCGACTGCAAACAAAAAAGTCGTATAAATAACTAAATCTATTTTGGAACTTTTGACTGAAAAAGCATTATGTTCGTATTATGTTATTATGGAATCATAAAGTAAAAGATTATATTTTAAAATTAAATTACAAATATTTTATTTTTGAATAAACTTTCTAAAATACCATACAAATTATATATGTAGGTTAAAGAAAATAAATATAGTTATTAAAAATTATTTACTTATTTTACATTCAAAAGTTTCTTTTGAGTTGGAAAACATTTTTGCAATTATTGTCTTAGTATTTAATAGTACAAAAGAATGAAATTTTTGAGTTCCACTTATAGTAATCGCATTTTTATATCGATTTTGTAATTTTTCTTTTGTTAATTGATATTCATTTTTATCGGCGTATCCAAAGTTCATGGTAGATTCCCATTTTAAAGCCCATTCGAAAAGTTTTTTTGGTTTATCAATAATATATCTGCTCCCCATACTGTAACGGTGTGCAGCACGCTTCAGTGTACCAACAATCCCATCGCAAGGTCCCTTGCTATGGCTGGTAGCATGAAAATGCCATTCTGCATCAACCTTAAAGTCTTTTTTATGATGACATAAGTTAATTAGGTTATGTTTATTTTTGTATTGAGAAGGTATGTCTGTGGTGATAACTCCAATGCATGATAAATTCAATTCTATTTAATAAATAACTTGTAATAAAAACAATCCTGTTCGAAAGATATAGAAGAGTTACTAACGTTACCTAGCACAACAGCCAGGCTGGGTAACTTTATTCACCCCAACAAATTTTCTGTTGGGTTATTACGATATATGACAAAAAAAAATGTAAAAATCTATCTGTCAAATCGCTCGATATAAAAAATCACGTTTTTTGTACTTACACACGCCATTGCGATAAAATATAAATATAATAATTTTATACAAATAAACGCTCAACAGATTATAATAAGAACAATAATTTCTATATTGTTAATTAATTAATGGTTAATTTTATATTATCACTTTGTCTTTTTATGAATAATAAAGTGTCAATTGCCTACATTAGCAATTCATTAAAATATATTTAAACAAATATAGTTTTTTCCTGTAGTGGAAAAGTATTTAGTAAAACGACAGCTGCAACACACTATCTCTTACCTCTATACTTCTTTGGACTGCTGCTGCTTACTTGTATGGATTTTCGAGGAATAATTTCTAGTACCAACAGAGTTGTTATTCAAGATAAATTATAAGAAAAGTCGCATTCAAATACAATAAAGCACAGGATAGAAATTACTGGAAAGAATTACAATTGCTTAACGAATGTTATAGTGAACAACTCTAGCTCTTAAATACACAGAACAACGCCGCTAGCAGCCAACTTTCATTGGACTCATCCACTGGAAATTGAGTACCAAATGTCTTCCATTGTAATTGTATTCATTCCACAACTAGTGAATTTGATTAAAATTCTTTAACAGCTCTAAAGTTTATTAAATATTCCCCTAACAAATTATAGTCTAAGAGCCAGTGACCGGCAGACTTACGGTATTTTAGCAAACTCCATATTGATGCTAGGTATAGTTTTTCACCTGCCGTAGTTGAAATGGGTATTCACTATCCCCGCCGATGGTTCCTTTGGGCGTGTCCGCAAGTCAAAATACGTAAAAATTGACTTCAAAAACGTGATTTCAGCAAGTCTGCCGTTTTAATATCTTAAAGTATACAATATTTTTTTAGTAAAAAATCCAATGGCAGACACCTACTCCGGTTCCGAGTATTTTTTTTTAAATTTCAAAGTTTTAAAATTTCATGAAAATTTACTTTATAGTCCAGTAACTTTATACATCACAGTATGCGTCAAATCCGGTAGTTCTGATTTTTTGCAGACTTGTTTATGATGTTGGCCTAATGAATAATCCAAGTTTGTGACCTCGAACGCCGAACGCAACTTTGTCAAAAATCGAAAAAACCGCGAAAACATCGTTATTTTTTCAAATTTTGGCGATTATAACCCTCAAGGACTAGTTATTTCTTTAAACTTTCTTAAGACTTTTAAAGTAGACTAAATTTGCTACAGTATGATACTAGAACTGTCTCTGTAGACCCAATAGTTTCCGAGATTGAGCCTTTCAAAGTTTATCATTTTTTTCAACTTCGCAATATTTTGCAATATTTTAGACATTATTTTAGTCACTCGAAAATTCATTCAGAACGACATAATTGCAAATAATTGCGTATTTCGAAATAAATGATAAACTTTGAACTGCTTAATTTCGGAAACTATTGGGTCTCCAGAGACAGTTCTAGTATCATATTGTAGCAAATTTAGTCTACTTTAAAACCGCCATAATAAAGTTTAAAGAAAAAACTAGACCTTTAGGGTTATAATCGCCAAAATTTGAAAAAATAACGATTTTTTCGCGGTTTTTTCGATTTTTGACAAAGTTGCGTTCGGCGCTCGAGGTCACAAACTTGGATTATTCATTAGGCCAACATCATAAACAAGTCTGCAAAAAATCAGAACTACCGGATTCGACGCATACTGTGATGTATAAAGTTACTGAACTATAAAGTAAATTTTCATGAAATTTTAAAACTTTGAAATTTAAAAAAAAATACTCGGAACCGGAGTAGGTGTCTGCCATTGGATTTTTTACTAAAAAAATATTGTATGCTTTAAGATATTAAAACGGCAGACTTGCTGAAATCACGTTTTTGAAGTCAATTTTTACGTTTTTTGACTTGCGGACACGCCCAAAGGAACCATCGGTGGGGATAGTGAATACCCATTTCAACTACGGCAGGTGAAAAACTATACCTAGCATCAATATGGAGTTTGCTAAAATACCGTAAGTCTGCCGGTCACTGGCTCTCAGTCTATTAAATAACAAACTTGTTTTGTTTCTCGCTATCTTTGATGTTTTTATTTCAATATGGCGATACAAATTTGTGCATGAAAACTGGAAATTAAACGAAATATTTTACAGTCGTGGATAAAATAGCATCTTGTATTCGCTTAGGATGATGGCAATTCTTCACTCGGATGATTCCCTCCAGTCGCTATGCTCGTTTCGGGAAACTTCATCCTCGTGAAGAATTACCTTCATTCTAAGCTCATACAAGAATCTACTGTTCCTAGTATTAGAATTTATATGCGTTCTGATGAATTCAATAAGTTTTGTAATGAAAAGATGGACTGTAGTACTGTTGTGGTACCCTCCTCTTACAGGTACTCAAAAATGTTATAATTTATATCAACACAACACAATCTTTAAATGAAACACAAATATAAACTTTATAACCGTATAAACTTTCGTTTAAATTTATTTTAGTTTTATTAATTTGAAAAACCTTTTATTATTATTATTTTTATTATTTTTCTATTTTAATTTTGTTTTATTTCTGATCAATCTCTTCTTCAAAAAAACTATTCACTTGATTTTTTTTTCTATTTTGTTTTACTGCCCAAATTACTCTACTTCAAAAAAAACTTTTTGCAACTTGAAAAAATATTAATTCACCTTTTTGGAGGGGATCTGTTGTAATCCGTTCATATTTTAAAATCCGTTAATAAAAAAGATAACCAATCACAAAAAAAATATAATTTACGATTTACGTAAAACAACCAATCAGAAAAACAATTACCGAATCAATTTTAAATTGACCTATATTTTGTTTGTTTCATTTATCAATCCAAAACTATTACAAATCGAAAAGTAAGTTCATTAGCATTAATTTAATATTTTATTTTAAATATTAAAAATTTGCTACGCTGGACTTTTCGATTTATTTCATTTCTGAATTGAGCAATGAACATTTTTTCCAAAACAAAATAAGAGGTCAATGTTTTCTAGTATTTAAAATTTTACCTATGGTTGGATTACAAACATCCCTCGCCTTTTAAAAAAACAATTATTTTTTTCCTAGATCAGTATGATCAAAGGATGAAAATAATTGTAATATAATATTACCATAGAGAAACATATATAGAGAGAAATAACCTCTATTCACACAAATTGTATATAGAATACTTATAATACAAATAAAAGTACAACCAGAGATGAAGGGTTAAGCAATATACAAATTTTACAAATTATACATTGCATTCTTTCTGTCTTATATGAAACAATAAACAAAGCAAATCAAAATAAAAAAATGAGAATTTATATTTAAAAGAGAAATATTTCTTTTGCTTTATTTTCTATTTTACTTTTACTTAAATACGAAAAAATACGATAATTATAAAATAGAAAATAAAAAAAAAGTACTCGTATGTATGAGTGTTTAAATATATAATTTAAGAATTGTATTGAGATAATAATTTTTTATATTTAACAAATATAATTTCATTCATTGATAATTTAAGTACTCGTATGTATGAGTGTTTAAATATATAATTTAAGGATTGTGTTGGGATGATAATTTTTTGTTTTTGTATATTGAAGAAGCAAATGATTGAATTTGTTATTTGGGTTACGAATTGTTTGTTTTGTTGTCAAGATTTTTTATTTATTTTTTCATCTTTTTTTAAATGGATTTGAACTATATTAAGTTTTTATTGTCCTAGGTCGATGACTTTAGATTTTAGAATATATCAATTTAGTTTGGTCAGAGTTTGATTTAAATTGATTCATTTGGTCGTGTTTGATATAATTACTTCGGTCTGAAAGACCTGAGATTACATTCATGAGCTCAAAGTGAAATTCTTACCCATGCTTTTTTGGCATTTCTCGACGTTTTAGGACCTACTGATTCTAAAAAAGCAACAAACAAAAATGTATGTCTGTCTGTCGGCCGGCCGTCCGCCGTCCGTCCGTCACAACCTACGAAATCTAGAAAACCGCTGAACGGATTTGAAAATTTTTTTTTCTAAAAATAGGATTACTCAATAGAAAGAGCCGAAAGGTGGATGTGTTCGATAGCTGTACCGGAAGCGTGTCAAAAAAATCGTCAAGTGTGTCAAAACAAGGAAATTTGCATATTTTTTGCTTAAAAAACGTTCATTTTAAGTGATTACGAGTAGGAACATTGAATTTGGAGAAATCTTGATGGTCGGGATTGGTATGGGAGACCAAAATCTAGATTTTTGCATTATAAGTTTGTCAAAAAAATGTTGTCAAGTGTGTCAAAAGAAAGATTTTTATTTATTTTTTTACTCAATTTTTTGGAAAAAAATAAAATTAATAATATGTATGCATGAAAATATATTATTATTATAGAGAATTATGGCATTATAAGATTGTCAAAAAAATAATGTCAAGCGTGTCAAAAATGATTTCATTGATTTTTTTAGCCAATTTTTTGGAAAAAAAAATTTATGTTTTTATGAATTGGTTTCATTGAATTGGTTATAGTTTTTGAAATAGTTTTGGAATTTTGATAAAAGTTTGTATTTTTGATTTTGTAATAATTTTTGCTATATTTTTAGAATTTTGGAAAAACTTTGAATTCTTAAGAATTTTTGGAATTTTATTAGAATTTAGAAAAAGTTTAAATATTTGATTTTATTCTAATTTTTGGAATGTTTTTGGTATTTTTCAATTTTTGATTTTGTTATAATTTTTGCAATATTTTTAGAATTTTGGAAAAAGTTTGGATTTTTAAGAATTTTTGGAATATTAATGGAATTTAAAAAAGTTTAAGTATTTGATTTTATTCTAATTTTTGGAATATTTTTGGAACTTTGAAAAAGTTTGATCTTATTTAAGTTTTACAATATTTTTGGAATTTGAAAGAAATATGAATTTGTGATTTTGTAATATTTTCTCGAAACGCTAAATGGAGATGATTTTGAGTAGTTTGCTGAGTGTATCATCTTTTCACTAAATTATGTTAATTTTTGATCTGTTATAATTTTCCGGCAACGTATTGATGTTTCGTGTTAGTTTTGAAAAAAAATTTCTAAACAGAGATAAAAAGTACTTATACTTTAACAAATCAAAATAAAAAAAGAGAAACATTTATATGCATTTGAAATTTCTTTTGCTTTATATTCTATTTTACTAATGAGACAACAAAAAATACGATGATAAAATACAATTAATAATAAAAAAAAAAACTCGCATGGATTAGTGTTTCCTTTGACATGTTTATATAAATATGTAAAGGTTTTTAGAATGCATTGATAATTTTGGTTTGTTTTTGTAAGTTAAAAATGGTCAAAATAATTTTTCAGTTTTTGAAGAATTTGGGTTACGCGTTGTTGTTGTTGGCTACATAGGTCAAAATAATTTTACAAAATAACAAAAATGGTCAAAATAATTTTTCAGTTTTTGAAGAATTTGGGTTACGCGTTGTTGTTGTTGGCTACATAGATTGATTGATATTGGTTACTAGAATGGGGTATGAGGTACTAGAATGTGTAAAATCCATATTTTCCATAGCAGACTTTCTTGTCGATTAGCATCTAAGGATCTTAATAGATCATCAGCTATTTCTGGGTCTCCACTTTCTTCGAATTCATTGAAAAGTCTTTCACTTTCCTCTTTCTATCTTGGAATATATTCCATACGATAGCCTCGCGGTATGAATTTTTTTGCAGCTGTTAGAGTAGCGCCAAGGAAACGTTCGTAGTTCTTTGCAACTTGTGGAATAAATCGTACAGAAGCATCTAAGTCTTTTGAAAAATGCCATGAAGCCTTTAAAAAATTCCATCTAGGTTTCGGTATTGAATGTATCATCGGGATTTGTATTTCAGCCTCTACTATTACTGGTCGATGCTGAGAATGTGGGAAACCCAATAATATTTGTCTTAAAGCATGTATTGGTTGACCTTTAGAATTAGATGAAACAAAGCATAGGTCTGGGTTGTAATCTCGGCGCCATCGGCCGGATTGAAAAATACCAAGGTCTTTCGCGTCGAATATGAGATGCAAGTTTTGCTGTTCAGACCAATTTACAAGTGTTATACCGTTGATGTCATCATTCTGATATTTCCATAGTGTGTGATGTCTGTTAAAGTCACCAATATAGATGCTCGGTTTATCATATGAAGGGAGAACATTAGTCGGCCAGGCTGTGTTTGGTATATGTATATATTCATAATAATTGTTCCGCCAACCTCAATTTTTATGATAGAAACATCGTCTGTTGAAGAGGTTTCCACCAGTTTCTCATTGTCAGACCACATTTTACATACGTTGCAGTTCCATACGATTTATGAAATGTTGCTCCGATAATTTCATATTCAGGAATTTCACCTCTGGTAACTAAAATTTCGTCTGATGCAATGTGTGTTTCTTGAATGACTGCAATATCTATTTTGTAATCTTTTAGTTGATTCGATAAATGTTCGCATTTCGATTTGCTAGATCCTTCAATATTCAATTGATAGATTCTTGTTATCGGTCCGATTTTTCTTGTATTTTGGTTTGAAATTTGATTTTGATTTTTGTGTATCATTTCAAACTTGTTTTTCCCTCTGTAGTGATAGTTTGGCTTCCGATATGATTATGACTATTTTTGATTGTGTATCTTTTAGGCAGTCTATCCTTACAACATTATTTAAATTTAAAATAAGAATTTTATGAAAATATTATTTTTATCAAAAATGTTTTGCATCCGAAGTCAATGGTTGCTTGATTATATTAAATAATATAATATAATATAATACGTTCATAATATATTTTATAATAAAAACATAATATAGAGATATAGATAATATAGATAATAAATTATTGATCATTTTTATCGTCTTCCATTACAGACGGATAGAAGAGAAGTTTGGTTATGAACTGATTGGTCTGATCTCGTTGTTTTTTATAAATATCTTCATCAGTAGAGTTCGGATGAATTCAAATCCATTATGCCTGCAAACAGTCAAACTGTTGAG
The DNA here is from genome assembly GCA_963693315.1 of Diogma glabrata. NCBI lineage: Eukaryota > Metazoa > Arthropoda > Insecta > Diptera > Cylindrotomidae > Diogma > Diogma glabrata. The sequence goes on along the minus strand of OY856186.1, from coordinate 293,712,616 downwards.
ATCCCTCATTCACAACTGTCATATAGTGACAGAATGCAGAGGGATTCCTTTGTTTGCGAAATGAAATCGACTAGCTGATAGATACGAAAATTTAAAAACAATTCCTAGAACACGAGGTTATCACTCATGCATTCCTAAAAATGATGGATCAATCTTAGCTAGACGTTATTCTTAGCTAGACGTTATTCTAACTCTAAAATTCTAACTATAAAAACATAATATAGAGATATAGATAATATAGATAATAAATTATTGATCATTTTAATCGTCTTCCATTACAGACGGATAGAAGAGAAGTTTGGTTATGAACTGATTGGTCTGATCTCGTTGTTTTTTATAAATATCTTCATCAGTAGAGTTCGGATGAATTCAAATCCATTATGCCTGCAAACAGTCAAACTGTTGAGATCCCTCATTCACAACTGTCATATAGTGACAGAATGCAGAGGGATTCCTTTGTTTGCGAAATGAAATCGACTAGCTGATAGATACGAAAATTTAAAAACAATTCCTGGAACACGAAGATATCACTCATACATTCCTACAAATGATGGATCAATCTTAGCTAGACGTTATTCTAACTCTACGGAATTTAGTAATGTAAAATTAAATAAATGATAAAAAATGTGTAAAATATTTATTTTGAGTTAAAATTAAAAATTTATTATAAAAACATATATGTAAATCCAAAAAACACTGTTCATTTTTTAACTCCACTTTTTTTATGATGAAACATTTTAAGGCGTGTTGCAATAAAATTAATAAAAAAAACAAATCGAATTTGAATTTTTTACCGTTATGTTTCTAAAAGAAAGTGTTCAAGGTCATATAATGTGAATTATTATTTTGCTCTGTTTAATACATACATTTTGAGTTATATAACATTAAAATCAGTCCAGTAGTTTTGACTGTAGAGCCATTTCAATACAACAGGGTCGAGCAATTTCTTGATTTTTCAACACCCTGTATCTTAGACAGGGTTAAAAAAAACTAAAAACGCAGAAAACTTTTGATTGATGTCAACGAATTCTAATTATACAAAATTAAAACCTCATTTCCGGACCTTGCTGATTTCACGTGTTTTTCACCCGGCATTAAAAATATGTTTCTCCTCGACGCCTAATAAATTCATTTTGTTAAAATTTTATCCGGATTCCCATTGCAATAGGTAGATTTTATATGAAATCTACCTAAAACAAGCAGCTCAAAGGATAAACTTATATCATATTATTTAGAACATCAGCAGCCAAATTCTGTAACTGTGAAGCGGTGTAGTGATAAATTTTTTATCACTTCACCGTAAAAAAATCTAAATTAGTGAAATGTTAAAACAGAAAAGTTAACACTGACTTTTGGTTAGTGATAAAATAAAATGAATTCTTTTGTTGCTAACGCCATTATGTCAAAAAACACAATTACACCAATGTGATTTGTTTATTTAAGATTTCAAAATAACATCAAAAATTTTTTTTCAAATTTAACTTCGAAAATATTTAAATATAGTTAAATTGATGTTTAAATTGTGTTATTCAAAATGATTGGTATTTATGTGTTTTAGACCGTAGTTCGGAATTAATATATCTTTATGTATATACCTATATACAGTCAACTAGATTTACATTTCATGTATCAAAACGCTCATGTTTGTGTTAGGTTTATGTATTGTTTTCTTGAACTTAATGTTTTTTAAAAATGAAACTGGCAATTACAAATAATGCAAGAGCACAATACCATTGAAGACGTCATCGGTCTCTATCTGAACACTTATGCAGAAGTGTGTTCAGAATATTGTTAAAAAAATCGACGTCTGCTATCGTAGTCGTGATGAAAATTTACCAAATATTACTTTTTATCCAGAACGGTAATATAACATACTTCTAATGAGATATTATAGAATTCTTTCAAAATCTATATTTCTTGAGCAATAGAGGAACAAATTCCTGTTGTTAGATTAGAACTTTAATTATGACCCCACTAGAGTCAAAATAAGTCTTATCTGCAAAAAATAGCAATATACTTGACATCTCGTTTATTTCAGCATTTCTCATAAATATGTCTTTGCATAACTTTGCATGAATTAATTGAACAAATCTTTTATTTAATCCAATTCAAAATTAATTTCGCTCAACCATTATATTTTGTTCACAAAAAATAATTTATTTTGAAAATAATAAATAAAGGATTTTTTATAATAATTCTATTAAATAAAACAATCAATGAAAATTTTATGCATTGACGTTTGATATTTAGTGAGTCGCCTACTTACTATAAGATTTTTTAACACTTACATCGCACATAAATTGCATATAGAATCGCAAAAAATGTTAAAATGATAAAAATTTGGTGATAAAATCGAAATAAAGAAATTTTTAACACTTCACCACTTCACAGTCACAGAATTTGGCTGCAGCAGTCAAATTCTGTAACTGTGAAGTGGTGAAGTGTTAAAAATTTCTTCATTTCGATTTTATCAATAATTTTTTATCATTTTACCATTTTTGCGATTCTATATTCGATTTGAATGCTAAAAAATTTAATAGCAAGCGTCGCACTGTCAAACGTCAACAGTATATAAAATGAAATGTTTATTTTAACTTTTAACACAATTTAAACGTAAAATGTTTACAAATTTTAATATATATAAATATTTAAAATAATAAATTTGAAAAATATATCTGTATTTAATTTAGAAATGCAGTCTTAAAAAATCAAATCACATTGACGTTATTGTGTTTTTTGACACAATGTCAATAACAACAAAAGAAATGGTTTCATTTTATTGCCAAACAAAAAGTCAGTGTTAACTTTATAATTTTAAAACTTCACTCACTTAGATATTTTTGCGGTGAAGTGATAAAAAACTTATCACTTCACCGCTTCACAGTAACAGAATTTGGCTGCAGGTGTTATAATTATATCACAAACAACGATCTACTGTATCGCTTTGATATGATTAAACATTAATTTTAAGGTAAATGTATTTTTGAGCCATATAAAGTAAAAAAGTTTTTAGAACACATAACCGCATAACTACTTTAAACCCAAATTTGTTTAAAGTTATCATAAGACAAATTATTGGAAAATAATATTTTTAAATTTCATAATCTATTCTTTTAGAACTCATGTATTCAAATTTAAAACATTAAATTGATACAAATTTTAATACATAGATTTTGAAATTTAAAAATATTTTTATCCTACACAACCAAATCAAATTAAATCAATTTCTGACCACAAAAATTGGCTAAAGTCAACAACCTAAACATATGGTTAAAGTGCATTTGAAAGATGAAAAATAAATCAAATATCAATCTATGTAGCCAACAACAACAACGCGTAACCCAAATTCTTCAAAAACTGAAAAATTATTTTGACCATTTTTAACTTACAAAAACAAACCAAAATTATCAATGCATTCTAAAAACCTTTACATATTTATATAAACATGTCAAAGGAAACACTAATCCATGCGAGTTTTTTTTTTTATTATTAATTGTATTTTATCATCGTATTTTTTGTTGTCTCATTAGTAAAATAGAATATAAAGCAAAAGAAATTTCAAATGCATTTTTTTTTTTTTTTTTTTATTCAAAGTTAGGCATGTTTAGTGTTAATTATAATAAATTATAAATTAACGTCTCTGAATATCCGAAGATACCATGCCAACTAGGGATAAGAATGGAATAAAAATTAAGATTCTCTGAGAAATTTATGAACGTTAACTTTAAAGCCTTGAGGATTAAATTCATCAGGGAAAACCCAGGAAGGTAAGGCGTTCCAAAGATGAGAGACTCTGTTGAAAAAGTCACGTTGGAAGGCTACAGTTCTACACCTAATTATTTGAACTGTAAAGGGATGCGCTGCTACGTTTGCTCTGGTGTGACCCGAAAGGTTTGCTGATTTAGGTAAAATCGATTTGATCTCTTCAGAAGCTCGTTCATCCATAATATATTTATAAAATATAGTCAAATCAGCAACATTTCTTCTGTGCTGCAAGGAATCAAGACCGTTAGTAAGACTTGGGTTACCAATGAGTTTAATAGCTCTACGCTGTACAGAATCAAGGCAGTTGAGACTACTCAAGTAAGCTCCACCCCATATGTGAGAACAGTATTCCATGCAGGGACGTATAAAAGATTTATAAACTAAAAGAAGTTGTTCGCTATCGAAAAAATAAAAATAAATAAAAATAAAATAGGATATAAATGTTTCTCTTTTTTTATTTTGATTTGTTAAAGTATAAGTACTTTTTATCTCTGTTTAGAAATTTTTTTTCAAAACTAACACGAAACATCAATACGTTGCCGGAAAATTATAACAGATCAAAAATTAACATAATTTAGTGAAAAGATGATACACTCAGCAAACTACTCAAAATCATCTCCATTTAGCGTTTCGAGAAAATATTACAAAATCACAAATTCATATTTCTTTCAAATTCCAAAAATATTGTAAAACTTAAATAAGATCAAACTTTTTCAAAGTTCCAAAAATATTCCAAAAATTAGAATAAAATCAAATACTTAAACTTTTTTAAATTCCATTAATATTCCAAAAATTCTTAAAAATCCAAACTTTTTCCAAAATTCTAAAAATATCGCAAAAATTATAACAAAATCAAAAATTGAAAAATACCAAAAACATTCCAAAAATTAGAATAAAATCAAATATTTAAACTTTTTCTAAATTCTAATAAAATTCCAAAAATTCTTAAGAATTCAAAGTTTTTCCAAAATTCTAAAAATATAGCAAAAATTATTACAAAATCAAAAATACAAACTTTTATCAAAATTCCAAAACTATTTCAAAAACTATAACCAATTCAATGAAACCAATTCATAAAAACATAAATTTTTTTTTCCAAAAAATTGGCTAAAAAAATCAATGAAATCATTTTTGACACGCTTGACATTATTTTTTTGACAATCTTATAATGCCATAATTCTCTATAATAATAATATATTTTCATGCATACATATTATTAATTTTATTTTTTTCCAAAAAATTGAGTAAAAAAATAAATAAAAATCTTTCTTTTGACACACTTGACAACATTTTTTTGACAAACTTATAATGCAAAAATCTAGATTTTGGTCTCCCATACCAATCCCGACCATCAAGATTTCTCCAAATTCAATGTTCCTACTCGTAATCACTTAAAATGAACGTTTTTTAAGCAAAAAATATGCAAATTTCCTTGTTTTGACACACTTGACGATTTTTTTGACACGCTTCCGGTACAGCTATCGAACACATCCACCTTTCGGCTCTTTCTATTGAGTAATCCTATTTTTAGAAAAAAAAATTTTCAAATCCGTTCAGCGGTTTTCTAGATTTCGTAGGTTGTGACGGACGGACGGCGGACGGCCGGCCGACAGACAGACATACATTTTTGTTTGTTGCTTTTTTAGAATCAGTAGGTCCTAAAACGTCGAGAAATGCCAAAAAAGCATGGGTAAGAATTTCACTTTGAGCTCATGAATGTAATCTCAGGTCTTTCAGACCGAAGTAATTATATCAAACACGACCAAATGAATCAATTTAAATCAAACTCTGACCAAACTAAATTGATATATTCTAAAATCTAAAGTCATCGACCTAGGACAATAAAAACTTAATATAGTTCAAATCCATTTAAAAAAAGATGAAAAAATAAATAAAAAATCTTGACAACAAAACAAACAATTCGTAACCCAAATAACAAATTCAATCATTGGCTTCTTCAATATACAAAAACAAAAAATTATCATCCCAACACAATCCTTAAATTATATATTTAAACACTCATACATACGAGTACTTAAATTATCAATGAATGAAATTATATTTGTTAAATATAAAAAATTATTATCTCAATACAATTCTTAAATTATATATTTAAACACTCATACATACGAGTACTTTTTTTTTATTTTCTATTTTATAATTATCGTATTTTTTCGTATTTAAGTAAAAGTAAAATAGAAAATAAAGCAAAAGAAATATTTCTCTTTTAAATATAAATTCTCATTTTTTTATTTTGATTTGCTTTGTTTATTGTTTCATATAAGACAGAAAGAATGCAATGTATAATTTGTAAAATTTGTATATTGCTTAACCCTTCATCTCTGGTTGTACTTTTATTTGTATTATAAGTATTCTATATACAATTTGTGTGAATAGAGGTTATTTCTCTCTATATATGTTTCTCTATGATATTACTCCAAATAAAAATGTATAAGTATATTAATTATTGAAAAAAATCCTACTATTTTTTTTTTATTAGATTAACAAACTTTTGTTTTTATTTGTTATCCACGACCTTACTCAACTATATATATTTTTTTTTTTTTTTTAATTTTTAGATGTAACATTACGTAACTAAAAATAATTACAAATATAAACAAAATGAAACTTGATACGAATGTTTTGAAATTAAGTTTTATTAAAAACATTTATTACCAACACTTATTTATATTAACTTATGATTTTTTAACTGAATAATATTTATTTATTTTTTGTGTTCTACATAAAAATTAGGTCGAATTTTCTTTTATTTAACATTGAACTTGAAATTCATTGTAATATTATCGCTTACTCTAGATTTGTGTAAAAATATTTTGTTTTCGTATTTTATATGTACTATGTAATTTTACGTTAAGTGTATACATTTCATTTATTGAGATATTTAATTTAAAATGCTAAGTTTACGTTTATTTTAATAATTTTAATAATTATGCTAATGCTTATTTCGTAGACTAAGATTATTTTAGATAATATAGATAGATATATAAAAAATTGTTTCCTATTTTTTTTTTGGTAAACAATAAATAAGTTTCATTGTGACTTTTGGAAAAATGGTTTAAACGTAATTAGACTTAAGTGAAAATATCAGCTCTGTACCGTGCAAATTGTCTTTGTTCCACTGCACTATCTAAACTTCCGGTTGATTCTACATTCAATTCTATACCAGGTGTATCTGACTGTTTAATTCTTTGTTTAATTGCATTTTGTTCTATTTTGGATTGTTTATTACGGTTTTTATGTTTTGAAACTTTTAAGCGGTAGAAATAAATGATTGCTGCCAGAGTTACTGTGAAACAAGCGCCTAAAACTACGAATTGGAGAATTGACCATTCGTTCCCGAAATTGTTTCGTTGTTGGATTACCCTAATTTCTTTTTCGCGTTTCAACCCATCTTGGAACTTGTCGAGATCAACACTATTTTCCGACCAGATTTTGTTCAGTCTATGTTGGTCTGTTAAAAGTACTGGTATCATTGAGGTATTCGGTATTTTGTCCTGGTATTCGATTGTTTCGACTAATAGTTTTGTTTGCCTATGTCTTTTTGAAATCTTAAAGTGAGTTTCTGTGTCGTCTGAATTTTCATATGGCAGTATAATGTTCTCCATTCTAACTCTACATTCCGACTCAATTTCTAATATGCAAGATCTGTTAACCCAAACTGTCTGTATCTCATTTGCGTTAATTTCTACGTTTAATTCTATTGGGTGTGTGGGTAGTATAAGCCAACTGTTGGGTTTTCTTAGTTTGTGAACGATATTTAACTGGCTGGGCCATACTTTGGTTTTGCATTTATCGTTGGCTATTGAATAGTGGTCAAAAAGTGTAGTTAAACAATTATAGTCGGAGTTCATCATTATTGGAAATTTGTTTCGGCAGATATTCCAAGTGCTATTTACCGTTTTGATACTACTACAGTCGTCTAAGTCTGACAATTCTATCATTATAAAACTATGAGGCTCAGATGATACTGTCAGTAATCCGTTTTCAATATCAAAGCTCATCAATGCTCCTCCTAAATGTATCGGTGTTATATGCACTAAATAATTTGTAAACACTAGGTTTTCTACTAATGGTATGTTTATACTTATAAGTATCCTATTGTTATCAAGGACAGAATAAACTTTAATTAATTGTTGTAAGTTGACTGTTTGTAAAATAAATCCTGGAAAGTTTCCATATTTAGTCACGTTGTTTAACTTTTCCCCAATAAATTTCCAATCTAAAAGTGCTGGGTGTATTCTTCCCGCCATTATTTGGTTTATGATCGATAAAAGTTCTGTCTGTTTGTGTTGCCATTCTGATATTTTCAGTATAGCGAAAGTCATAATCTCTTCAATCATTAAGGTCTGTTCCAACTCCATGTTTTTGTCACTGATCACTTTGTTGTATTCCCTTTCAATTTTCTCTACCTTCATGTCTAGTGATGTCACCTGAGATCCCATGTCAGTTAGTGCAGACTTTGTCCAGTTTAAATTATTTCGTAGGATGGTTGTCTGTTGGTCTATAAGGTCTATTGTTTTTATATTTGTATTGTCGAGTACTTCTAACTTTTTAAAAATTAAGTCTGAGTCTTCTTTGTCCATGGTCCCGATCAGGGACTTTGACAAACTACCTATTAAGTTAACGGCTCCTCTTTTTTGTCGTATCAATTGAGGGAGAAAATAAAAGCTAATGGTGTTATCTAATTTTTTAATTTGATTTGTAATATACTCAATTTCTTCGATAAAATTCAAGCAGTTCGCAACAAACATATTTTCTCTGCCCGCTCTTGGTTTACAAAGTGTTTTTAATTTAGTCTGGCAGAAATTATTAAATTCTTCAAACTCTTGGTTATCAGGTTTCGAAATGTAGGTAAGAATAGACCAATTTTTCTTGTAAAATATTGTTTTCCCAATGCTTTCAAATAATACGCCGTTAGTTTCAAGCGGTTTCAATGATATTGGTTGTACTTCTGAATAAACTAATGTAAATAACGAAATGAATATTGTTGTAGTAGATAATTTCATCTTGCGATCTGTAATATATTTATTTTTTAGACATTGATATTATTATTTTACTATACTATAGCTAGTTTCAATCTATTGTTATGAACTTTTCTTATTGTATTTTGAATTTTTATTGACGTGGTCACCTCACCGTCAATTTTTACAACCTCGTACGGTCCTAACCACTGATTCGAACTTTTCTTGGCGGTTGGATTTAACATATACACTTGATCTCCAACGACAAAATGTTTTTCATTCGTATACCTATCGTAATACTTTTTGCTAAGCATTTTGCTTTTTGCTAAATTTTCTTTTGCAATTTGGTACGTCCGTCTTAGCTTGTTCTGCAGTTCGAAGTAATAATTATCTGTTGTATAGACGGGTAATGGTGCTCTTTGTATACTAGTAGGTAAATCTGCAGTAAAACCAAACAAAATATCCATCGGGGTTAGTTTTGTTGAGGAGTTTATTGTATTATTTTTTACAAATACAGCTTGTCTTAAATGTTGGTCCCAGTCTAACAATTTATGACTAAAACATTTTAGGTAATCCTTTAATGGTCTATGACTTCGTTCTAAAATGCCATTAGCCTGGGGATGATAAGCGGTAGTTTCCAATTTTTTGATTCCTAGAAGTTTACAAACTCGTTTTAAGACATCTAATGTAAAGTTAGCACCTTGATCGGTTATTAATACTTTAGGAACTCTATAACGTGAGATAATCTCATCAAAAAAGGTTCTCGCTACGGTGTTTGCTTCCATGTTGGGCATGGGGTAACAATCAAAAAAACGACTTAGCTCATCCTGAAAGGTAAGAATATATTTATTTCCGCAAGGTGTAATCTCCATTGGTCCTACAATGTCGAGAAAAACTCGCTCGAAAGGTTTTTCTGCAGTATCTGCTATTATCATTGGCATTTTTGTTGGTTTGGTAGATTTTATTTCTTGACACAATTTACATTTATTTATATATTCGGTTATATCTTTTTTCATACCTTTCCAATAAAATTGTCGTTTTGCCCTAATAAGTGTTTTTTTTATACCTAGATGACCTCCTAGAGGAAGGTCATGTAAGTCACGTAGGACGGATTTGATTTCATCTTGGTTATGCAAAGTGATAATTCTTTTCGAGACCTCCATTTTTCCTCTAGCCGCGACTTCTTCTTCGTCTTCTTCCTCTGATTCGGGATATCCTATGTTTTTTAAATTTTCGTCTAAGTTGTTGCCAATTTCACTCAATTCTTCTGTTAAATCTACGTTTTCGTCTGTTTTTGATGCAGTTATTTTATTTTCGGGCTGGTTAATTGCTTGGTTATTTTGGTCTGAATTTCTGGCTTGGTTCCGTGTAACTACGGCAATTAGGTTTTCCTCATTTTGTTGGTTCATGTCATTCTGCTGGTCGGGATATATCCTGCTCAATCCGTCTGCTACTACGTTAGACTTACCCGGTTTATATTCAACAGTATAACTATAGTCAAACAATTTAACTGCAATCTTAAAAGTCGTGAAGAAGGATCCTTAAGTTTCATCATTCCTTTTAAAGGCTTGTGATCTGTATAAACTGTGAAATGTCTACCATAAAGATAACATCTGAAGACCTTTGTTGCCCATACTATGGCTAACAGTTCCCTCTCTATTGTTGAGTAATTCTTTTCGGCGTTATTCAAACAACGACTAGCATAGCACACAGGTTTATCTTGGCCTGGTTCCCCTTGCGACAAAACTGCTCCTAAGGCTTCTTTGCTTGCATCTGTTGTTAGCATGAATTGCTTGGAAAAGTCAGGGTAGATTAGAAGTGGTGGAGAAGTTAGAATATCTTTTATTTGATTGAAAGCTTTTTGACAGTTTTCTGTCCATTTAATATTGCCTTTTTTTGCGTTTCTTAAAAGTTTGTTAATAGGAAGAGCCAGTTCGGCTAGTTTTGGGATGAACTTACGATAGTAGCTCACAAATCCTAAGAACGATTGTACTTGTCGCAACGTTCTTGGTTGTGGGTAATTTTCGATGATCTTTGTTCTACTATTATCCGGTTTTACTCCATCTTGACCGCAAATGTGTCCTAAGTATGATACTTCTTCTCTTAAAAGTTTTGATTTTTCCGGTTGTAGTTTTAAATTAGCTTCTCTTATCCGACTGAAAACTTGTCGCAATTTTCTGTTGTGATCTTTCACATCCCTACCGTAGACTATTATATCGTCTAAATAGACAAAGCAAATAAGTCCATTTAATCCGGTCAATACGTGGTTCATCAGCCGTTGGAATGTGGCCGGTGCATTTGAGAGACCAAACGGCATACGTTTAAATTCGTAATGGCCTGTATTACTACTAAACGCAGTTTTTTCCCTATCATCTGGGTTTATTGCAATTTGATGGTAACCACTCGCTAAATCAAGGGTAGAAAAATATCGCGCATTGCCTAGCTGATCTAATATCTCCTCTATTCTGGGTAAAAGAAAAACGTCTCCAATTGTGTTCTGGTTGAGTTTTCGAAAATCTACGACCATTCTAAATTTCGCCTGGTTTTCACTTCGTTTGGGCACCAGGAGCACTGGTGAATTCCATGGACTGCAGCTTGGAGAAATTATGTCGTTTTCGAGCAAATCTTGGATTTGCTTATGAATCTCTTTTCAATGCACCTCTGGTAACCTATAATTCTTCTGATTAATTGGCATTGTTCCTGGCTTGACCTCTATTTTATGACTGACATCGTTGGTATATGTTAATATTTCCCCTTCGAGATGAAATATATCTGCATTTTCCTTGATCATCTCTATTGTATCGACTCTGTCCTCTTCAGGTAGGTTGTTATATCTCTCCAAATCCAAAAGGTCCAATAGCTTATCCAATCTAGTTTTGTCATCTATTCTTCTCTTACTGTCTATTTCTTCCCTGGAACCTATATCGACTTCAACATACTCGTTCATGTTTATTATGTTATAATTTGGTGTGAAATCTCTCAGCATTACATTTTCATTCTTTGTATTGATTACTGGAAGAACGATTTTGTTATTCTTAATTTCCCCTAGCGTATTCCCTGTGTATACACCTGGCTCCACTTCAGTTTTTTTCGCAGAAGATGTTCTGCCCTTCTTCTATTCCTTTGTCGATCAAAAGGATTTCTACTAGTCTAGTTGATCTAGCGGGAATCAAGTTTCTACCGAAGTTCACGCTAGTATTTTTTACTAAATTAATTTCTGATAGAAAAATTTCTGAACCAATATCTTTTTCATCCTCCACTAAATTATATTCTTTAAATTTGTTATCTTCATTAGGGTTTTTAATTAATATCTGTATTTCGTTTTCTGGGCTACCATTGTCTGCTAAATTAACTTCTGATAAAAAAAATTCTTGTTTAACACTACCTTCATCTTCTATCAAATAGCTTTGCTTAAATTCATATTGATTGCTTGAGTTTTGAAATGGTTTTTTGTTATTTGTATTCTGGTTAATTTTTTGGAATTTGTTTGTCGTTTCTTCTTTTAAACTTTCGGATTTCTTAAATGTTTCTATTTGATTTGTAAATATATCTGCGTTGTTTGTTTCTTGGCAATTATTTTCTTTATCTGGACTGGAATTATGCTGTGACTGCTCCCTTTTGTCCCCATTACGAGTGGTTCGACTACTGAGGGAATGCTCCTGTTTATCATGGCATAAACAAGGAGTATTGTGACTTTTAATTGTTGGTTCCAACAATTGACCTTTACTTGGGGTCGGTCTCAAAACAGTTGCAGTATCCGTTTTATTGACTGATTCTTTCTCTTTGTTATAATTTATAAATGGTATTTGTCTGGTTGAATTTTCTGAATGAATTTTTAAATCGTTTGAAATGAAACTAATGTCTGCCCTATTACTTAAAAAATCAACACCTAGTATGCCGTCCGTCGTAATATTTATTTCATCGGGAACGACTTGAAATGTTTGCTCTAAATTCTTATCATTATTAATACTTGAATGGACGCTTCCAATAGTTTTTTTGATAGTGTTATTTATTCCTCTAAATAAAACTTGTTCATTGTAATTAATTTTTGCTGATTCGTTTAAAAGTGCTTCGTTTTATTAATGAGATTTCAGCACCTGTATCTATTAACATTTGTGAAGTAGGCTTATTACTAATGTTTAAATTAACGTCCACTATTGGAGGGATGGGTTGAATGGGTTGGTTGGTGTTTTGTAATAGACTGTTTGATGGAAGTATATTATTTGATTGATTTACTCTGTTGTACCCTAAGCAATGTCGTGATTGGCTCCAACCTGTTGGTCGCAGGTCTTGCCGGTGAAGTTTCCCGAAAAATCGTTTGTCATTTCTGAAGGATTGGGGTATGTTTCTAGAAGTCTAACATTGTTATTATTCTGTTGTGTATTCGTCGGTGCCATATTTTGCTGTCTGTATTGTGGTCTACCATTATTATTTCGCTGTGTGAAATTTTGACTGTTATTATAATTTTGACTATTATTATTAGAATTTACAATTTGGTTTCTACTCCTCTCATTATTAAAATTTCCGTAATAACTGTCTTGACTATTATTTCTGAAACAATCTCGAGTCGAATGGCCAGTTCTTCGGCAATTAGAACAAAATTGATTTCTTAATTTCGTTCTACATTCCGTTATCGTGTGACCATTTCTCTTACAATAAGCACATTTAATCGTAACAGGTGTGTTTAGTTTTTCTAATTGTTCGATCATCTTTTCCATTAACTTAGTCTCTAGTTTAGGCTCTTGCTTTGGTAAAACTGGTGTTGTGATTTGAGAGTTATTTTGAGAAATGGTTTTTAGAGCCTCCCATAACGGATTTGATTGGGATTCGACTTTAAATAAATTATTTAGAAGTTCCACTGGGCTACCAACTTGTGAATTCTGATTAGTGCGTTTACGTCTTTCAAAACCTTCTAAGTTAATGGCACTATTTGCTAGTTGTGAAAGATTTTGATTACAGACCAACCGTAGTCCATCCTGTACAGCAGGATTTCTCAACCCTAGCTTAAATGAACTAATTGCCGTTTTTTTTATTTCCGCCTCCGATACAGAAGTATCTTTTCCAGGGTATGCTGATTTAAACACCGAAATCGCTTCGGCCTCTAATCTTTGTAATCTTTCCGAGAATTCAGTGATCGTCTCCGATGGATTTTGAATGCAAATATTTATTTGATCCATCGCCTCTGATGTTGTTTTTGATGGAAGGAAAATCTGTTCGATTGCGTGTTTTAATTCCTCAAACGATTTTATTTTACTTTCGCGTGGGAGACCTAATGCATCCACTTTTATCCGGGTCATAACCCGGGACAAGAACTCGCTTTTAAGATCTGAGGTTAAACTATTACAAGCAATTTCGCACGAGTACAGAAAATTATTCACCTCAAGTCGGTCTTTACAAGTAATTTGAGGTATTGTGTCTAAATATTTACTAATTAATAAATAGTTATCGCAATTCATTTTAACTGATTTTAATTTTACAATATTATCTATTTCTAAATTGTTTAAACTAAGATTTTCAAAATGCAACTCACCCTTTAATTGACTTCTGGTTTTAACACCTGAACCTTCTCTCGCTGATGTTGTTAGTGTTGTGATCTTTGTGAAGTTAGCCCGTAATTCTATCCCGTAAAACAAGGAAATTTTCATATGGTAATAATATTAGAAAACTTTATGCTATCATGATAGTTTATTTGAGTTTTATTACGAAACAATGCTATTTTACTTATTCATTAATTAAATTCAATTTTCAGTTAAAACTAATTTTTATTCAAACAACCTATTTTAAAATGATTCCTCTAAAAATATGCAACAAAACAATAACATCAACTACTTCAATTAATTTTGTTTTTACTATATGCTACTCTCAGCCCGTTTTTTTCTGTCACGACAGTCGACAGTGAAGTTAGCCCGTAATTTTATCCATTGAAACAAGGAGAGTTTTATGTGATAATAATTTTAGAAAATTTTATGCTATTATTATAGTTTATTTGGGTTTTATTGGGAAACAATGCTATTTACTTATTCATTAATTAATTTCAATTGTCAGTGAAGTTAGCCCAGAATTCTATCACCGTAATAGAATCCCTGTGATAACTGCACAAAATCAAGAAGGATCAAAAATATAAAATTTGATTTTTCATCGTTAAATCTAGATTATTTCTCAAAACATTGGAGTAAATTGTCATTTTTGAGAATTTTTCAGTGCAGCGATACAGACGCAAGTAGACTGAAAACTAGTTGCTGGCCGGAAACTATGGTACCTGCAAAAAACAGGTAGAGGTTCAATAATGTGTTATTTGATTCGCAAAATTAAAGATGGCGAAAGAATAAACATCTAGTTCACGACGCTGATGGAAAATTTTTAATTATTATTTTGTTATTGTTTAAATCCAACCGCTCATATTGTATAGTTTCAAGTTGAACTAATACCTTAAAAGATTACTTAAATTTAAAGTTTTAACTAATAATTTTGTGCCTTAAAAAACTTTTTGTGAATTTCTGTATAGAGGGGCATCATAATGTTATATATTATAGGTATTAAAATAAATAAGACAATTTGTACTCGTGCTAGTGTTTGCCAAGTTTAGTGCATAGTTTTTGTTTTGTTTGCCTAAAGTGATAAAACTGGACACCTAGTTTTGTATCTAAACAAAGAAAACCAATTTCTTAATAAAAATAACCAATTGCATGATCATCAGATCCCGTTTATCATAAATTTAAAAAAAATATATATTTGCAATTCATTAAATAAATTCAAGTTTTTTTTTTTCAACGGTTCTTACTAAATATTTAGAAGCAAAAAACATTAAAATATATATGTACATACAATTACATTAATAACGATTGTTTTTGCAAACATATGTTTATAATATTAAAGGAGAAATAAAGTCAATCATTTCGTATGTTATGTTGATTGATGTGTCAACACAAGATTTAATTCATTTTGCAAACTAATTAGCATAAAGTGTAAGTGTAGTAAAGTAAATACTAGTGTCTGGAGTTCTGGATTGCTTTAGACTAATATTTTCATCTAATAACCTGATCTGTAAGGAATAGCATAGTGAACTGTTTAACATTGTCAGAACGTTTTTGAATGTAAAATATATAATCACATCTGTCTAATTTTAACGCCTTTTCGTCGAAGCATAATAAGTAACTATAATTTAAAAAATGGTGAATGAAATGATTCAAACTCGTCAGCGAGTGCAACAAGATAGCAAACCAACAACTTCTACTTTTAGTTCTTCTGGCGCTGTTCCGAAATCTAACCAGCCTATAATATCTCTGGCTGATATTGATACCAAACTGGATCTAATTTTCTCAGATTTATCAGAAAAACTCATTTTAGCCACTAATGATCTGAAAAATGAAATCAAAAATATTTCTACTGATTGCAATAAGAAAATCTCTGCTATCCAATGCAATATAAATGCTCTAGAGAAAAGAGTTGATTCAGACTTTGATGCTTTTCGGAAAGATCACGAACTCATTGTGAATGGTATACCTCACAAAAAAGATGAAAATTTAGCCAATATATTTCAAACACTATCCAGCCACCTCGGCTATTCTGATTGTAATAACTTACCTGAAGTTGAATTGCTTCGTCTTCCACCTAAAAGTACAGGTTCAAGAGCAGTACCCGCAATAAAAATTAAATTTGCAACGATTTTCCATAAAAATAATTTTCTTCATCGCTACTTTAAAGTGGCTAAAAATTTCCAACTGGATCGTATGGATGGTTACCATGGCAACACTCGAGTGTACGTTCAACAAAACTTGACTCCAGCTTATTATAGAGTGCACAAACTAGCCCTATCGAAAAGGAATAAAAAGATTGAACAAACCAAAATCTTAAATGGTAGAATATTTGTGAAACTATTTAATGTGGAGAATTTTATTATGTATTCGGACACCAATGCACTTCTAGAAGCGGTTGGAGAACATGTTACGGCATAAATTTCCATTGGTCGTGAATTTGCGATGCTGCATATATATTTATTTTTGTGTTTTGATTCTGTTAAATTTGTTTTTTTCTTTTGTTTATTTTAAAGTTGTAACATATTCGGTTTTTTTTTTTCTTTTTAGTTATCAATATAATCTCCAACATTATGGATATTAAAAATATTGTGCTCAAATCAGCTTTTAAATCTAAAAGCAATGGTTTCAACTTTTTACACATTAATCCTGGTAGCATAGTTTCTAACTTTGATGAGTTCAAGAAAACTATGAATGAAGTACCACTACATTTAATTGCTATCTCTGAAACGTGGCTTAAAGAAAAACATCGTGATCAATCTGTGGCAATACCTGGGTATACTTTAGTCCGTAAAGACCGTGTTGGCCGTCGTGCTGGTGGTGTGGCTCTTTACATAAAAAACAGTATAAAATTTAAAATTATTAAGAAGAACTCCGCACAATCGGATTTTGATATGATGTTTGTTGAGATAACTGGTGAAACTAAAGAAAAGTTGGTAGCTGGCGTTATTTATATTCCACCTAGCATTAAATTTATGAATAAAATTAGGAGCTTCCTGAATAAAATTTGTAACAAGTATAACAACATATTAATTCTTGGTGATTTTAATATGAATTTATTATCCAACGATCGCAATGTTCTTATATTTCTTGATTTGTTTAATTCAATGGGTATGAACCCTGCATCTTTTGAACCAACGAACTTTGTGGATAACAGTTCTACATGCATTGACCTGTTATTACTTAAAAATAGTTCTAAATTAGGTTTCTTTACTCAGTTATCATTCCCTGGTTTATATACATCTCATGACATGATATTTGGCTCCTACAGCTTTGAACTTGCAGGTAGGAAGGTGGATGGTGACTATATATTTCGACGCAGCCTTAATAACATCGACCAAAATGCACTTGCTCAGGCAGCACTTACTCTTAACTGGAACGAAATATTTTTCATTTCAGATATAAATGATAAGCTCTCGTATCTTAACAATCTCGTTTTAAAATTGTTGAACCAATTTGCCCCAGTTAAAAAAATTAAATTAAGAAAGGCTGACGACAATTTGTGGATCAACGCTGACATTTTAAGGCTAATGAAAGTGCGGGACTATTTTCATACTTGCTGGAAGTCCAATAGAACCTCTGTTAGTTGGAAATGCTTTTCTGAGGCTAGAAACAAAGTCACTCAGCTAATTAGAAAAGCCAAGTTTATACATTTTAAAACGATTTTCAATGTTGATTTACCTCCGAAAGTTCTTTGGGATAATTTTAAAAAACATGGTTTAGCAAACTCATGTTCCTCAGAAAGTATAAACATTCAAGCATCTGACTTCAGTAATTTCCTTTCATCTAACAGTAGGTCTCCTTCACAATCTGTTGACACCTCTACCATCGATTCTTCTCCTAATTCATTCTATTTTGCCAATGTTTCAGTGTTTGAAGTCTCTCAGATGATAAAAGAGATTAGATCCCATTCTGTAGGTGTTGATGATATTCCTATACGTTTTTTACATATGTTGTTACCTGTTATCTCTACTTTTGTCACACACATTGTTAACGAAGCATTAACAAAATCTATTTTTCCTAATACATGGAAGAACGCTTACGTCATTCCGGTACCTAAAAAGGCTAATGCTGAACTGGTCCATGATTTCCGACCGATCAGTATTTTACCGTGCCTATCAAAAGTTCTGGAAAGGGTGATGAAAAAACAAATACTTGAACACTTAAATAAGTTTAATTTGATACATAAATGTCAGTCTGGCTTCCGGGAAAGTCACAGCACTACTTCAGCATTAATTAAGATCATCGATGACTTAAGCACCGCTATTGCCCAAGGTCAAGTTTCAATATTAGTCCTGCTTGACTTTTCTAAGGCTTTTGACTCGGTGGATCATACATGTCTTCTGCATAAACTTCACATGCAATATAATTTCTCAAGAAGTGCTGTGGTATTTCTCCAATCATATCTAAGTCAAAGGTATCAGACTGTTCGTATTGCTGATGTATTTTCCCAACCATCCCTAATAACGTCTGGTGTACCCCAAGGCTCAATTCTTGGACCAATATTGTTTATGATGTTTATAAACGACATCCATAAATCACTGGAAAATACAGCGTTTCATCTTTTTGCTGATGATGTGCAGTTTTATGAATCAGGTACATTTCCTAACATTCATTTATGTATAGACAAACTAAATAAAATTCTTAAATTAATAGAAATATGGGCTAGTAATAATAAATTAACAATAAACCCGGCTAAGTCTCAAGCAATGGTTATTTCGGGTAGCAAAATTCAAGTTTCTAATTTAAATTCGTGTCTGCTACTCTTTGGTCAGTCTATTCCTATGACAAATAAAGTTAGAAATCTTGGTCTGTGGATTAATAACTCCTTAAATTGGGATGATCACGTTACTAATATTTGTCGTAAGATCTATATGACTCTCAGCCAGCTATGGACATCTGCTAGCTTTACACCTAGGAACGCAAAGTTGAAATTAGTCCAATCATTAATTGTTCCTCACTTAATTTATTGTGCGCCTATATTTGCAGGGTGTTCTAAATCTAATTGGAATAAGCTTAACGTTGCTTTCAATTCATGTGCGCGTTATATCTATAACAAAAAACGTGGTGAGTCCATTTCATCTTTTTTAAAACTAATTTTGAACTGCAGTCTTTACAATTACTTGAATTATATGTCTGTTATGTATTTGTTTAAGATAATTCACTTAAGAAAGCCCGAATATTTGTACGAGAAACTCAATTTTTCCAGATCTGTTAGAACTATGAATTTAAATTTGCCTCCCAACTGCAATTCTAAATCTAGACAATCGTCTTTCTTTGTTAATGCTGTAAAAATGTGGAACTCATTAAGCCAGGAGATAAAAGCAACAACATCAGTTGGTATCTTTCAAAAGCTGTCATTTGAATTTTTCTCGTCCAAATCCTAACTTTTGTGTGTAAATGGCAAATATACAAGTTCTGTAATATGTTATAACTTTAATTATTTAAGATTAATATTTTACAAATTAATTAGTGTATTTTTTTCTTTGTAATACTAGCGTATTTTTTTTTCTTTGTTTTTGCTCATAAATTTCGTTTCTATCAATATTATTTAATCGTTTATTTTTGTTAATTGATTGGATTGTTGTATATATATGTTTTGATTGATTTTTTGTATCCAAATATATATATTCAATTATATTTTAAATAAAAAACATATTCATTTAAAATAAATTAAAATATTTTATTCCGACTAGTTTCGGCAGTACTGGTTGAAAGCCATTTTCAAGGAAAAAAAAATATTAAATGTATGTATAACTTAAAAAAAAAAACATTTAATAAAAAAAAATATAAATTAAATTGTCACCAAAGAATTAAATATTCTTATATATAATAAGAGTGAAAAATTAAATTAAATTTCTTATTATATATAAGAATATTTAATTCTTTGGTGACAATTTAATTTATATTTTTTTTTATTAAATGTTTTTTTTTTTAAGTTATACATACATTTAATATTTTTTTTTTCCTTGAAAATGGCTTTCAACCAGTACTGCCGAAACTAGTCGGAATAAAATATTTTAATTTATTTTAAATGAATATGTTTTTTATTTAAAATATAATTGAATATATATATTTGGATACAAAAAATCAATCAAAACATATATTATTTAATCGGTTTCTTTTGTGTAAATTTCCTTAATTATAAGAGGAATAATCATTAATTAATTGTTTTTTTTTATATAGTATCATTGGATAAGTATGTGGTAGCATTTGATATGTTTTCATTAAATTATTATATTTAAACGACCATTTTTAATTGTATAAACTCAAGTATCTATAGTATACGAGAGAAAATATTCTTGTTAATGCACGAATATTGTAAAAAGGTTTTGCCTTAATTGTATATGTGTTGAATAAATTGAATAAATAATAAATAATAATAATAATAAAAAATAAAAAAAAAAAAAAAAAAAAAAAAAAAAAAAAAAAAATATCTGCTCTGAAATCTGAATAAATTCTCCGAACTTTAGAGTTAAATCTAGAATTGTCATATTTGAGAAGTTTTCAGTGCAGCGACACAGACGCTTTTAGGCTACAAACTAGTTGCTGGCCGAGAACTGTGGTAAACGCACAAAAAATGCGAAGGTTTAATTATGTGTAATATGATTTTTTCATTCCCAAATAACTGCTGTGAAATCTGAATAAATTCTCCGAACTTTGGAGTAAATTGTCATTTTTGAGAATTTTTCAGTGTAGCGATACAGACGCTTTTGGGCTACAATCTAGTTGCTGGTCGGGAACTGTGGTAAACGAACAAAAAATGCAAAGGTTCAATTGTATATAATATGATTTTTTCATTCCAAAGTATCTGCTGTGAAATCTGAATAAATTCTTCGAACTTTGGAGTAAATAGTCATTTTTGAGAATTTTTTATTGTAGCGATACAGACGCATTTGGGCTACAAACTAGTTGCTGGTCGGGAACTGTGGTACATGCACAAAAAATGCAAAAGATTATTTATATGTAATATGAAGTTTTCATTCCCAAATAACTGCTGTGAAATCTGAATAAATTCTCCGAACTTTGGAGTAGATTGTCATTTTTGAGAATTTTTCAGTGTAGCGATACAGACGCTTTAGGGCTGCTAACTAGTTGCTGGCCGGGAACTGTGGTACACGCACACAAAATGCGAAAGTTCAATTGTATGTAATATGATTTTTTCATTCCCAAATAACTGCTGTGAAATCTGAATAAATTCTCCGAACTTTGGAGTAGATTGTCATTTTTGAGAATTTTTCAGTGTAGCGATACAGACGCTTTTGTGCTACAAACTAGTTGCTGGCCGGGAATTGTGATAAACCTACAAAAAATGCAAAGGTTTATTTATATGTAATATGATTTTTTCATTCCCAAATAACTGCTGTGAAATCTGAATAAATTCTCTGAACTTTGGGGTAAATTGTCATTTTTGAGAATTTTTCATTATAGCGATACAGACGCTTTTGGGCTACAAACTAGTTGCTGGCCGGGAACTGTGGTACACGCACAAAAAATGCAAAAGTTCAGTTGTATGTAATATGATTTTTTCATTCCCAAATAACTGCTGTGAAATCTGAATAAATTCTCCGAACTTTGGAGTAAATTGTCATTTTTGAGAATTTTTCAGTGTAGCGATACAGACGCTTTTGGGCTACAATCTAGTTGCTGGCCGGGAACTGTGGTAAACGAACAAAAACTGCAAAGGTACAATTATATGTAATATGATTTTTTCATTCCAAAGTATCTGCTGTGAAATCTGAATAAATTCTCCGAACTTTGGAGTAAATAGTCATTTTTGAGAATTTTTCATTGTAGCGATACAGACGCATTTGGGCTACAAACTAGTTGCTGGCCGGGAACTGTGGTACACGCACACAAATTGCAAAGGATTATTTATATGTAATTTGAGTTTTTCATTCCCAAATAGATGCTGTGAAATCTGAATAAATTCTCCGAACTTTGGAGTAAATTGTCATTTTTGAGAATTTTTCAATGTAGCGATACAGACGCTTTTGTGCTACAAACTAGTTGCTGGCCGGGAACTGTGATAAACGTACAAAAAATGCGAAGGTTTATTTATATGTAATATGA
The DNA here is from genome assembly GCA_963693315.1 of Diogma glabrata. NCBI lineage: Eukaryota > Metazoa > Arthropoda > Insecta > Diptera > Cylindrotomidae > Diogma > Diogma glabrata. The sequence continues at coordinate 293,690,262 of OY856186.1, read as the reverse complement.
TTTTTTCGTTCCCAAATAACTGCTGTGAAATCTGAATAAATTCTCCGAACTTTGGAGTAAATTGTCATTTTTGAAAATTTTTCATTGTAGCGATACAGACGCTTTAAGCCTAAAACTAGTTGCTGGCCGGGAACTGTGGTACACGCACACAAAATGCAAAGGTTCAATTGTATGTAATATGATTTTGTCATTCCCAAATAACTGCTGTGAAATCTGAATAAATTCTCCGAACTTTGGAGTAAATTGTCATTTTTGAGAATTTTTCATTTTAGCGATACATACGCTTTTGGGCTACAAACTAGTTGCTGGCCGGGAACTGTGGTACACGCACACAAAATGCAAAAGCTCAGTTGTATGTAATATGATTTTTTCATGCCCGAAAAACTGCTGTGAAATCTGAATAAATTCTCCGAAATTTGGAGTAAATTGTCATTTTTGAGAATTTTTCAGAGTAGCGATACAGACGCTTTTGGGCTACAAACCTGTTGCTGTTTGGGAGCTATGGTAAACGCACACAAAATGCGAAGGTTCAATTATATGTAATATGATTTTTTCATTCCCAAATAACTGCTGTGAAATCTGAATAAATTCTCTGGACTTTGGAGTAAATTGTCATTTTTGAGAATTTTTCATTGTAGCGATACAGACGCTTTTGGGCTACAAACTAGTTGCTGGCCGGGAACTGTGGTACACGCACACAAAATGTGAGGATTCAAATTTATGTAATATAAGTTTTTCATTCCCAAGAAACTTCTATGAAATCTGAATAAATTCTCCGAACTTTGGAGTAAATAGTCATTTTTGAGAATTTTTCATTGTAGCGATACAGACGTTTTTGGCTACAAACTTGTAGCTGGCCGGGAAGTTTGGTACACGCACAAAAATGCGAAGGTGCAATTGTATGTAATATGATTTTTTTATTCGCAAATAACTGCTGTGAAATCTGAATAAATTCTCCGAACTTTGGAGTAAATTGTCATTTTTGAGAATTTTTCATTGTAGCGATACAGACGCTTTTGGGCTACAAACTAGTTGCTGGCCGGGAACTGTGGTACACGCACAAAAAATGCAAAAGTTCAGTTGTATGTAATATGATTGTTTCATTCCCAAATAGATGCTGTGAAATCTGAAGCAATTCTCCGAACTTTGGAGTAGATTGTCATTTTTGAGAATTTTTCAGTGTAGCGATACAGACGTTTTTGGGCTACATACTAGTTGCTGGCCGGGAACTGTGGTAAACGAATAAAAAATGCAAAGGTTCAAGTGTATGTAATATGATTTATTCATTCCAAGTATCTGCTGTGAAATCTGAATAAATTCTCCGAACTTTGGAGTAAATTGTCATTTTTGAGAATTTTTCATTGTAGCGATACAGACTTTTTTGGGCTACAAACTAGTTGCTGGCCGGGAACTGTGGTACACGCACACAAAATGCGAAGGTTCAATTGTATGTAATATGATTTTTTTATTCGCAAAAAACTGCTGTGAAATCTGAATAAATTCTCCGAAGTTTGGAGTAAATTGTCATTTTTGAGAATTTTTCATTATAGCGATACAGACGCTTTTGGGCTACAAACTAGTTGCTGGCCGGGATTTGTGGTACACGCACATAAAATGCGAAGGTTCAGTTGTATGTTATAGGATTTGTTCATGCCCAAAAAACTGCTGTGAAATCTGAATAAATTCTCCGAACTTTGGAGTAAATTGTCATTTTTGAGAATTTTTCATTGTAGTGATACAGAGGTTTTTGGGCTACAAACTAGTAGCTGGCCGGGAACTGTGGTACACGAACAAAAAAATGCAAAGGTTCAATTATATGTAATATGATTTTTTTATTCCCAAAAAACTGCTGTGAAATCTAAATAAATTCTCCGAACTTTGGAGTAAATTGTCATTTTTGAGAATTTTTCATTTTAGCGATACAGACGCATTTGGGCTACAAACTAGTTGCTGGCCGGGAACTGTGGTACACGCACAAAAAATGCAAAAATCTATTAATACGTAATATGATTTTTTCATTCCCAAATAACTGCTGTGAAATAAGAATAAATTGTCTGAACTTTGGAGTAAATTGTCATTCTTGAGAATTTTTCATTGTAGCGATACAGACGCTTTTAGGCTACACACTACTTGCTGGCCCGGGAACTGTGGTACACGCACACAAATGCGAAGGTTCAATTATATGTAATATGAGTTTTTCATTCCCAAGAAACTTCTATGAAATCTGAATAAATTCTCCGAACTTTGGAGTAAATTGTCATTTTTGAGAATTTTTTATTGTAGCGATACAGACGCATTTGGGCTACAAACTAGTTGCTGGTCGGGAACTGTGGTACACGCACACAAAATGGAAAGGTTTATTTATACGTAATATGATTTTTTCATTCCCAAATAACTGCTGTGAAATCTGAATAAATTCTCCGAACTTTGGAGTAAATTGTCATTTTTGAGAATTTTTCATTGTAGCGATACAGACGCTTTAGGGCTGCTAACTAGTTGCTGGCCGGGAACTGTGGTACACGCACACAAAATGCGATAGTTGAATTGCATGTAATATGATTTTTTCATGCTCGAAAAACTACTGTGAAATCTTAATAAAGTCTCCGAACTTTGGAGTAGATTGTCATTTTTGAGAATTTTTCAGTGTAGCGATACAGACGCATTTGGGCTACAAACTAGTTGCTGGCCGGGAACTGTGGTAAACGTTCAAAAAATGCGAAGGTTCAATTATATGTAATATGATTTTTTCATTCCCAAATAACTGCTGTAAAATCTTAATAAATTCTCCGAACTTTGGAGATAATTGTCATTTTTGAGAATTTTTCATTGTAGCGATACAGACGCTTTTAGCCTAAAATTAGTTGCTGGCCGGGAACTGAGGTACACGCACACAAAATGCGAAGGTTCAATTGTATGTAATATGATTTTTTCATTCCCAAAAAACTGCTGTGAAATCTGAATAAATTCTCCGAACTTTGGAGTAAATTGTCATTTTTGAGAATTTTTCATTTTATCCATACATACGCTTTTGGGCTACACACTAGTTGCTGGCCGGGAACTGTGGTACACGCACACAAAATGCAAAAGTTCAGTTGTATGTAATATGATTCTTTCATGCCCTAAAAACTGCTGTGAAATCTGAATAAATTCTCCGAACTTAAGAGTACATTGTCATTTTTGAGAATTTTTCCGTGTAGCGATACAGACGCTTTTGGGCTACAAACTAGTTGTTGGCTGGGAACTGTGGTACACGGACAAAACTGCGAAGGTTCAATGATATGTAATATGATTTTTTCATTAACAAATAACTGCTGTGAAATCTGAATAAATTCTCCGAACTTTGGAGTAAATTGTCATTTTTGAGAATTTTTCATTGTAGCGATACAGACGTTTTTGGGCTACAAACCGGTTGCTGGCCGGGAATTCTGGCACTTGCAGTAAAAATGCAAAGGTTTATTAATATAAAATATGATTTTTTCATTCATAAATAACTGCTGTGAAATCTGAATAAATTCTCCGAACTTTGGAGTAAATTGTCATTTTTGAGAATTTTTCAGTGTAGCGATACAGACGCTCTTGGGCTACAAACTAGTTGCTGGCCGGGAAATATGGTATACGCACAAAAAATGCGAAGGTTGAATTATATGTAATATGATTTTTTCATTCCCAAAAAACTGCTGTGAAATCTGAATAAATTCTCCAAACTTTGGAGTAAATTGTCATTTTTGAGAATTTTTCATTGTAGCGATACCGACGCTTCTGGGCTACAAACTGGTTGTTGGCCGGGAATTGTGGTACCTGCAGTAAAAATGCAAAGGTTGAATTATATGAAATATGATTTTTTCATTCCCAAATAACTGCTGTGAAATCTGAATAAATTCTCCGAACTTTGGAGTAAATTGTCATTTTTGAGAATTTTTCTGTTTAGCGATTGTAGCGAAAAAATCCAATTACCAATAAAATAGAAAAACCAAGAGTCTAGTTTTGAAATAGTTTTGAAAAACACTTTTTAATTCAAGAACAAAAATACAAAAATAGAAAAATAACAATATGTTTCAACTGTGTGAGATCTGAATTTGTATTAAATTAACTAATACTAAGTTTACACCAGGATCTAATAGGTACATACTATACTTATTAGGTCGACTATGGTCGATGTAAACAGTTATCAAAAAAGTACGTACCAAATATTTGGTAGGATGATTTGTTACGTATCAAATTAGGTACGTAGCAAATAGGTATTATTTTTACGGTGTGAACACTAAAATTAGATATGACATTTAAAATAAAAATAAATCAACTTATTTTATAAATATATATTTATGTTTGATGTGATTTTTTTGCTGAAATTAAAAGTAAAATAAATTTTAGCATTAATATAATAAATGTTTTCAGTTTTTTATAAAAAATATATATGGAAATTATTTTTTCCTAATGCTGGGGCCACACCTGCGTGTTATCGCAATAATTAACGCGATAATTGAAAATAAACGCAAGTGTAGCCACAATTTATCGCATTTATATGTTAGCGCGATAATTTTATGGCCATAATTTTAGCGCTATAATTTTATTGTGTTAATTTTAGCGACATAATTTTAACCCGATAATTTTAGCGTAATAAGTGGTTAACGCGCTAATTTAGACGATAGCTTGAATGCCGATAATAAAAGTTAGCGTGATAATTATGGAGGATGTTTTTAAAGAAAATAATTTATGTATTTTGTTTATAATTTTGAGTTTAGTTTAAAGGCATTAAATAACATTTATGTAATGAAAATTATAAGAATAGGAAAAACAATAATAATGAAAACTAAATTTTATTGCTTTTAACAGTATTTTGCATTTTGTTCACCCGCCAAGTTAACCTTATTCCAAATTCCGTGTATGTTAAAGATTCAACCACTGACCAGTGATTAGAATGTAACAACACCTTGATTTTAGGTAGATTTCATATAAAAATCTACATATTGCAATGTGCGTCATCTCGGAATTTCTGGAAAATTTTGGTGTCAAACGACTATATATGCTAAGCGGAGACGGGAAAACAAAATAAAAAACGATTTAATATCGTTTAGTTTCTAGCGGTCGTATGCTTTCTCATATGTCTGGACATATGTCACTCTCTATGTGGAATCCAGAAGGTTAAAGAAAAGTTGGATGACCGCCAATGACGTGGAATAAAACTCTATTAGCTGAAGCGAAACATGGCAATACATCGTGAAAACTAAAGGCGTTTGTTCCCAACAGAGTAAGGAGGTCCAGTTTAGTAGACGCCCTATGCTCCTAAATTGAAGATAGTGCAAAAAAGGTAGGCATTGTAATTTTTCAATTCAAAGGTACGGTTGGAAGTTTCTCAGATAAAAACTCCACTTCTTATTTTACGTGTTTTGGATGAATTCGAAACTTTCGTTTCAGTGCCTTGTTCGAATCGTTTTAAATTTTTCAAAGCTGAACTGAAAGGTATTGCTAAGCATCATAAAAATATTTTAGAAGATTTCTCCGAAAAATGCAACGCTTTCCATTTCTTAACGTTGAATACTTCGAACCAAGTTATTAAAAAAATATAATTCTCTTCAATGAGCTATAACTGGCTTCGTTTAGTACTTACAAAACTCCTACAAAACTAATCTCTTTTTCGTTTTAAGCTTGATTTTTGTTAATTTCAACTTTTTTGAAAGAATGGTTAGTTTTTCAGTTATGTGTGAAAAACCGTCAAAAAACATGCTTATTTGAACGAAAAATGCAAGTTTTCAATTGCGAATAACTCGAAAAATATCGATCTATAAAAAAAATTGTTTTAGAATATTTGCACTTAAAATATGTCTCTTTATCTATTTTCGGGGTTATTTTTAGTGGCATTTTCCCCCAGGGTAAAAGTGCAAATCATCGCTATGTCACCTTTAATTTTTGAGTCATCCCTTAATTATTCAGCAAATTTCAAGTTAATCGGTCAAGGTTCAAAGAATTCAGACCCAAAAACGCACTAATATGTTTGTAGAATATTTATACAGAAGCGTAGATAGGGGGGGCGGGGGCGGTCCGCAAAAACTTAAACAAACCATCACAATGTTTTCAACGATAAATCACTTAGAAACCATTTTAACCAGGTTATCCATATAATTTTAAATTATAAATTGTGATACTGATAACTTATAAATGTGTTCTATAAACGCGTTATTGGTTCAAAAAGAATCTATTCTACTTTTTAAAATTTTTAAAAGTTAATTAATTAATTATTTAATTAATTAATTAATTTAAAAGTTAATTTTTGCTTAACTTTACTACCTAATATATTTTTTACATTTCAAACACATTAATTGCAAACACCTAAGGAAACTGTTAAACAATCAAATCACCGTGTTTGTAAATGTGTTATGTCGCCCATAGCTGTAATTAAAATCGAATCTCCAAGTAAACTCAACAACGATAAATTTCCCAAAATAGCTCATAAACACAACGAAACACAACGAAAGGACAATTAAAATAACTTCAACTCTGGTAACTCTTCTTTTTACATTTTTTTCATAATGGTTGTCAAAAGATTATCGCATGGTCATTCCATGTTTAGTCTTTGGAAAACTAAAAACTCTAAAATTTTGACTGTCAAACAGCACAGAACACATTTGTTTAATTTTGTCTACTAAAACTAAAAGGATATGCTTGATGATAAAATACATATTAATTATTTGTTTTGTAAAAATCTAAACAGTGAAAAAAAATTGTAATAAAAAAAAGGTTGTGAAGAAATTATAAAATGGCTTTAGATCGTTTACTTTTCTTCTATTTTCATTTTGGATTGGCGAAAGATTACGCTTTTGTTTAGGCCAAGGAGCATTTTTGGTTGGTTGGAAATATCAAGGACAACTATTGATTGTGTTAAAATATAGTACAAAAAGTATTGGAGAATTGTCGGGAGATTATTATTAATGAAACTGTTTGGGTCAAGCAGTATTTTTTTGATTAGTGATCGCAGAAAGAAAGGGATTCAATTGGGAGGAGAAGTCATCACAGACGGAAGATCCAGGCATAGAGTGAGTTATAAATAAATTGTATATGGTTTTTTTCATATGTATATATTATATTGAAATCTAGTGGAATTCACTTTCTTTGATTATTCAGTTTTTTTATCACGAATTTTTCTAAGTGTAAATGCTAGGTTAGGTTTATAGAACATAAGAGATCGGGGTCGTCGTGGAGATGAATTCTGTTTAGCTATAGTTTTTGTGAAAAAAAAAGTCCAAGATTAACAAATGATCTCAAAAAAATTTTTTTTCCTTTATCTTGAAACTCAAGGAATAAATTTGAATAGATCGTTTTTCAATGGACACAAAAATAGATACTGTGGAATAAAATGGCAGTTATGCAATTACTGCAGTTTTGCAAATTTTTTTAGGTAGATACATACTCATACTGTTTGTTTTCAGTTTTATATATTTACATAATATTTGAATTAAATGAAAGTTTAGTATTTAAAATTATATTTTGTGGGTTTTAAATCCCTTGTAAATTTCAAATTCATTAAGTGATTCGATTAGAGATCCTTGGCTACATTAATGTAAAGCCTTCAAATTTTGTTTAAAAGTGGTGTAGTTATGATTGTTATTAACTAAACGGCCACCAATGCTAACTACGCCACTGCATTTATATTAAAATTATGTACTATAATCACCAACTTTACATCGGTAAACGTAAATTAAATTGTTTATTTACAATTTTTATGTCAAATTTTAATTACTGTAAATTGTTTAATCAAACATTTTGATTTATGGAAGAAAGTAAGTAAAATTAAATTTACAAGTCAATTAATTAAATTATTTTTAATCTAAAACGCTAAAAATTCCAGAGAGCGCAACTTATCGTTGAAACCTTTTTATAAATACATAAAATCCTTCAAAAAGTAAGAAGAACTTTCCGTATTCCGTAATTAAGTAGGTTTTGTGAAAGTACTCCAAAAAAGTTTTAAAGATTTAAAAATTTGTTAACTATGGCAAAACAAACAAAATTTAGATAAACCATATAAGGTTGCTTGATTTATAAAAATATTTTTATTTCTTAAGTTTTAAATTTTTTGATTATTGAGGATTTTAAATAAAATTATTTTTCTACACCCGTACTATAAAAATACTCTTATATGACCAAAATCCGTTTTATAATGATACTCATTTCGAAACAGATTTTATTACGATACAGATTTTTAATTAATAGAAAGAATTCCATAGTTTTTCAATCAAACATGCTATGCATTTGACGTTTGTTGAAATTTTCGTATGGGAAAAAAATTGAACTTTGAAATTTGAAAATTGAAATTTTCGTTGTAATTTTGGTTCTTCGTTATTTACCGGGTGTAGAAAAAATAGCGTATGCCACTTTCATGTAATGGTTATTAATACACTCGCATATACCATACGAAACTCGCCTACGGCTCGTTTCGTATCGCGGTTAATGCTCGTGTATTAATAACCGTCATTACATGATCGTAGCACAATGGGCAGAGTGAATAAAAACTAGAATAAACTAAAAGTATAAACTAGTAAGCATTAGCACATTCCTTATTTCGAGTGAATAAGAATATTCTACTCTTTTTTAGTATTTGCTAGAAAATTGTAGAATATGCTGAAAATTATAAATGTCAAAGTCGAAAATAACATCAAAATGTGTGAAAAAAGATACGATTTCTGCAGGTTTGAATTTAAATTTGAAGATATTTGTTAATGTTTTAAAACAGTTTTTTTCTATAATTATGTGTCTAAATTACCGGTAACTTGGAATTCAAAAAATGCGGTAATTGTAGTGTAAGGAATTGGAAGAACTATTCTCTTTAAAATTTTCGCCTTTTTCCTCAATTTAAAAAAAACCCAAACAATCTTCTATAAATTAGGGTTGCACCGATTAATGGGTAGATAATCGGTAATCGGCCATATCGGCCATTTTGCCGATTAATCGGTATCGGCTTTTTTGTCCGATTAATCGGCCGATTATCAACACATGGGTTTTTTACTGTTTATTGCATTTTAAACACAACAATTTCAAAATTCTAAAACACTAGATTGAGGACTTTTTAAAAATATGTATTTCTGCATTTTTTCTGATAACTTGAGAGTTCTAACTTATGAAAAAGTTAATTTAAAATACTGCTGTTTTTAAAAAAAATCTATAGTTACTGCCATAGACATATGAGTTTTTTTTAACTTTACCAAACTTCTTCCCTCTGTAAACTTTTTCAAATTGTTTTATACATCAACTTCGAAACAAATAGAGACTCATACATATATACATATACATAAAATTGCACTTTTTTGACATTAATTTACGAACTTTGTAGTACAAAATTATACAAAAAATGCGCGGTGTAAATTTCAAAAATATATGTAAAAATACTGATGTATCGTCCTTTTATTTGATACGCATAAGTTGGCTCGGTAAAAAATGTATGCTATTCTTTATAGCCTTACATCGCATCCCTGCAAAACAAACGAAAACAACTTTATTTATTAATAACCACGCCATTTTATGTGGACAGGTTAGTTTTCTACGCATCTTAAATTTCAAGGCCATAAGGTTTATAGTTTATGAGATACCCGATATAATGGAAAAATTCATGTATGCTCAAAAACAAGTAGCATACCAATCAGAAATATCTCCAAACCAGTAAAAGCAAGGTTCCGAGAGCTAAACAGTCTGAAGGGTTAATAATGCGCAGTACCCAGAAAATATCGAAAGCGACCGAAAATAAATTTATAAAGAGTTCAAAACTAGATCCATCGTACTAATGTACTATATAATTCAAATGGCAATAAAATATTAGTTTGGCTTAGAAACATGAAACATACTGGTAAATGTGGCTATTTTGTCTGGACTAAAAAGTGTTCAATACGTTCAAGAAGTACAGTTCCTTTCGGATTTGAAAACCTTGATTTGTGTTCAAAAATTCGGTGCAAAGTTTCTTGTTCGGTTAGCAATGGCAGTGCGATTCTCAAAGTTTGCCATTCGTGGTTTCTGTTATATAAATACGTAAGTTTTTACTATTTCCATACCAGAGTAACCATGCTTGAAATAATGACAACGACCCAGTACCAGATACAAATAATGACAACGACCCAGTACCAGACATTCGTACCCAGATACATGAATCCACCAAATTTGCCACAGCTGACCTAGATATCGGGTAAAAACTAAGCCGTGGACAGCAGATTGTTTTACTTACGAAAGGAAAACATTTGCCAGAAGAATGCAAAAAAGCACTTGCAACAGTTACAGAATTTTTTTATTTAAATTCCCGCGTTTTAATTAATAGTCTAATTAAAGAATTCTTTATGAAGATTTGTTACACTCATTTCCATCAAATAATCGGCAGCCGATTAATCGGTATCGGCCGATAAAGAAAGCCGATTAATCGATAATCGGTAACCGGCAAAATTGCTTATCGGTGCAACCCTACTATAAATCATAAATTAAATACTGTATTTAAGTTTATTTATTTATTTACAAAAATATGCTACCGCACAAAAATCTTAAATTTCTTTCAACTATTTGTGGTTTTTTTTATGGTTTTATTTAAGCGAGCATATAATTTCAGATCAAAATCTTTGTTGAACTTCGCTTAATAAACCTTTCAGTTAATAACAGAAAAATTCTTTGAGTTTGAATTGAAATCAATAGCCGACAAAAATTCATTCGCAAAATATTACTAAAACTTAATTTATATAACTTTAATAATCTTTAAAATTAATTATTTTCATAAATAAGTTGCAAAAATAGCAACTTGAAAATATCAAGTACAGTAATGTCAAAAATTAGAATATTCTTGGTTTTATTCACTCGATTTCAAGAATATTTTGGAAAATTTTCATTGAATTATAGTATATTCTATAACCCGTCTTTTATTCACTGATTTATCAGAAAATACTTAAAAATTTAAGTATTTAGAATATTCTACTTTTTATTCACTTCACCCAATATACTATTAATAAATCAATGCTTTGGTAGCGGTGATGCAAAGCAACCTGATTTTTTTTTATGAAATTTGTTTTAAATAAACCTCACATGCGTTTTTAAGACCCATAATATAATATTAATATATATTTCTTTATCCACGACTACTAAAGAATATATGCTTTCCATGCGTATGTCCATTGTAATTGTATTCATTCCACAACTAGTGAATTTGATTAAAATTCTTTAACAGCTCTATAGTTTATTAAATATTCCCCTAACAAATTAAACAACAAACTTGTTTTGTTTTTCGCTATCTTTGATGTTTTTATTTCAATATGGCGATACAAATTTTTGCATGAAAACTGGAAATTAAACGAAATATTTTACAGTCGTGGATAAAATAGCATCTTGTATTCGCTTAGGATGATAGCAATTCTTCACTCGGATGATACAAAAAACTGATACAAAAACCACTCGCTACGCTCGTTTCGGGAAACTTCATCCTCGTGAAGAATTGTCTTCATTCTAAGCTCATAAAAGAATCTACTATTCCTCTATTATTTTCCTGTGAATTACAGTTATGGCTAATTAGTTTCAAAATTTGATTATGGCTTCATTTCATGGTTAACCGAATGTAAACATTTAATTAATGCTGAAATAAAATTTACCGTGTTCGTTTTCTATGCATTTTTATCATCCACCATCTTCTTTTGAGCTTGGGTTTTTGTTTATTCAAATTATAAAATAATAAATTTATTAAATAATTATTGACAGTCATATAATGCACCATAGTAGCAGCTTCAAGTTCCATCTCAAAATAACTTTTATAAAACACACGATTTTCAACACAGGTGTAGCCACAACTAAATTAATTTATTAGCGCGCTAGTGTTTTAGCGCAATAATTTGTTAGCGCCAGAATTTTATGGCGATAAATTGTTATGCGATAATGTTAGCGCGATATTTTATTAGCGCGCTAATTACGGCGCAACTTAATGCTTTAATTATAGCGATAATATATGATATACGATAACGCAGGTGTGGCTCCAGCATAACCAAAAAATTAACAATAAAAAGGACGCGCTAAAAATTAATATGTCATACCTAATTAATAAGAGTTTACAACACCGTATCAAATTTAAAAAGTACGATGGTGAAAAGGGCTAGCAAATTAGATACGTAGCAAATTAGATACTGGTGTAAACTTAGTATAAATATAGCAAATTTATTTAAGCATAAATAGTTCTCACCTAACGGAAAAAAAATTATACGAAAACAAGACTAAAACAACAAAATTTCCTATTCAATTTAAATACATAGAAATAAATGTTCAAATACGTTCAAGATATTTTTATGTTGCAATAGTAAAAAGCAAATTTATATTTTCATTTAAAAAAATTCTCAGAAGGATAAATTTGTTCATATTATTATTTTTACATTTAGTCCTGTCAATGACCGTTTTCCCGTATAAGATTGCATACAGTACCGATTAGCACAAAAATTTGAATTTTGATTCTATTTCAGCTTTACTTAAAAGTTAACCCAGTGCCGGGGGTTGCTTTTACTCTGAGGTTGGATACCACCTCTTCCGGGAGGTGTAAAATAATTTAATAAGTTCGGACAATCTAGATTTCACAGCAGTTATTCAGATTTCACAGCAGATATTTTGTGATGCAAAAATCATATTACATATTATTGAACCTTCACCTATTTTGTGCAGTTACCACAGTTTTCGGCCAGCAACTAGTTCTCAGTCCAAAAGTGTCTGTATCGATACAATGAAAAATTCTCAAAAATGACAATTTACTAGAAAAGCTCGGAGAAGGAGATTTCAGATTTCACATTTCATTCAGATTTCACAGCAGATATTTGAGAATGGAAAAATTATATTACATATAACTTAATCTTCGCATGTTTGCTGCAGGTATGACAAATCCCGGCCAGGAGTTAGTTTGTAGCCTAAAAGCGACTGTGTCGCTACACTGAAAAATTCTCAAAAATGACAATTTACTCCAAAGTTGGGAGAATTTATTCAGATTTCACAGCAGTTATTTGGGAATGAAAAAATCAAATTACATATAAATAAACCTTTGCATTTTTTAGTGCAGGTGCCAGAGTTTACGGCCAGCAACCAGTTTGTAGCCCAAACGCGTCTGTATCGCTACAATTAAAAATTCTCAAAAATGACAATTTACTCCAAAGTTTGGAGAATTTATTCAGATTTCACAGCAGTTTTTTGGGAATGAAAAAATCATATTACATATAAATAAACCTCCGCATTTTTTGTGCGTGTACCACAGTTCCCGTCCAGCAACTAGTTTGTAGCCAAAAAGCGTCTGTATCGCTACAATGAAAAATTCTCAAAAATGACAATTTACTCCAAAGTTCGGAGAATTTATTCAGATTTCACAGCAGTTTTTTGGGAATGATAAAATCATATTACATACAACTGAACTTTTGCATTTTTTGTGCGTGTACCACAGTTCCCGGCCAGCTACTAGTTTGTAGTCCAAAAGCGTCTGTATCGCTATGATGAAAAATTCTCAAAAATGACAATTTACTCCAAAGTTCGGAGAATTTATTCAGATTTCACAGCAGTTATTTGGGAATGAAAAAATCATATTACATATAAATAAACCTTTGCATTTTTTAGTGCAGGTGCCAGAGTTTCCGGCCAGCAACCAGTTTGTAGCCCAAACGCGTCTGTATCGCTACAAAGAAAAATTCTCATATATGACGATTTACTCCAAAGTTCGAAGAATTTATTCAGATTTCACAGCAGTTTTTTGGGAATAAAAAATCATATTACATATAATTAAACCTCCGCATTTTTTGTGCGTGTACCACAGTTCCCGGCCAGCAACTAGTTGGTAGCCCAAAAGCGTCTGTATCGCTACAATGAAAAATTCTCAAAAATGACAATTTACTCCAAAGTTCGGAGAATTTATTCAGATTTCACAGCAGTTTTTTGGGCATGAACCAATCATATTACATACAATTGAACCTTCGCATTTTGTGTGCGTGTACCACAAATCCCGGCCAGCAACTAGTTTGTAGCCCAAAAACGTCTGTATCGCTACAATGAAAAATTCTCAAAAATGACAATTTACTCCAAAGTTCGGAGAATTTATTCAGATTTCACAGCAGTTTTTTGGGCATGAACAAATCATATTACATACAATTGAACCTTCGCATTTTATGTGCGTGTACCACAAATCCCGGCCAGCAACTAGTTTGTAGCTCAAAAACGTCTGTATCGCTACAATGAAAAATTCTCAAAAATGACAATTTACTCCAAAGTTCGGAGAATTTATTCAGATTTCACAGCAGTTTTTTGGGAATGATAAAATCATATTACACATAATTAAACCTTCGCATTTTTTGTGCGTTTACCACAGTTCCCGGCCAGCAACTAGTTTGTAGCCCAAAAAAGTCTGTATCGCTACAATGAAAAATTCTCAAAAATGACAATTTACTCCAAAGTTCGGAGAATTTATTCAGATTTCACAGCAGTTATTTGGGAATGAAAAACTCATAATACATATAAATAATCCTTTGCATTTTTGGTGCGTGTACCACAGTTCCCGGCCAGCAACTAGTTTGTAGCCCAAATGCGTCTGTATCGCTACAATGAAAAATTCTCAAAAATGACAATTAACTCCAAAGTTCGGAGAATTTATTCAGATTACACAGCAGTTATTTGGGAATAAAAAAATCATATTACATACAACTGAACTTTTGCATTTTTACTGCAGGTACCACAGTTCCCGGCCAACAACCAGTTTGTAGGCTAAAAGCGTCTGTATCGCTACAATGAAAAATACTCAAAAATGTCGATTTACTCCAAAGTTTGGAGAATTTATTCAGATTTCACAGCAGTTTTTTGGGAATGAAAAAATCATATTACATACAATTGAACTTTCGCTTTTTTTGTGCGTGTACCACAAATCCTGGCCAGCGACTAGTTTGTAGCCAAAAACGTCTGTATTGCTACAATGAAAAATTCTCAGAAATGACAATTTACTCCAAAGTTCGGAGAATTTATTTATATTTCACAGCAGTTATTTGGGAATGAAAAAATCATATTACATATAATAAAACCTTCGCCTTTTTTGTGCATGTACCACAGTTCCCGGCCAGCAACTAGTTTGTAGCCCAAAAACGTCTGTATCGCTACAATGAAAAATTCTCAAAAATGACAATTTACTCCAAAGTTCGGAGAATTTATTCAGATTTCACAGCAGTTATTTGGGAATGAAAAACTCATATTACATATAAATAATCCTTTGCATTTTTTGTGCGTGTACCACAGTTCCCGGCCAGCAACTAGTTTGTAGCCCAAATGCGTCTGTATCGCTACAATGAAAAATTCTCAAAAATGACAATTAACTCCAAAGTTCGGAGAATTTATTCAGATTACACAGCAGTTATTTGGGAATAAAAAAATCATATTACATACAACTGAACTTTTGCATTTTTACTGCAGGTACCACAGTTCCCGGCCAACAACCAGTTTGTAGGCTAAAAGCGTCTGTATCGCTACAATGAAAAATACTCAAAAATGTCGATTTACTCCAAAGTTTGGAGAATTTATTCAGATTTCACAGCAGATATTTGGGAATGAAAAAATCATATTACATATAAATAAACCTTTGCATTTTTTTAGTGCAGGTGCCAGAGTTCCCGGCCAGCAACGAATTTGTAGCCCAAACGCGTCTGTATCGCTACAATGAAAAATTCTCAAAAATGACAATTTACTCCAAAGCTTGGAGAATTTATTCATATTTCACAGCAGTTTTTTGGGAATGAAAAAATCATATTACATACAATTGAACTTTCGCTTTTTTTGTGCGTGTACCACAGTTCCCGGCCAGCAACTAGTTTGTAGCCCAAAAACGTCTGTATCGCTACAATGAAAAATTCTCAAAAATGACAATTTACTCCAAAGTTCGGAGAATTTATTCAGATTTCACAGGAGATATTTGGGAATGAAAAAATCATATTACATACAACTAAACCTTTGCATTTTTTGGCGTGTACCATATTTCCCGGCCAGCAACTAGTTTGTAGCCCAAGAGAGTCTGTATCGCTACACTGAAAAATTCTCAAAAATGACAATTTACTCCAAAGTTCGGAGAATTTATTCAGATTTCACAGCAGTTTTTTGGGAATGAAAAAATCATATTACATTCAATTGAACTTTCGCTTTTTTTGTGCGTGTACCACAGTTCCCGGCCAGCAACTAGTTTGTAGCCCAAAAACGTCTGTATCGCTACATTGAAAAATTCTCAAAAATGACAATTTACTCCAAAGTTCGGAGAATTTATTCAGATTTCACAGCAGTTATTTGGGCATGAACAAATCATATTACATATAATAAAACCTTCGCCTTTTTTGTGCATGTACCACAGTTCCCGGCCAGCATCTAGTTTGTAGCCCAAAAACGTCTGTATCGCTGCAATGAAAAATTCTCAAAAATGACAATTTACTCCAAAGTTCGGAGAATTTATTCAGATTTCACAGCAGTTATTTGAGAATGATAAAATCATATTACACATAACTAAACCTTCGCATTTTTTGTGCGTTTACCACAGTTCCCGGCCAGCTACTAGTTTGTAGCCCAAGCGCGTCTGTATCGCTACAATGAAAAATTTCACAAAAATGACAATTTACTCCAAAGTTCGGAGAATTTATTCAGATTACACAGCAGTTATTTGGGAATAAAAAAGTCATAATACATATAAATAAACCTTTGCATTTTTACTGCAGGTACCACAGTTCCCGGCCAACAGCCAGTTTGTAGGCTAGAAGCGTCTGTATCGCTACAATGAAAAATTCTCAAAAATGTCGATTTACTCCAAAGTTTGGAGAATTTATTCAGATTTCACAGCAGTTTTTTGGGCATGAACAAATCATATTACATACAATTGAACCTTCGCATTTTGTGTGCGTGTACCACAAATCCCGGCCAGCAACTAGTTTGTAGCCCAAAAGCGTCTGTATCGCTACAATGAAAAATTCTCAAAAATGACAATTTACTCCAAAGTTCGGAGAATTTATTCAGATTTCACAGCAGTTTTTTGGGCATGAACAAATCATATTACATACAATTGAACCTTCGCATTTTATGTGCATGTACCACAAATCCCGGCCAGCAACTAGTTTGTAGCCCAAAAACGTCTGTATCGCTACAATGAAAAATTCTCAAAAATGACAATTTACTCCAAAAATCGGAGAATTTATTCAGATTTCACAGCAGTTTTTTGGGAATGATAAAATCATATTACACATAATTAAACCTTCGCATTTTTTGTGCGTGTACCACAGTTCCCGGCCAGCAGCTAGTTTGTAGCCCAAAAGCGTCTGTATCGCTACAATGAAAAATTCTCAAAAATGACAATTTACTCCAAAGTTCGGAGAATTTATTCAGATTTCACAGCAGTTATTTGGGAATAAAAAAATCATATAACATATAAATAAACTTTGCATTTTTACTGCAGGTACCACAGTTACCGGCCAACAACCAGTTTGTAGGCTAAAAGCGTCTGTATCGCTACAATGAAAAATTCTCAAAAATGTCGATTTACTCCAAAGTTTGGAGAATTTATTCAGATTTCACAGCAGTTTTTTGGGAATGCAAAAATCATATTACATACAATTGAACTTTCGCTTTTTTTGTGCGTGTACCACAGTTCCCGGCCAGCAACTAGTTTGTAGCCCAAAAACGTCTGTATCGCTACAATGAAAAATTCTCAAAAATGACAATTTACTCCAAAGTTCGGAGAATTTATTCAGATTTCACAGGAGATATTTGGGAATGAAAAAATCATATTACATACAACTAAACCTTTGCATTTTTTGGCGTGTACCATATTTCCTGGCCAGCAACTAGTTTGTAGCCCAAGAGAGTCTGTATCGCTACACTGAAAAATTCTCAAAAATGACAATTTACTCCAAAGTTCGGAGAATTTATTCAGATTTCACAGCAGTTTTTTGGGAATGAAAAAATCATATTACATACAATTGAACCTTCGCATTTTATGTGCGTGTACCACAAATCCCGGCCAGCAACTAGTTTGTAGCCCAAAAACGTCTGTATCGCTACAATGAAAAATTCTCAAAAATGACAATTAACTCCAAAGTTCGGAGAATTTATTCAGATTTCACAGCAGTCATTTGGGCATGAACAAATCATATTACATATAATAAAACCTTCGCCTTTTTTGTGCATGTACCACAGTTCCCGGCCAGCAACTAGTTTGTAGCCCAGAAACGTCTGTATCGCTACAATGAAAAATTCTCAAAAATGACAATTTACTCCAAAGTTCGGAGAATTTATTCAGATTTCACAGCAGCTTTTTGGGCATAAACAAATCATATTACATACAATTGAACCTTCGCATTTTATGTGCGTTTACCACAGTTCCCGGCCAGCAACTAGTTTGTAGCCCAAAAGCGTCTGTATCGCTACAATGAAAAATTCTCAAAAATGACAATTTACTCCAAAGTTCGGAGAATTTATTCAGATTTCACAGCAGTTTTTTGGGAATGAAAAAATCATATTACATACAATTGAACTTTCGCTTTTTTTGTGCGTGTACCACAGTTCCCGGCCAGCAACTAGTTTGTAGCCCAAAAACGTCTGTATCGCTACAATGAAAAATTCTCAAAAATGACAATTTACTCCAAAGTTCGGAGAATTTATTCAGATTTCACAGCAGTTACTTGAGAATGATAAAATCATATTACACATAATTAAGCCTTCGCATTTTTTGTGCGTTTACCACAGTTCCCGGCCAGCTACTAGTTTGTAGCCCAAAAGCGTCTGTATCGCTACAATGAAAAATTCTCAAAAATGACAATTTACTCCAAAGTTCGGAGAATTTATTCAGATTTCACAGCAGTTTTTTGGGAATGAAAAAATCATAGTACATATAAATAAACCTTTGCATTTTTACTGCAGGTACCACAGTTCCCGGCCAACAGCCAGTTTGTAGGCTAGAAGCGTCTGTATCGCTACAATGAAAAATTCTCAAAAATGTCGATTTACTCCAAAGTTTGGAGAATTTATTCAGATTTCACAGCAGTTTTTTGGGCATGAAAAAATCATATTACATACAATTGAACCTTCGCATTTTGTGTGCGTGTACCACAGTTCCCGGCCAGCAACTAGTTTGTAGCCCAAAAACGTCTGTATCGCTACAATGAAAAATTCTCAAAAATGACAATTTACTCCAAAGTTCGGAGAATTTATTCAGATTTCACAGCAGCTTTTTGGGCATGAACAAATCATATTACATACAATTGAACCTTCGCATTTTATGTGCGTGTACCACAGTTCCCGGCCAGCAACTAGTTTGTAGCCCAAAAACGTCTGTATCGCTACAATGAAAAATTCTCAAAAATGACAATTTACTCCAAAGTTCGGAGAATTTATTCAGATTTCACAGCAGTTTTTTGGGAATGATAAAATCATATTACACATAATTAAACCTTCGCATTTTTTGTGCGTTTACCACAGTTCCCGGCCAGCAACTAGTTTGTAGCCCAAAAGCGTCTGTATCGCTACAATGAAAAATTCTCAAAAATGACAATTTACTCCAAAGTTCGGAGAATTTATTCAGATTTCACAGCAGTTTTGTGGGAATGAAAAAATCATATTACATACAATTGAACTTTCGCTTTTTTTGTGCGTGTACCACAGTTCCCGGCCAGCAACTAGTTTGTAGCCCAAAAACGTCTGTATCGCTACAATGAAAAATTCTCAAAAATGACAATTTACTCCAAAGTTCGGAGAATTTATTCAGATTTCACAGCAGTTATTTAGGAATGAAAAAATCATATTACATATAATAAAACCTTCGCCTTTTTTGTGCATGTACCACAGTTCCCGGCCAGCAACTAGTTTGTAGCCCAAAAACGTCTGTATCGCTACAATGAAAAATTCTCAAAAATGACAATTTACTCCAAAGTTCGGAGAATTTATTCAGATTTCACAGCAGTTTTTTGGGAATGATAAAATCATATTACACATAATTAAACCTTCGCATTTTTTGTGCGTTTACCACAGTTCCCAGCCAGCAACTAGTTTGTAGCCCAAAAGCGTCTGTATCGCTACAATTAAAAATTCTCAAAAATGACAATTTACTCCAAAGTTCGGAGAATTTATTCAGATTTCACAGCAGTTATTTGGGAATAAAAAATTCATATTACATATAAATAAACCTTTGCATTTTTACTGCAGGTACCACAGTTCCCGGCCAGCAACTAGTTTGTAGCCCAAAAACGTCTGTATCGCTACAATGAAAAATTCTCAAAAATGACAATTTACTCCAAAGTTCGGAGAATTTATTCAGATTTCACAGGAGATATTTGGGAATGAAAAAATCATATTACATACAACTAAACCTTTGCATTTTTTGGCGTGTACCATATTTCCCGGCCAGCAACTAGTTTGTAGCCCAAGAGAGTCTGTATCGCTACACTGAAAAATTCTCAAAAATGACAATTTACTCCAAAGTTCGGAGAATTTATTCAGATTTCACAGCAGTTTTTTGGGAATGAAAAAATCATATTACATACAATTGAACCTTCGCATTTTATGTGCGTGTACCACAAATCCCGGCCAGCAACTAGTTTGTAGCCCAAAAACGTCTGTATCGCTACAATGAAAAATTCTCAAAAATGACAATTAACTCCAAAGTTCGGAGAATTTATTCAGATTTCACAGCAGTCATTTGGGCATGAACAAATCATATTACATATAATAAAACCTTCGCCTTTTTTGTGCATGTACCACAGTTCCCGGCCAGCAACTAGTTTGTAGCCCAGAAACGTCTGTATCGCTACAATGAAAAATTCTCAAAAATGACAATTTACTCCAAAGTTCGGAGAATTTATTCAGATTTCACAGCAGCTTTTTGGGCATAAACAAATCATATTACATACAATTGAACCTTCGCATTTTATGTGCGTTTACCACAGTTCCCGGCCAGCAACTAGTTTGTAGCCCAAAAACGTCTGTATCGCTACAATGAAAAATTCTCAAAAATGACAATTTACTCCAAAGTTCGGAGAATTTATTCAGATTTCACAGCAGTTTTTTGGGAATGAAAAAATCATATTACATACAATTGAACTTTCGCTTTTTTTGTGCGTGTACCACAGTTCCCGGCCAGCAACTAGTTTGTAGCCCAAAAACGTCTGTATCGCTACAATGAAAAATTCTCAAAAATGACAATTTACTCCAAAGTTCGGAGAATTTATTCAGATTTCACAGCACTTTTTTGGGAATGAAAAAATCATAGTACATATAAATAAACCTTTGCATTTTTACTGCAGGTACCACAGTTCCCGGCCAACAGCCAGTTTGTAGGCTAGAAGCGTCTGTATCGCTACAATGAAAAATTCTCAAAAATGTCGATTTACTCCAAAGTTTGGAGAATTTATTCAGATTTCACAGCAGTTTTTTGGGCATGAAAAAATCATATTACATACAATTGAACCTTCGCATTTTGTGTGCGTGTACCACAGTTCCCGGCCAGCAACTAGTTTGTAGCCCAAAAACGTCTGTATCGCTACAATGAAAAATTCTCAAAAATGACAATTTACTCCAAAGTTCGGAGAATTTATTCAGATTTCACAGCAGCTTTTTGGGCATGAACAAATCATATTACATACAATTGAACCTTCGCATTTTATGTGCGTGTACCACAGTTCCCGGCCAGCAACTAGTTTGTAGCCCAAAAACGTCTGTATCGCTACAATGAAAAATTCTCAAAAATGACAATTTACTCCAAAGTTCGGAGAATTTATTCAGATTTCACAGCAGTTTTTTGGGAATGATAAAATCATATTACACATAATTAAACCTTCGCATTTTTTGTGCGTTTACCACAGTTCCCGGCCAGCAACTAGTTTGTAGCCCAAAAGCGTCTGTATCGCTACAATGAAAAATTCTCAAAAATGACAATTTACTCCAAAGTTCGGAGAATTTATTCAGATTTCACAGCAGTTTTGTGGGAATGAAAAAATCATATTACATACAATTGAACTTTCGCTTTTTTTGTGCGTGTACCACAGTTCCCGGCCAGCAACTAGTTTGTAGCCCAAAAACGTCTGTATCGCTACAATGAAAAATTCTCAAAAATGACAATTTACTCCAAAGTTCGGAGAATTTATTCAGATTTCACAGCAGTTATTTGGGAATGAAAAAATCATATTACATATAATAAAACCTTCGCCTTTTTTGTGCATGTACCACAGTTCCCGGCCAGCAACTAGTTTGTAGCCCAAAAACGTCTGTATCGCTACAATGAAAAATTCTCAAAAATGACAATTTACTCCAAAGTTCGGAGAATTTATTCAGATTTCACAGCAGTTATTTGGGAATGATAAAATCATATTACACATAATTAAACCTTCGCAGTTTTTGTGCGTTTACCACAGTTCCCAGCCAGCAACTAGTTTGTAGCCCAAAAGCGTCTGTATCGCTACAATTAAAAATTCTCAAAAATGACAATTTACTCCAAAGTTCGGAGAATTTATTCAGATTTCACAGCAGTTATTTGGGAATAAAAAAATCATATTACATATAAATAAACCTTTGCATTTTTACTGCAGGTACCACAGTTCCCGGCCAGCAACTAGTTTGTAGCCCAAAAACGTCTGTATCGCTACAATGAAAAATTCTCAAAAATGACAATTTACTCCAAAGTTCGGAGAATTTATTCAGATTTCACAGGAGATATTTGGGAATGAAAAAATCATATTACATACAACTAAACCTTTGCATTTTTTGGCGTGTACCATATTTCCCGGCCAGCAACTAGTTTGTAGCCCAAGAGAGTCTGTATCGCTACACTGAAAAATTCTCAAAAATGACAATTTACTCCAAAGTTCGGAGAATTTATTCAGATTTCACAGCAGTTTTTTGGGAATGAAAAAATCATATTACATACAATTGAACCTTCGCATTTTATGTGCGTGTACCACAAATCCCGGCCAGCAACTAGTTTGTAGCCCAAAAACGTCTGTATCGCTACAATGAAAAATTCTCAAAAATGACAATTAACTCCAAAGTTCGGAGAATTTATTCAGATTTCACAGCAGTCATTTGGGCATGAACAAATCATATTACATATAATAAAACCTTCGCCTTTTTTGTGCATGTACCACAGTTCCCGGCCAGCAACTAGTTTGTAGCCCAAAAACGTCTGTATCGCTACAATGAAAAATTCTCAAAAATGACAATTTACTCCAAAGTTCGGAGAATTTATTCAGATTTCACAGCAGTTATTTGGGAATGATAAAATCATATTACACATAATTAAACCTTCGCATTTTTTGTGCGTTTACCACAGTTCCCAGCCAGCAACTAGTTTGTAGCCCAAAAGCGTCTGTATCGCTACAATTAAAAATTCTCAAAAATGACAATTTACTCCAAAGTTCGGAGAATTTATTCAGATTTCACAGCAGTTATTTGGGAATAAAAAAATCATATTACATATAAATAAACCTTTGCATTTTTACTGCAGGTACCACAGTTCCCGGCCAACAACTAGTTTGTAGCCCAAAAGCGTCTGTATCGCTACAATGAAAAATTCTCAAAAATGGTAATTCCCAACAAAGTTTGGAGAATTTATTCATATCTCACAGCAGTTATTTGGGAATGAAAAAATCATATTACATATAAATAAACCTTTGCATTTTTACTGCAGGTACCACAGTTCCCGGCCAGCTACTAGTTTGTAGCCCAAGCGCGTCTGTATCGCTACAATGAAAAATTTCACAAAAATGACAATTTACTCCAAAGTTCGGAGAATTTATTCAGATTACACAGCAGTTATTTGGGAATAAAAAAATCATAATACATATAAATAAACCTTTGCATTTTTACTGCAGGTACCACAGTTCCCGGCCAACAGCCAGTTTGTAGGCTAGAAGCGTCTGTATCGCTACAATGAAAAATTCTCAAAAATGTCGATTTACTCCAAAGTTTGGAGAATTTATTCAGATTTCACAGCAGTTTTTTGGGCATGAACAAATCATATTACATACAATTGAACCTTCGCATTTTGTGTGCGTGTACCACAGTTCCCGACCAGCAACTAGTTTGTAGCCCAAAAACGTCTGTATCGCTACAATGAAAAATTCTCAAAAATGACAATTAACTCCAAAGTTCGGAGAATTTATTCAGATTTCACAGCAGCTTTTTGGGCATGAACAAATCATATTACATACAATTGAACCTTCGCATTTTATGTGCGTGTACCACAAATCCCGGCCAGCAACTAGTTTGTAGCCCAAAAACGTCTGTATCGCTACAATGAAAAATTCTCAAAAATGACAATTTACTCCAAAGTTCGGAGAATTTATTCAGATTTCACAGCAGTTTTTTGGGAATGATAAAATCATATTACACATAATTAAACCTTCGCATTTTTTGTGCGTTTACCACAGTTCCCGGCCAGCAACTAGTTTGTAGCCCAAAAGCGTCTGTATCGCTACAATGAAAAATTCTCAAAAATGACAATTTACTCCAAAGTTCGGAGAATTTATTCAGATTTCACAGCAGTTTTTTGGGAATGAAAAAATCATATTACATACAATTGAACTTTCGCTTTTTTTGTGCGTGTACCACAGTTCCCGGCCAGCAACTAGTTTGTAGCCCAAAAACGTCTGTATCGCTACAATGAAAAATTCTCAAAAATGACAATTTACTCCAAAGTTCGGAGAATTTATTCATATTTCACAGCAGTTATTTGGGAATGAAAAAATCATATTACATATAATAAAACCTTCGCCTGTTTTGTGCATGTACCACAGTTCCCGGCCAGCAACTAGTTTGTAGCCCAAAAAACGTCTGTATCGCTACAATGAAAAATTCTCAAAAATGACAATTTACTCCAAAGTTCGGAGAATTTATTCAGATTTCACAGCAGTTATTTGGGAATGATAAAATCATATTACACATAATTAAACCTTCGCAGTTTTTGTGCGTTTACCACAGTTCCCAGCCAGCAACTAGTTTGTAGCCCAAAAGCGTCTGTATCGCTACAATTAAAAATTCTCAAAAATGACAATTTACTCCAAAGTTCGGAGAATTTATTCAGATTTCACAGCAGTTATTTGGGAGTAAAAAAATCATATTACATATAAATAAACCTTTGCATTTTTACTGCAGGTACCACAGTTCCCGGCCAACAACTAGTTTGTATCCCAAAAGCGTCTGTATCGCTACAATGAAAAATTCTCAAAAATGACAATTTCCAACAAAGTTCGGAGAATTTATTCATATTTCACAGCAGTTATTTGGGAATGAAAAAATCATATTACATATAATAAAACCTCTGCATTTTTACTGCAGGTACCACAGTTCTCGGTCAGCAACTAGTTTGTAGCCTAAAAGCGTCTGTGTCGCTTCACTGAAAAATTCTCAAATATGACAATTCTAGATTTAATTCCAAAGTTCGGAGAATTGATTCTAATATCAGAGCAGATATTTGGTAATAGAAAAATCAAATAACACATTATTGAACCTCTACCTGTTTTTTGCAGGTACCACAGTTTCCGGCCAGCAACTAGTTTTCAGTCTACTTGCGTCTGTATCGCTACACTGAAAAATTCTCAAAAACGACAATTTACTCCAATGTTTTGAGAAATAATCTAGATTTAACGATGAAAAATCAAATTTTATATTCTTGATCCTTCTTGATTTTGTGCAGTTATCACAGGGATTCTATTGCGGTGATAGAATTCTGGGCTAACTTCACTGACAATTGAAATTAATTAATGAATAAGTAAATAGCATTGTTTCCCAATAAAACCCAAATAAACTATAATAATAGCATAAAATTTTCTAAAATTATTATCACATAAAACTCTCCTTGTTTCAATGGATAAAATTACGGGCTAACTTCACTGTCGACTGTCGTGACAGAAAAAAACGGGCTGAGAGTAGCATATAGTAAAAACAAAATTAATTGAAGTAGTTGATGTTATTTTTTTGTTGCAGATTTTTAGAGGAATCATTTTAAAATAGGTTATTTGAATAAAAATTAGCTTTAACTGAAAATTGAATTTAATTAATGAATAAGTAAAATAGCATTGTTTCGTAATAAAACTTAATTTCACACAAAACTGTCGCGATAGTTATTTTTCTGGGCTGAGAGTATAATTTTTGGGCTGACAGTTGAAAGTGTCATGATATCAATTTTTAGTGTTGCCATCGCATTTTTACGGGATGAAAAACGGGCTAACTTCACATACATAGTGTTGTGCTGGTTGTAGGTGTTATAGGTCTGGTTTTGTCCTCTATTGGTGGGCTCTTGAACATTTGTATAATTTGGTTTTTGTGTTGTTATTGAACTCCTCTTGATGATGTTGTTTGTGTTACGCTGGTTGACATATGTACTCTATTTAGTTTTGTTTGTTTTTTGTTTGAGTTTAGTTACATATATTTGATTCGTTTAAATTTCGATTGATTTAGATATCGGTAATTTTCAACATTGATCACTGTTTTTAAATTTCGATTGCTTGATAATTTTGGAAAACTGTAAATATTGTTCACTGTGGTCGTTTACTGTGTTTTCACTATTTCACTATTTCGATAGAAATATTGTTTTTCACTATTTTCTTTTCTATCAACAAACAAGCCAGTCGTGCCTGTTTCCGGCCGCGCCAAATGTGGTACCCTCCTCTTACAGGTACTCAAAAATGTTATAATTTATATCAACACAACACAATCTTTAAATGAAACACAAATATAAACTTTATAACCGTATAAACTTTCGTTTAAATTTATTTTAGTTTTATTAATTTGAAAAACCTTTTATTATTATTATTTTTATTATTTTTCTATTTTAATTTTGTTTTATTTCTGATCAATCTCTTCTTCAAAAAAACTATTCACTTGATTTTTTTTTCTATTTTGTTTTACTGCCCAAATTACTCTACTTCAAAAAAAACTTTTTGCAACTTGAAAAAATATTAATTCACCTTTTTGGAGGGGATCTGTTGTAATCCGTTCATATTTTAAAATCCGTTAATAAAAAAGATAACCAATCACAAAAAAAATATAATTTACGATTTACGTAAAACAACCAATCAGAAAAACAATTACCGAATCAATTTTAAATTGACCTATATTTTGTTTGTTTCATTTATCAATCCAAAACTATTACAAATCGAAAAGTAAGTTCATTAGCATTAATTTAATATTTTATTTTAAATATTAAAAATTTGCTACGCTGGACTTTTCGATTTATTTCATTTCTGAATTGAGCAATGAACATTTTTTCCAAAACAAAATAAGAGGTCAATGTTTTCTAGTATTTAAAATTTTACCTATGGTTGGATTACATCACTGTTGTGATCGTTTATTATCCGAAATGAGTATAAAACTTCGGTGCTGTATATATTCACTTGCAGCACTTTCAAAATAAATGACAAATGGATGAATAGTAGCTTGTGAATTATTCTAATGATAACCTTGAACCGAATCCTGAGTTATGAAGGCGTAGTTTTCAGAAAAATCTCCTTGAACAAAGCACTCTCCTGGTTCTAATTTTTTTTCTTTCCTCAATGAATGTAGATTGCTGTTTTGCTATAAAATTGTGTCGTATCAAAATTTGTAAACGGTAAACAAATTTTTCATAAAGTTTTCTACAGTTTCTATTAACGTATCCAAATTGCATCGATCAGTGGTAATCCATTGTTGATATTTGACTTGAATAATAATAATAATATTAATATTTATTGACAGAATTAGGTATTTTTTACATTATTGTACATGTATACGTGTTCTGAGTTGAGCACATCAAGCGGTTGGCTTTACTACAGAAAATATTGATTTAAAGCATTAATGTGTTTACCATCGCCTGGCGAGAGTTATACGTTTTTATATAATGAATTTTGTTTGTCAGCTTAAATTAGATAAAAAGTAAAACTAAGAACTAAATTTTAAAATCTAAACTTAATTCTAAAATCTTAAACCTAAACTAAACTACGGTATTAACTAGATTTATTTAAATAGATATGGTTAGGTTTTGGATCAATTCATTGTTTATGTTGGCTAGTTTAGATGAGTATTTTAAATTAATTTTTTGTATAATTTGCTTGATATAATTCATGTTGGTGTCTTGGTGAACGTTAATTGTGTGGTATCTAGTAGGTTTATTTATAATTATTTTTAAAAATTTGTTTTGCAGTATTTGAAGCTTTTGAAGGTGGGTGTTGGCTGTTTTCGACCAAATTGGGGTCCCATACAGTATTACAGGGAGGACCATTGCTTTGTATATCATTATTTTACTTTTGAGATTCAACTTGCTTTTTCTGTTTATAAGAGGGTAAAGCATTTTTAGTAGATTGTTGCATTTGCGGATGATCTCGTTTATATGTGTTTTAAAGGTTAGCTTTGAATCAAGGTGGACACCTAAGTAGCGCACACTTGTAGCCCAATTAAGGTCTACATTATTAATACGAATGTTATGGTTAGGGAGTTTACGAGTCACACGATATCTTGTAAAGTATATCGATTCACATTTGGAAACATTAAGACTTAGTTTCCATTTGTCAAAATATGATGATAGTATATTTAAGTATTCTTCTAGAGATTCCACTATGACCTGTCCTAGTTCGTGTGATTTATAAATAGCCATGTCGTCGGCAAATAAGGCAATATGGGCAAGATTTGATTTTGGAATGTCATTGATGTAAATATTAAAGAGAATTGGACTTAGTACAGCCCCTTGTGGTACTCCAGTTACTGCGTGTTTGGATAGAGACTGAGACTTTAGTAATTGTACATAAAATTGCCTGTTTTTAAGAAACGATTGTATAATTTTAATAATATATGTAGGAAAGTTGTAATACTTCATTTTGAAAATAAGTGCTTCAGGCCAGACCGTGTCAAAAGCGTTTTGAAGATCCAGCATTACCATACCCGTGGAGAGCTGAGTTTTTCGATTGTGTTTTATTTCATCTACGATTCTATGTATTTGATGGGTAGTCGAGTGTTGTTGTCTAAATCCAAATTGCTCAGGTATAATAATTTTAGAGTCATTTATGTGGTCGATCAAGCGATCTTTTAAGAGACGTTCAAACACTTTGCTTATAGAATTTAGAAGACTTATTGGTCTATAGCTGCTGGGCAGAGATGGATCTTTTGTTTTTTTGGCAATTGGAACCACTTTTGCTTTTTTCCAGCTATCGGGAAAGTAAGCGATTAAGAGGCAGCTATTAAATATGTTTTTAATAAATGTAATAGTAGATATTGGTAAGTATTTTAGGAGAATGTTTGGGATACCATCATCCCCAGGGGCCTTGAAAGGGCGGAGGTGTTTGAGAATTTGTTCGACTTCATTAGTTGTTACCTGTATGATCTCGGAATGGATTATTTGGGTAGTCAGTACATCATTATAAGTGTAGTTGACATTGTTTGTAATTGGTGAAGAGATAGTATTATTCGGTTGGTGAATCCTTTCGAAACTAACCGCCAATGCTTCAGATTTATCATCATTGGAGTGGATGATGTTACCGTTTATATTGAAAAAAGGAATCGGTTTAGATCTATTTCGAAAGTATTTGGCAGTCTTCCAGTATTGCTTGGAGCAGTACTCTATATTCTCAAGTTTTTTTTGCCATTTTAAGTTGGATTTGACTTGAAGGATTCCTTTAACCTCAAAATCATTTAGTAATCTTTCTTCCAGTTGTTGAAGTTTTTTTGAACATTCATTGCACTTCAAAGTATGACAATCTTCTGTTAATTCACCACATGAAACAAAGTCAATTAATGTTTTATAATTCTGGAAAGCAGCATCACTAATTCAAGACATCTTAGAGTGTTGAATTATTAGTTTCATATTTTGATGTATGGTACACACGCACACATTATGAACTCCTTGGGATAATTTTATACATTCTTGTGGTCGAAGGGACGTGAATTTAATAAATCCTATTTTCACAACGGGAAACTTATTTTTAAACTCCTATAAGCTTCATTTAATGTACATAGCAATAAGCGCTTTTGTGGATTTATGCTGAAATTGGTCATATTTTCTTTATTTTACATATATAATTTTTATAATATTTTAAAAAGATCATTTAATAATAAAATGTTTGATATTTAACATAAAAAAAAATCTCTTAGTTTATAACGCCATTTTTATAACTTTCCTTCAGAACAAAAAAAACTGATTCCCGACGATCATATGCACAACGAATTTTATCTTTAAAACAAAAAATATCACTAGTCCTAAACTTTCACAAGTAGTTAGATATAAAATAAGCTTCAATTTTGTTTTAAAAAAAAGGCGTAGTGCCATCTTTTCTTCCATTACACCGTTTTTTTCTTATGTTACACCGTTAAAATTATTTCAAAAAATTAACAGTGTACACTTTGTTTTAATACCGATTCAACGACATATCATTTATGAAAATCGATTGAGTAGTTTTTCTACAATCGCTCGTCAAAATGCACTCACATCACAAAATAGCAAAAATTGAGGGGCACCCTGTGAAGACCCCTGGTCGAAAAAAAAAAATTCTAAGAGAACTTGTATTTTTTATTTATGAAAGACTATCTATAAACAAAAAATAATCAAAATTAAAAGGGGTCAAGTCAAAATTTCCCAAAAATTTGCTGAACTTGCGTGAAATTGCTCATGTATATTCTACTATTATTTTGCAACTGATTTTACAACCATTAAAACAAACAAAAAATTTTTTCCACAATTTTATTAAACACACATTTACTGGAACGTATCTATCGTTTAAAAACAGAATTAGGTGTAATCATAAATAAAATTGACAGTAATGGCCTTCAACAAGCACTATTACTAAGTATAAAGTTATTAAAAGAAACGCTTTAAGCTATATTTTAATCTATTACAATAATGATCAACCGTCAATCATGTTCTTTATTGTGAACATAGTTGAGTTTTCTATTGTATTAAATTTAGTTTTTCAGTTTACCAATTATTATTTACGACATCTCCTTATTCAACAATACACACAATAAAAAGATCATAGACATGATCGTTTCTTAAATCACATATAACAATGGTATATACAAAAGATATAGAACTGAATTCTATTCTTTTTTGTGATTTCTGGTGAAAAGAAAAATAAAATGGAAAAAGTTCAAAGAAAATTATTGTCTGTTTTTGATAACAGTGGATCAAATTCAGGTAAAAAGCCACATTTAAGATTTCACATGCAAAAAATAAGAAGCTTAATCTCAACATTATTACTGTATTATTATATCATTATATAATTATATTATTACTGTAATATTATATTATTATATTATTATATTATTATATTATTATATTATTATATTATTATATTATTATATTATTATATTATTATATTATTATATTATTATATTATTATATTATTATATTATTATATTATTATATTATTATATTATTATATTATTATATTATTATATTATTATATTATTATATTATTATATTATTATATTATTATATTATTATATTATTATATTATTATATTATTATATTATTATATTATTATATTATTATATTATTATATTATTATATTATTATATTATTATATTATTATATTATTATATTATTATATTATTATATTATTATATTATTATATTATTATATTATTATATTATTATATTATTATATTATTATATTATTATTTTATTATATTATTATATTATTATTTTATTATATTATTATATTATTATATTATTATATTATTATATTATTATATTATTATATTATTATATTATTATATTATTATGTTATTATATTATTATATTATTATATTATTATATTATTATATTATTATATTATTATATTATTATATTATTATATTATTATATTATTATATTATTATATTATTATATTATTATATTATTATATTATTATATTATTATATTATTATATTATTATATTATTATATTATTATATTATTATATTATTATATTATTATATTATTATATTATTATTTTATTATATTATTATATTTATTATACTATTATATTATTATACTACTATTTTATTATATTATTATGTTATTATTTTATTTTATTATATTATTGTAATATTATATTAATATAGTATTATGTTATTATATTATGTTATGTTTCATCGTTTATGGTATAATTTTTTACAGCTGTATCATAAAACTGGTCTTTAAACTGTATTATTTACAATCGTGTAGTAGTTTTTATTAAAAAACTAATAGACCAAAAATTTCTCTGTTCAGTCTTTTATTACAAATATTTCGGGGTTAACATGACTTCCTCATCAGTGAAACTATAAAATCCTATAGCATATGAGTACAATGTGAATTATTTTAAGAGTTGTCATTTTAATATACTAAATTACATACATACGAGTTAGTTACAACGAATCGAATTTTTTTTTTAACAATCACATTTAAAATTAAAATTTTTGTTTTTCAAAACATAACTCAAACATGGAATATTATTATAAATTATTATATTATTATATTATTATATTATTATATTATTATATTATTATATTATTATATTATTATATTATTATATTATTATATTATTATATTATTATATTATTATATTATTATATTATTATATTATTATATTATTATATTATTATATTATTATATTATTATATTATTATATTATTATATTATTATATTATTATATTATTATATTATTATATTATTATATTATTATATTATTATATTATTATATTATTATATTATTATATTATTATATTATTATATTATTA
This sequence comes from Diogma glabrata, assembly GCA_963693315.1. Classification (NCBI taxonomy): domain Eukaryota; kingdom Metazoa; phylum Arthropoda; class Insecta; order Diptera; family Cylindrotomidae; genus Diogma; species Diogma glabrata. Next base: position 293,657,573 of record OY856186.1, on the reverse strand, counting down.
TATTATTATATTATTATATTATTATATTATTATATTATTATATTATTATATTATTATATTATTATATTATTATATTATTATATTATTATATTATTATATTATTATATTATTATATTATTATATTATTATATTATTATATTATTATATTATTATATTATTATATTATTATATTATTATATTATTATATTATTATATTATTATATTATTATATTATTATATTATTATATTATTATATTATTATATTATTATATTATTATATTATTATATTATTATATTATTATATTATTATATTATTATATTATTATATTATTATATTATTATATTATTATATTATTATATTATTATATTATTATATTATTATATTATTATATTATTATATTATTATATTATTATATTATTATATTATTATATTATTATATTATTATATTATTATATTATTATATTATTATATTATTATATTATTATATTATTATATTATTATATTATTATATTATTATATTATTATATTATTATATTACTATATTATTATATTATTATATTATTATATTATTATATTATTATATTATTATATTATTATATTATTATATTATTATATTATTATATTATTATATTATTATATTATTATATTATTATATTATATTATTATGTTATTATTTTATTTTATTATTTTATTGTAATATTATATTAATATAGTATTATGTTATTATATTATGTTATGTTTCATCAATTATGATATAATTTTTTACAGTTGTATCATAAAACTTGTCTTTAAACTGTATTATTTACAATCGTGTAGGAGTTTTTATTAAAAAACTAATAGACCAAAAATTTCTCTGTTCAGTCTTTTATTACAAATATTTATATTTATATTATTATATTATTATATTATTATATTATTATGTTATTATGTTATTATATTATTATATTATGATATTATTATATTATTATATTATTATATTATTATATTATTATATTATTATATTATTATATTATTATATTATTATATTATTATATTATTATATTATTATATTATTATATTATTATATTATTATATCATTATATTATTATATTATTATGTTATTATATTATTATATAAATATATTATTATATTATTATAGTATTATATTGTTACATTATTTGATTATTGTATTTTTTTATAAATCCAACTTTGCAATCACAGAAAAAATGAAAATTTTTCCGTCAGAAAACGTCAAGAAAATCAGAAAAATTTTCAGAACGTCAAAAAGGTTTATTTTAAATATAACAATTCGGCTTTCTTCTGTTTCTTTTTTCTATGTTTAGTTTATAAAGAAAGCATTATTAAAACATACATAATATGTTTATAAGATATTATCTTCCTACTAATAATTCAAAACATACCAAAAACAAAAATTAAAGGAATATGAAATTAACCATAAAAATCCTATAAATTAACATCACTTATCTACTCCACTATAAAGCTACACATTTTTCTATATTTTTATTCTCTATAAAATTTGAATTTCAATTTGTTGATATATTTTCTTTCCCATATGAATATATATTTTAATGAATTTGCTTGACAATAGAAAAAAGGTTTTCACCAACAAAATTTTTTTAATATTTTTTATATTTATGATAAAAGCTTGATAGGATGAAAGCATAGAATATTGTGTTTCAGGAAATAAACAATGATAAATAAAGATTATCATCATGTTACCGTTTGTATAAATAGATACAGGTTGGAAAAGTTTTTTTTACTTCAGGCGATATAGCAAAACAAATTGCTGAATCAGATCAAAAAATAAAAATTCGTTAGTTAGATCAAGGCATCAAAAATTTAAAACACAAAAGATTTTATAAAAAAAACTTTGTCTTCAGTTTTTATGAAAGCAACAAATTGGAATCACAAATTGTAAAAACAACACAAAACTGCATCGTTAAAATTATATTTTTTTTTTTCAGGTAGGGACCTAACAGAATAAATATCTCTTGTATCATATCTGAATTTATATCATTACTATTTTATCCAACAAAAAAGTTGTTTGATATAATATTTTCTTTTCCTTTTCAGTATGTTTATTTCTGAGAAAAATGAAAATATTTATGATAACAGACCGGACATCAAAAACAAAAACTTTCCTTTATTTCCTTTTTGATCACTATCAGTTCGGTCATTTCATTTTATTTTTTGTGAATATTGATTATAAAAAATGGGAACAAGTGTATCTAATCGTAATTTTTGAACGATATGATGTTATTGTTAGCAAACGACAATATTTGTTATTCAAACAAACTGGCTAGTGTTTATCTTTGGGGAATTCAACTAATTTTGTAGGGATAGACAATTTAAAATTGACGAACATTTTTCAAATTGGTTCAAAGCTCTAAACGGATATAAACTTTAAAAACTTTTAAATTCCCAAAACAAAACTTTTCATTTCTTCTTGTCTAACGATTTTTTTTTGTAAACCAACACCTATATTTTTATAGAAACATCATTTTCTGGGAATTTTATTTTTTATTCTTTTATTTGTTGACAGGTGACATAAGAATTATTTCAACGATAACAAGTTAAACCTTAATTGAGAAAGTTGAGTACGTTTCCATGTTATTTGTTTATTTGATGAAAATGTTTAAAATTGATGAAGGTGACTAAGAACTGATGAAGGTGATACAAAATAATTATAATGTTGAAACTTAAACTGGCGTTCATTTATTTGATTATTTTGAATTTCTGTTAACCTTTATGTGATATGATAGAAAAATGTTTTGAGATAAATTGGAAATAGTTTTTGAAAACAAAGTATTCTAAGCGATTGATCGATAATTTCAGATACGGTAGCAGAGGAAAAACAGCAGAGGAAAAAATTGGTTGAACATTATAGAATGTGAACTTAAACTATATTGCGGTGCATTTTGTAACATCATTACCATTATATCGAATATCAGTTTTCGAATATCTGTGGTAAAATATTTAAATTAAGCTACCTGAATTTCTGATCATATGTACTTATATTTATTTTATTAAAAATGTAAACACAAACTGGATAAGAGAATAATATTAAAACTATATTTTCATATTTTAAAAAATCTCAGGACTAGGACTATCTCATATGCCAAGAACTTAACAAAAATTATTTTGCAATATTTCAGCAGCTGTTTTTAAATGTTCTGTAAAGCCTGGTCTTTTATTTTATTAAAAATAGAAACATACAGTATCAATTTATGCGAGGGATTAAGGGAATTAATTATTTTAAACAATACATGAATGTACGGATAATGCGCAGACTCTACTAAGGAAAAATCTCTAATATAACACTAATAATTTAATTTTAATATACAAGATGGTCATGATGGTCTAAAACAATTCAAAATAAAATTAAAGAATTTAAAAATTTGAATATGAAAATAAGCTTAACTCAATTTGTTAGAGTTGACTCCATGTTTTGATGCAAAGGTAATAAGCCAAAAAGGTCCATTTATTTTTTTATTAATGTATTTTTTTTTTGAATAAAATGTGTTGTATTATAGGGTTTACAATATGTGTCACAACAACACATAAATACCTTTTAAGACATAGGTCCCACAACAACTGGCGTTCTAAGGTGTAGATTAACGCTTTTTTTTAAACCTCTGCGGGTGGAAGCCACCTGAAACTAAGGATTCCGACAAACTATTCCATTTGTATGCAGTTCGGACAAAGAAGTCTTTCTGCGATCTGCCAGTATGACAGCGTGGGATCTCGACTGGTTGCGGTAGCCGATTGTCGAGTGGAACGGGGTAAGAATAAGTTTGAGGCATGATGCTGCTGATTTTATCTGAGCACTGTTGATGACGATATTTGTAAAAAACAACGAGGTCAGCAACAGTGCGACGATGTAGGGAATCAAGTTTTGATGTCAAAGTTCGATCACCTACAATTCATATAGCCCGCTTTTGAACAGAGTCCAAGAGGCCAAGATGGAAACAGAAGCAGCACCCCAAACTTGACAACAGTACTCCCTACAGGGACGAATATAGGACTTATAAAGATGGAGCAATTGGTATGGAGTGAAAAATTGTTTGCATCTATTTAGAAGGCCGAGTTTTTTAGACCCGCTTTTTGCCAGCGCAATTACATGATCGTTCCAGAGTAAGTCATTTGAAACTGTGACACCCAATAAACGTATGCTTTTACATTCACCTATTGGTTCATCACACATACTGAATTAAATATCTTTGGGGAACTCGGCTTTTGATCTGGAAACAATCAACAGCTGTGTTTTGGTAGAGTTAAAATTAACCAGGTTTTGGTCACCCTAATCCACGACCTTTTTTAAGCCTTTATTCACGTTTATGGGAGCGTATCTCCAGGCGGGATTAATTGGTTCGTGCATTTTACCTTTTGAAGGAAGGGGCTCGAACGACTTGTGCAGAGTACTATCATCTGCAAAACTATTTATTGGGTAGCTGGTGATTTTCAACAATTTGTTGATATAAATCAAAAATAGGGTTGGGGACAATACTGAGCTTTGAGGTACACCAGCGTTAGTTAGTTTAGACTCAGAAGAAAATCCGTCTAAGGAGACCGAAATGTATCCGTTGGATAGAAAATTTTGAATCAGCTTCACAATATTGGGATGAAAACCATAGGCAACGAGCTTGTGGATCAAGTTGGCATGCCAGACTCGATCGAATGCCTTGGAGATGTCTAAAGCGATAAAGTATGTTTCACCACCTTTATCAAGTATGCTGTTCCAACAATGCGCTACATAGTTTAATAGATCGGTGGTTGATCTTTTGTTACGAAAACCGTATTGGCTGTCGCCTATTAAATGATTTACTTCCAGAAATTTTGAAATGTGTGTATTAATATAATGCTCGTAGACTTTAGATAGTACCGATAGTAACGCTATTGGCCTATAATTTGAGATTTCGGATTTTGGTGCCTTTTTGGGGACGGGCTGGACATTGGTCAACTTCCAGCACGAGAGAAATATACCAGATTTGTAGAATTGGTAGAATATTTTAGTCAAAATTGGTGCAAGTTCTTTAGAAAAGGTTTTTAAAATGATGAGTGGAATATTGTCCATTCTTGAGGCTTTGTTGACGTTTAACCCCTTTAAAAGTTTGGCGACTAACTCCTGAAGACTGGATTTGGGGATTTCTTTAGGAGTTTCCAAAACAGTGGAGTACAGAGCAAAGCGTTCAGCGAACAAGTTAGCGGAATCATTGATGATTAAATCACCATCAATAATAGGGGAAATAGAAGATTTTGTACCAGAATTTAAAGAATTGATGGCACTGTAGAAACTCTTGTCAGAAATAGACATAGACGTAAGTTTTGAGGCTTTCGCTCTGTCAAGTTCAGACTTTTTGTTTGAGATAATCTGGTTAGATATTTTGTTGGCCTTTAGATATTGCGATCGATTAGCGGCAGTTTTGTTATGAATCCATATGCTAAATGATCTACGTTTGTTTCTAAGTGCCACTTTGGCAGCCTTCGAATACAAGTATTTTTGCTTGGGTTTTACAATGGAAAAAGGGACGAATTTATTGATAGCCAATTGGATGGTTTCTGTAAAGTTTTGAGCAGAAACATTTATATCGTCAGTGTAAAAACAATGACGGTCGAAAGGGAAACCATAGAAAAAATTTTGAAGACCACTCTTATCCATTTTTGAGAAGTGAAATATTTTACGGGGTTTGGGAGCTGTAGTTTTAAGTAAATCAGTTTTGATAGCTGATAAAATTAAATTATGACCAGAATTTCTAATACTACCTTTCGCGACATCGACACTCGTAATATCTGGACCTGTGGTAAGATAGAGATCTAAAAGAAAACTATTATCACCGCCATTACGGGGAGTGAAAGTTGGGCTTTTAACAATTTGGAATAGGCCCTGAGACGCGGCAAAAATTTCTGCCAGCCTTCCACTATTATCAACATCATAGCAGAATTCCAACCATCATTTGTTGTGGACGTTGAAGTCACCGGTAACGATAACTTTACAATTAGGGGACTTTGCTCTAATCTCGTCCACAATTTTTGTTAGTGAATTAAAAGAATTAGGTTGGTGTATTGAAGACAAGCAGAGTTAAAACTGCTTAGTCAATGACACCACATCACGGCGAATTGGCGCCTTACAACCAACGCGACTCAAGCGTCTGTTCTTCATGTCAGGGGCAGCTTGGAGCGGGTGTTTGTCTTGGAGCAAGCGGCTCGCTATATAAACATGTAAAAAGGTTGTGTCTGGTAACCATAAAAAGCAGAACGAATCGCTGCAGGTAAACGAACTTTCTACTCAATTAAACCTCTCCTTAGATCACCATATGTATCAACTAAACCAAACCTCAAGTTATACAAGACATTGATTAGACCAGTTGTTATGTATGGGTCACGAACATGGACCCTTACACAAAATGATGAATCGCATTTATCTGTATTTGAGCGTAAGATCCTACGCTACATTTTTGGTCCACTTCAGACAGACATGGAGAGAGTCCCTTCTTGAGGGTCCAGATATAATAGGTTGTATCCGTTCCAACAGGATTGCTTGTTTTGGGCATGTTCTACGAGCCGATTCACAGTCTGGAATGACTAAAACATGTACGTTAGTACCTTAGGAGTGGGCGACGGCGAAGTAGGCCACGACTACAATGGAAGTCGGACGTAATAAACGAGCTTAAAAAAATCAGCTGCCATGATAATTATGTCGCTGTTGCAAATGATTGTGGTGAATATTCAAAGCTGATTAGCCTGGCAGTGCTCCTACATGGAGCATGAACGCCAAGAAAAAAAAATGAATACAAAGTTTTACCTTTCTACCAATACTTTTTCTTCTCTATAAAAGTGTACTAATTTTAATTTAAAAAATGTAACAAAGAAACCTTCCTTCAAAAGAAGCTTGCTATTTCGTTTTTTGGTTAGTTTAACCGTTAAAATTAGCAACCAATACTTAGTTCCTGCTCTCACGTTTTTGATATTGTTCTCTTGCAAACGTTTTCTTTTTTATAATAAAAAAATAAATTATTTAATTGTTTTGAAATAATTTTATTAAACATTCTAAATAATTCCCAAAACCTTATTCTTCAAATACCAGGCTTATCAGCTTTGTCAATAACAAAATTTGTTTTTTATTGATAATATTTTAGAAATTAAACCGCGTATAAACATATTTTTTTGGTTTATGAACTCTTAAGCTCTCTTAAATACATTTAAATTCTACGAACAATATTAACTACTTATCAACTACTCGTTATAGCGAAAAAATATGTGGTATCATAAAGTTTATGTTCGCAAAAAAGACATTTTTCATGTCACTTGTCATTTTTTTTTTATTATGGTAACTGAATCGTCGTTCTCGTTATCTTAATTTTTCCGCTTTATATTTTGTTTTTCACTTTATTATATGTTATATGGCTGAAGAAGTATTTGATTACAATTTATCCTATAAAAAACGAATTCAAGTGGTGGCTTACATAAAAAAAAATGAAACTTGAGTTATAAAATTACCATGGGAATAAAAAACTGGTATAATTTGCAATGACTAAATTTTTCTGCAAATCGTAAATATTTGAAAGAGCTTATTAAAGTTCAATCTCATTAAACAAACAAATCTGTTTGTTATTCACATAAATCAACCCAAATCTCTAGTTTCCACTCTTCTCTAATAGCAAACCACTTTAAAATTTTCCTCATTAAATCAGAAAATTGTAAATTTTAATAAAACAACAAAACTTGTTATTTGAATGCTTTTCCTATTTGAATTTTAACTTTTTATCTACTAAAATTTTCATTTGGAAGTAATCAAATTAATTTCTTTTTTTTTTATTTTTGATTAAGAAAAAATAAATTGCAAACATTTCAATTTTTTTCACGATTTTACTGAATCTTCCTCGGTTTTTAATTTTCTATTTTCGAAAAAAAAAATTGTTTTCATAATCATTTTCAAAATTATTTTAAAATATGAATAAACAAATTTATTTACCAGCATTTTCCATTTAAACAAAATTGAGGAAAAATTGGAATACAAAATAGAAAAACTTGTTCAATTTAGAACACTTGGAGATTTATTAATTAAAATATGAAATTTTATTGAATTTATTTTTGTTGTTTAATTGAAAAAATATGAATAGTAAAATCCATTTTGCTGTTTTATTTTGTTTTCGAGTTTAGGAAATTGTTAAGATATAAAAAAACGAGAAAAGGATAAGTTTGTAAAATTTAAATTGATAAAAATTTGAAAATTAGATTTTCTGAAAAAACTACACAAACAATATTTGTTTTACGCTTTACAACGATGTAATAAAATAAATTGTTATCCTGGAAAAAAAACGTTATACAAATACCTACTATTCAGTACCACTTTTTGTATATAGTGAACAACGGTCATTATTAAGAGTATTACTTAATAAATTAATCCAATGATATTCAATATAAAGGTACATTGTACATTTAGCAATCTACATTTAGAATAAACATTTTACATCTTACAACATTCAATATTCAACACTCAGCGCTCAACATTCAACAAAAACCTAAAATACAAATTTCTACATTCAACATTTCACAATTTCAACATTCATCTATTCAGTCCATTCCTAGACGACAGACGCCATAAGCAATAAAAATCACACAAAATGTCAAAACAATTCATGGTTCAAAATTAATCATCGTTTGCAGAAGCCAACCTGAAAAACCTCAGTTTTAAAGATCAATCAACTTGATACCTAAAATATCATTATCCTAATATCGAAAAACCCAAAATCTAAATCTCTTATCAACAAACCAACAGAATTTCAAACAGAAAATAGGCTCAAAAAATATTATATCCAATAATAAAGTTCTTAATCTGTAAATAATGAATGAACTCAATTTTTACCCAATATTCTTCAATATAATCCCAATGAATTTTCCATTCTAACATATAACAAAATTTTACAAAATTTTCCATTTTTTTCTGTACCGCTCCCCTCATCCATTATTGAATTGTTTTTCTTAGGAATCGAATTCAATCGATTTCGGATCTTAATTTTTTTTTTTTTTGGTATTTTGTCTTTAAATTTTCCAATACGAAAAATCATAATAAAGTAATAAAAAATTAAATTAAAAATGTTGTTTTTTTATTTGATTTTCGATTTTCTTTTTCATCGGTTGAGAAAAGAAATAAGCAGAAATTTAAAAGAAAATATTATGAAAGTCAATTTTCTTTAGGTAAATTGTATTATGTTTGGTTGATGAAATATTCTTAGAGATTCTATGTGACATAAAATTGCTTTAAATTCAATAAATATTCTCTTGATGTGGTTTTTGAGTGTTTTTCTTATTATTTCGATATTAAATTGATATACGGATGAAGGAGTAGGACTGTAATAATTTGATGTAAGGAAGTTTTAATTAATGAGCGTTCGATGAAAGTATTTATTTATTAGTGTAAAAGAACAGATTAGGATTGGCATTATATGTATCTTTTCGTCTAAATGGGAATGACGCAAGGGCGTGTAAGTTTCTTTGGATACTGACCGCTAGTAGATTGAGGAAACTCACGGTGAAATTCTGTAGAAATAAAAACACTTCTTCTTTTGATCGTAGTCTGTTAAAATCTAACTTTAAAAAGTTTATTTATGTTTTCATTTCAATTTGTTTTATATTTTTAAGATTCTAATTTCAATATAATTTTTACATTTAGCTTACTTTTAAAAAACACCATTGCATTTTTTTGGTTTTACATTTTTCTTGAATCAAATTTCAATCATTTCATCAATAATAATTTCTCGATATTTTAGGTTTAACAAATCTTCATTTTTTATATTAAATTATATTCCATAAAATTGCATTTTTGAATCAAATTTCCACTATTTTCAAATGATTACAACCTTTAAAGAATTTAAAGGTTAACGATCACATCAGGCGTTTAATAAATCGAAATTATTAACGTTTACCTTTCTACTAGGTCATTCAATAAGTCCGTAGGATGACACATAGATGGCGTTACTAGAATTTTTTCCATATGATTTTTATTTAGTACTAACCTTCAAACGATACGTGTATAAATTTGACAGCAATCTGACTATTTATTCGTGAGTTATAGCATTTTGTGTGAAGCAACTTTTGTTTTTGAAAAAAAATGGAAAAAAGTGAATTTCGAATTTTAATAAAGCATTGCTTTTTGATGAAAAAAAATACAGTGGAAACCAAACAATGGCTTTATAAACATTATCCAAACTCTGCTCCATCGAGACAAATGGTAGAGAAGTGGATGGCTGAATTTAAATGTGGTCGTACCAGCACAAAAGATGCAGAGCGCAGTGGACGCCAAAATGAGGCTGTTATTCCAGAAAACATAAAAAAAATCCACAAATTGGTTATGAACGATCGCAAATTGAAGGTGCACGAAATAGCTGACATTGTAAAGGTAGCAGATGGTAGTGTTTTTACCATTTTACATGAACATTTGGGTATGCGAAAGCTCTGTGCAAATTGGGTGCCGCGTGAGCTCACAGTCGACCAAAAACAACAACGAATCGATGCTTCGGAGGAGTCTTTGGCACTGTTAAACCGCAATAAAAGGGAATTCTATCGTAGATATGTGACAATGGATGAGACATGGCTTCACAATTACACACCAGAATCCAAAAGACAGTCAGCTGAGTGGACAGCAGTCGACGAACCGAATCCAAAGCGAGTAAAGACGCAACAGTCGGCCGGTAAGGTGATGGCGTCTGTATTTTGGGATACGAACGGAATAATATTCATCGACTATCTCCAAAAAGGAACCACCATCAACAGCGAGTATTACTGTGAACTTTTGGATCGATTGAAGGCTGAAATCGCAAAGAAACGGCCACATTCGCAAAAGAAAAAAGTGTTGTTTCACCAAGATAATGCACCGTGTCACAGATCGATGAAAATGATGACAAAATTGAATGAATTGGGCTTTGAATTGCTTACCCACCCACCATATTCTCCAGATTTAGCCCCCAGCGACTTTTTCCTGTTTTCAGATCTCAAGAGAGTGCTTGCTGGAAAGAAATTTAAGTCCAATGATGAAGTGATCGCTGAAACTGAGGCCCATTTTGACGAGAAAGAGAAATCGTACTATAAAAGTGGTATAGAAAAGTTGGAAAATCGCTATACTCGTTGTATCGCCCTCGAAGGCAACTATGTTGAATAAAAAAATCGAGTTTTGTTGTTTTTTTCTTACTTATCCTACGGACTTATTGAACGACCTGTTATATATAAAACTGACATTGTTTTACAGAACCTTTTTTGGCATTTACGCAACCTCAGTCAATCTCCCGTCCTCATTATTCAAATTAAAATGTAAAGATATCATCTCTATTATCTTGCCGATTAAAGTCAGCAAAAATTATAATGAGGATATTGGTGTTGATTTCATAACCTTTTCCAGTGTTATATTAAAAGTTTTCTTCTCGTCACCGGTCATTTCTTTACTGCTTCTTGGTACACCCTAACACATATCAAATTCACTTCGAGAAACATGACCATCACATGATCGTGTTAACAGTTATTCAACAATCACCTGTTTATTTTTGCTGCAAACATTTATTTGTTTACATAATCATATGTTTTAGGTAGATTTCATGCAAAAATCTACCTATTGCAGCGTGCTTCACCTCGAAATTTCGGAAAAATTTTGGTGCCAAACGACTAGAATGATAAGCGGAGACGGAAAATCAAAATGAAAAAAATATTTGAGCTATTTTTTATCATTATTTTCAAAAATAAAATCTCAGCGCAAAAGGTTCCTAAAAATCAGCTGTTTTAAAAATTTACTAAACTTTGTTGTCCTTGATTAAGCTGAAAATGGCCAATCTTACATTTGTAAACTGTTGCACACTTAGAAACGTAGATAAATCTATCCAAAACTTAAAAAACAAATTGTTTAAGTTCAGAGGTTGAGACCCTGGGGCTGTTAAAACGAAAACAAACGCAAACAGCCATACTATCATCATTTTTGAGTCTATTTTGTTTGAACTAAAACTAGCTTTTAATTTAACTTTTCAATTATAACCTCAGAAATTTTCAGCTTTCTAACCCAAGAAGTTCCAATACAATTAGCATTATACTAACTTAATGTAAATCACTCTCACAGCCACTCTCATTACAACAACAAATCCCAAAAATATAAAAATATCCTATAGAAATATTAAATACATTTTCCTTTCTTTTCGTTTCTCTTTGAGTTTTTATTTTTTTTTTCGCAAAAATTAAAAAAATGTTGTTTTGAATGTTTGTTGTTGTTGTTTTGAAAATTCATTATTGTTTTGAATTAGGGAATAGTTTCTTTGGGATTTTGGAATATTTAGATGTGGTTTAGTTGAAATAAATATATGTACATATATTGATTACACATTTACAAAAGTTTTTTATAAAAAGATAGATATTTGTATTATATTTGAGGTGTAAAAGTTGTTTGATGTTATTGTTGATTATAAATTATGTGTGGTAGTATTGCAGTTGTGACGTAGCTAGAATGTTAATCCACAAAAGGATTTAATATGTTATTAATTAATTTTAACCAAATTAAACAAAACTATTCCAAAAATTGCATTGATAAAGTAGTTTCGGTTTATGTATTTAGTGTATTTAGTTTGGTTTGATAAATTTTTGGGATTATTCTGTGGCTACTTAAATTTTTTATTTAAACTATTCGAACATATCCAATTCTTTTTGTACACAAAGCTGTCTGGTCCCGAAATCTACCTATTTCTAGCGGATATACGTGCCGCTTGGACTTTTTAGTTTTGGGCTGCGATGTATATCAAACATAAAACTCTATGTAAAAAGTACAAGTGTTTTATCTCTGTTTAGAAATTGATTACAAAACTAACACGACACATACGTTGCCGAAAAATTATAACAAATCGAATTATATCAGATCAGAATTATAGAAATTATCATAATTTAGTGAAATTTATGATGATTGTACCATCATGATTGTAGCAAACTACTCAAAAACCTTTACATTTAGCGTTTCAAGAAAATATTATAAAATCAAAAATTCATATTTCTGTCAAAATTCTCAAAATATTGTAAAAATTACAATAAAATCAAAAATTTAAACTTTTTTCAAAATTCAAAAAATATTCCTAAAATTATTACATAAACAAAAAAGAAACTTTTTTCATAATTTTAAAATAAATTGCAAAAATTATAAAAAAGTCAAAAATTTAAACGTTTTCAAAAATTATAACAAAATCTAAAATACAAACATTTTTCAAAATTCCAATAATATTCAAAAAATTACAATAAACTCAAAAATTTAAACTTTTTCAAAATTCTGAAAATATTCCAAAGATTCTTACAAAATCGAAAATTGAAACTTTTTTCAAAATTCTTAAAATATTTAAAATATTCACAAATTCGAAAATTCTATTTTCTCAAAATTCTAAATAATAGTATATACCAAAAACTATAAAAAAATTTAAAATATAATCTTTTTTTAAAATTCTAAAAATATTCCAAAAATTATAAAAAAAACAAAAATATAAAATTTTTCAAAATTCTAAAAATATTCGGAAATTCTTACAAAATCAAATATTGAGACTTTTTCAAAATTCTAAAAATATTGCTGAAATTCAAAATTCACAAATTCAAAAATTCAAACTTTTTCCAAAATTCCAAAAATAATCGGAAAATTACAAAAATAATAACAATATCAAAAATTGAAACTTTTTTTAAAATTCCAAAAATTATAATAAAATCAAAAATTTAAACTTTTACAAAATTCTAAAAATGTTCCAAAAATTCTTACAAAATCAAAGATTGAAACTTTTTTCAAAATTCTAAAAATATTTATAGAACTCAAAATTCACAAATTCAAAAATTTCTTTTTTTTTAAAAATTCTAAAAATATTGCATAAAATTTTAACAAAATAAAAATATAAACTTTTTTCAAAATTACAAAAATATTCCAAAAATCTTAATAAAAACAAAATATAAAATTTTTTCTCAAATTTCTAAAAATATTTCGAAAATTCTTACAAAATCAAAAAATGAAACTTTTTTCAAAATTCCAAAACTATTGTAAAAATTCACAAATTCCAACCTTTTTCAAAATTTTAAAAATATTGCAAAGATAATAACAAAATCACATATACAAATTTTTCAAAATTCCAAAAATTATAACAAATTCAAAAATTACTTCGGTTTGAAATACCTAAGTTTAACATTCATGAGCCAAAAGTGAAATTCTTAGCCCCACTTTTGTGGCATTTCTCGACGTTTTAAGTCATAACGATTCCAAGTAAGCAACAACAAAAATGTAAGTGTGTCTTCCGGCCGGTCGTCTCAACCGACGAAATCTAGAAAATCGCTGAAGGGATTTTAAAAATGTTTGTTTCCAAAAATAGGTGTACTCAATGGTACCGGAAACTGTACCGAAAGTGTGTCCAAAAAAAATCGTCAAGTGTGTCAAAACAAGGATATATGCATATTTTTGCTTAAAAAACGTTAATTTTAAGGGATTATGAGTAGGAACATGGAGTTTGGAGAAATCTTGATGATTGGGATTGGTATGTGAGACCAAAAAACTAGTTATTTGCTTTAGCAGTTGTTTCAAAAAATGTCGTCAAGTGTGTCAAAAGAAAGATTTTTATTTATTATTTTGCCCAATTTTTTAGAAAACAATAAAATTAATTATTTGTATGACGTGAAATTTTATTATTATTATAGAGAGCAATGGCATTATAAGTTTGAAAATATTGTCAAGTGCGTCAAAAGAATGATTTTCATTTATTTTTTTAGAAAAAAATAAAAAGAGTTATTTCTATGAAATGAAATGTAATTGAACATGAAGCTGTTATTATTGAGAATTTATTGCACTATAAATTTGTCAAAAAAATATTGTCAAGTGTTTTTAGCCAATTTTTTGGAAAAAAAATTTGGTTATTTGTATGACGTAAATCTAATTGAACATGGAAATTTTTGAATGTGTTATAGGTTTTGAAATATTTTTGGAATTATGAAAAAAGTTTGTATTTTTGATTTTGTAATAATCTTTGCAATATTTTTAGAATTTTGGAATTTGCGAAAAATATAGAATTTTTCAATTTGCGAATTTTATATATATTTTTAGAAATTTAGAATTTTTGGAATTTTGAAAAAAGTTTCAATTTTTGATATTGTTATAATATATTTAGAATTTTGGAAAAAGTTTGAATTTTTGTATATGTAAGAATTTTTGGAATATTATCAGAATTTTGAAAAAGTTTAAATATTTGATTTTATTCTTATTTTTAGAATATTTTTGGAATTTTGAAAAAGTTTCAATTTTTGGTATAGTTATAATTTTTGCAATGTTTCTAGAATTTTTGAAAAAAGTTTTAATCTGTGATTTTGTAATAATTTTTGGAATAATTTTAGAATTTTGTTTGAAAAAAGTTGAATTTTTGATTTTATTTAATTTTTACAATTTTTTTGGAATTTCGAAGAAATATGAATTTGTGATTTTGTGTTCGCTGCGAAAAAACCTTATCGAATGCACGTACTGAAGTGTTTTAATAACCCTAACCCATTATCTGGCATTGCAGGTCGCAAGCATTAGCTCTTAATATGAATTTGTGATTTTGTGTTGGCTGCGAAAAAACCTTATCGAATGCACGTACTGAAGTGTTTTAATAACCCTAACACATTATCTGGCATTGCAGGTCACAAACATTAGCTCTTAATATTTGTAATCATACGAATAAGCTAGACTCACATGAACACTAAAAGGTAAACCATCATAATCGTTAAGTAATAACTTTTACATTCCTGAGATGAACAAAATGTGCTAGGTCTATAAACGTTACACATCAATAGAATTAAGGCAAAGTTTTAGACCGTTTTAAACGATTGGAAATTTTTTCAAAATATTTTTTTTTTTGAGAAAAAATCTCATAGATAGATCCTTTCAATATTGGTTAGATCCCAATAAGATAGATCCTTTCAATATTGGTTCTTGAGGTGAGTTCAATTTTCCAAGCTACGCTTAAAATTGCTAGTTAGGCGGCAAATATGTTCGAATTGCTAAGCTTCTAGTCTAGTTTGTTTTTATCAGGGTTGTTAATATACACGTATAAAACGTTTTATACGTTACACGTATAATACGTAACGTATAAAACGTATAAAACGTATATAACGTATAAAACGTATAATATGATTTTGTTTTTGAAATTCATTCATAATAGTACATTATGATGCTAGGACGTAAAGCTAAAGATTTTGGACGGATGTGGAGTTTGCAAATCGAGGCGCTAGCCGAGATTTGCACCCACATTAAGTCCAAAATAGCTTACGTCCGTGCATCATATACTATTTTTTATTCGCCGCAAGCAAAATATCTTAAGAAAAGTTGTTTATTCTAAATTAAAATTATAAATTTTCATAAATTTTAAAATAAAAATATGTGGAACAAGTAACCTTTGAAAAAATATTTATTATTTTTTCCAAATTCTATGACAACAAATGATAACTAACTATTTTAATTGGATAATGAAATTTTGAATTTGCGGGTTGCTTTGATAAAAAAATTTATTTTTCATAGAATTTAAACAAATACAAATGCTTTTTACTTTTTTGGACGTAGCTATGACGACAAAATAAATAGTTGAAAAGTGATACTTTAAAGCCGCAAATCACAGTAATAAAGTAACACTTTAATATATAGGCGAATAAAAAAAATTAAAAATGCTTCTTACTTCAGATATTAATTATATTTTTAGTAAAAATATATATATTTTAGTAAAAATATAATTACGTAGTTATAAATTATTTATATATTTTATAATTTATAACAAAAACTATTTAAATTCTAGATGTTATTCGAATGTAAATTTTTATACTTTATACGAAAGACTATGTTACTGTACATTAAACTGGTTAATAATCTTTAATTCACTAGATTTGAATATTGAAAATTTTGAATTATATATTAGAGATTTTTTTGAGCACATCAACTCAAGCAATTTAATTATTTTTGAATTTTTCAACACGTAGGTATACTATATGATTTTCTTTCATTTTGATTCCAACATTTACTTAATGGGAAACATTTTGGATTAGAAACATTTGGCTCATGAACTTAATTATTTGGAATCATGAAATGTTATTGAATATATAAAATATGGTTCAATTCAACTTCAGCTGCTCCCATCTAATAAGAACAGCTGGGAAATATTATGTTGTTGTAGAATAAATGTCGTTTTTTTCATAGCAGTTAGGCAAATTATTAGAGATTATTAGAGAGATGTTTTTAAAAAAAATTTGTTGTGTGAATCCGGGTTGCACCACTTCCAATTAATAGACAGAGTTTGAAAATAACAGGCTCTTGCAGATCAAATCTTCTTTTTATACAAAAGTTGTAATAGTTTAAATATAAAATATTTCTTTGGTTTTCATTTATTTTTATTTTTAATACAAGGGGAACGCAAGAGAATACAAGACAGTATACAGTTAAAATATGTATTTACGTCAAACGAAAAAGTTTAGTGAGAAGTTTATTGAGTAAATTCAATTTTGGTCATTGATGAATAATAGGTATGGTTGGAAATGTCAACTTATTGCAGACTAAATTTGTTTTGAAAATAAATAATTATATTTTGAAAAGAAGCATTTACGTTAAATGTAGAAGTTTTCTGAACTCATAGGAATAGTTGGGTAAGAAATTATCATGACGACGCTATATTTTATAAAGCAGCTGTTCCTATTAGTCCCGAAATATAGGCTTTATAAATATCAAATATCACGAGTACGATGAATAATACGCCCGCGATAATGTTATATAAATGTATTTTTATTTATTATGGATTTTACTTTTATACGGTATAAAACGTAAATAATTGTGTGTTTTATACTGTACGTTTTATACGTTTTATACGTACGTATAATACGTGTTTTATACGTTACCGTATTATACGTTACAACCCTGGTTTTTATAGTTCAATAAAATCGCTAAAAATCAATTTTCTACTCAACGGTCAGTAGTATAATATACTAAGAAATTGCTGATCCTGATTGCATCCAAAACCATTTAAATTTGATTTTAAATTTGAATCAAACAAATATCGAAAACCAAAAAAACTTTTCAAGTCAACTTGACAATGTTCAGAACAATTCAACTCATATTCTACATGGTTCGAATGGATTGCGTTGCATTTAACATTGATTTCGGCGGTTTTATTTGAAATTGATTAATTAAATCCACTTCAAAAATGTCTGAACAAACGAAAAAAGTCCATAAATCCGAACCATGAAATTTTCCAAACATATAAATTCTTCTTACTGCATTAGAGACTTGTTTAGTAAACAGTGGTCTAAATATTCCTTTTAACTAAGTTGCTATCAATTAGATGCATGTTCAAATATTATAGGTGCTTCAATGTCTCCAAATTCGATCTCGATTACATTTTACATAGAGAAAATCTTGGAATCAAAATAATACTTTGCATGTCAAACTGCAAAATTGTTTAATTATCTGAGTCGTGTTCCGAAATTCGTCCATGCCATCATTTTCCAAAATAAAATTTAACGAACGTCATTAATTTTACTCATTTCAGCTTCCGTATCTTCGAGCCTTCGACAACGATGGTCAAGTGTGTTCTCCATTCGACGAAACATTATTAACATTAACTTAAAAGTTATCAAAATATTTTACTTTCAATTGATAAAAATAAGTCCGATAAATAATTGAACAGAAAAATATATACTTCTTAGTTCTTAATTACATTTAAGTAGGATAAAGTGCAATTTGCAAGAAAACCGACTTACATTTTGCCTCAATGTAGTTTAAGATCACATACCTAAAAAGATAAAAAAGTAAAATTTTATTTTAATTTTTTTAAATGTGAAACCATTTACTTAATTTACATCAACAAGAATATTTTATAATAAAAAACTTAAGCCAAAGAAATGTATCCTTCAACAATATGAGTAATTGTGTGACAAGAGTAAATCTAAATCCTTTAGACTCATCGCAGAATATAAAATATGTAGGGGCTGAAATCTCAAGCTCTGAGATATCAAGACATCGGTTTTGGTTAAGGATTTTGATATAGCTTTCGGCATAAAACTTTTATGAGGACATTGATTTTAGTTTTGGGCAGCGATGTATATCAAACCTAAAGCTCTTTGTTAAAGTACATGTATTTTTTTTATCTCTGTTTAGAAATTTATTAAAAAACAAACACATCAATACGTTGCCGTGAAATTATAACAGATCATAAATTAACATAATTTAGTGAAAAGATGATACAATCAACTACTGAAAAACATCTCCTTTTAGCGTTTCGAGAAAATATTACAAAATCAAAAATTCATATTTCTTTCAAAATCCTAAAAATATTTTAAAAATTAAATAAAATCAAAAATTCAAACTTTTTTCAAAATTCCAAAAATATTACAAAAATTATAACAATATCAGATGTTGAGCTTTTTTCAAAAACTCTAAAAATTATAATAAAATCAAAAATTTTAAATTTTTTTAAAATTCTAAACATATTATAAAAATTCTTACAAAATCAAAAGTTGAAACTTTTTTCAAAATTCTAAAAAACTGTTAAAATTCAAATTTCACAAATTCAAAAATTCTATTCTTTTCAAAATTCTAAAAATATTGCAAAAATTATTACAAAATTGAAAATTCAAACATTTTTCAAAATTCCAAAAATATTCCAAAAACTATAACAAATTCAAAAATTTCCATGTCGAATTTCATGCTCATTACATTTCATGTCATACAAAATATTAAATTTTTTTTTCAAAAAATTGGCTCAAAAAGTATAAGAAAATCATCTTTGTGGCACACTTGACACTATTTTTTTGACAAACTTATAATGCAATAAAATTCTCAATAATAATAATTTCATGTTCAATTACATTAAATATTTCATACAAATAATTAGTTTTATTTTTGTCCCAAAAAAACAAATGAAAATCATGCTTTTGACACACTTGACAACATATTTTTTGACAAACTTATAATGCATTAATCTAGATTTCGGTCTCACGACCAATCCTTCCTGACCATCAAGATTTCTCCAAATTCAATGTTCCTACTCGTAATCACTTAAAATGAACGTTTTTTAAGCAAAAAATATGCAAACTTCCTTGTTTTAACACACTTGACGATTTTTTGACACTCTTCCGGGACAGCTATCGAACGCATCGTCCTTTCGGCTCTTACCATTGAGTATACCTATTTATAGAAACAAAAATTTTTTAAATCCCTCCAGCCGTTTTCTAGATTTCGTCGGCACACAGGCGTACATTTTTGTTGTTGCTTTTTTAGAATCACTAGAACCTAAAACGTCGAGAAATGCCAAAAAAAGTGGGGGTAAGAATTTCACTTCTGGCTCATGAATGCAATACTTAGGTTTTTTCAAAACCGAAGTTAATCATGTAAATTAATTCTTTCTTATCTACACATTAAATATAATACAAAGTAATTCGCTGGATGGGAAAGAAATATTTTTATCCACGACTACTAAAGAATATATACTTTCCATGCGTATATCTTTCATTGTAATTGTATTCATTCCTTTTTATATATAACATTCTTCTTTATTTATTTCATTACACTTTATTTATTCAAAATTCCCCTAACAAATTAAAAAATTGATTTGTTGGTATAGTAATATAAACAAGTTAAAACAAGAACAATACATATATAAAATCTAAAATAAACAAACATGTTTTGTTTTGTTTTTCTTTTCATTCAATATGGCGATATAAACTTTTACAGGAAAACTTGAATGAAATTATTTGAAATATTTGTAGTCGTGGATAAAATAGTATCTTGTATTCGCTTAGGATGAAGGCATTTCTTCACTCGGATGATTCCCTCCACTCGCTACGCTCGTTCCGGGAAACTTCATCCTCGTGAAGAATTGCCTTCATTCTAAGCTCATACAAGAATCTACTATTAAGTGAAACCTACCAAATTTATTCCAAGAAATTTAATTTCAGAAGAAAATTTGCATTACAGTTTTCAAATGTTTATTTTCATATTTTGTTGTTGTCTATTTTATTATACTAAGCTGTTGTCTATTTTATTTGAAAATCTAAAACAAACTATAAGACCAATCATAAAAAGGTAAACGAAAAAGGAAAACAACAAGGCTCGTTACGATAAAATTCTTCTGTTTTACTCCTACACAAAGTTAAATACAAAACGTTTTGTTGATCTAAATCGTGATAGCTAATTTTTGAAAGATTTGTAATTTATTTTCAACCCACAATTTTACTAAAAAAAACTAAAGTTCAGTATAATTCTCCGTAAGTATATATATACGTAAGTAGCATCATTTGGTTTACATTTTTTGGCGTTCCCTTATATTCAGTTTATTTTCATGATGAATTCACTTTATGTAACGATTTAAAATTCGTGACCAACTGAACCCTAATTGAGCTCGAGGTTTTTAATTTCTTCAAAATCAGTTTACAGTTCTTGCAACTATGAATCTCTACACCTAATTGATCAACTATAAGGGAGCAGTTCCTGCATAGGTTCTAAAATTATGAGTCAGTTACCAAGCTGGACACAGTTCAATATTTCTCAAATAATAACGATCTTCAAAACTTGGCGATTACCACTTCTAATTAAAAAAGTCAGGCAAGTGCAAATATAATTTGCTCGTTGAGGGTTCCGCATATAATATTTGAGAAAACAACAGTTTTTGTCAGGATATTTTCACGTTGGGTTGCATCTGCCGGTGGGTGACCTTGCTGCATAGGATCTTGATGATACTTTGGCAAATAATCCAGGTTCACAATAACATCTAATCCCGGCTTATGATCTTATCGAAACTTGGTTTATAAGGTTTTATTACCGTTTCCAATATTTCTGCATACCAACTTCCGGTTTGTCACTTCCGGCTAAAAAGTTTTTTTTTCAAGTGTTTATCCCTACTGTAGCCTACAATTACCGACCGATTTTCATGAAACGTTGGTAAAAGCTTTCAAGTAACATGAAAAAGATTTTAGTAGCTTTTTGAGGACATTGGATAAAGGGTTGGGGGTCCACCATACAACAGGTCGTTTTCTACACAATGTTTGTTAAGTTTGTTATGTTATGAAGCATAAAACATTCGTTCGTGAATGAATTTTGATGACACTTTGGAAAACGATACAAATATGTATGACAGAGAACTGATTAGTTTTTGAGCGATAGTGAACAAAGTGGTGTGGGTGGGGTCCCCAGAGCACCTGTTTTTTTCAAGCTCTCAACTGATAATTGAAATTGAATTGAATGAAACTCGGTAAATAAGTATTTAGTATGGTTCACAACAGTTCTGCATCCCAACGATTTTTCACTTAGCGTAAAAAATTTTTTTTTGTAATTTTTTGAAGTTTTTTCAGTGTGTTTATGCACACTACAGCCTACAATAATGAAGTGATTATGATGAAACTTATAAAAAAGATTTCAACTAGAGTAGATAGTTTTCAGATAATTTTCATCTTTTGGGACACATTGATCAGGATGGCGGGGGGTCTATCATTTAACTGCTGACTTTTCACACTTGATTTTTAATGTTTGTTGGGGGCATACAGACTTCGTTCATAAATCAATTTCAATTACACTTTGAAAAAAGATGGAAACTCAAATGAAAAAGAACTGATTAGTTTTTGGACAATATTGGGATAAGTGGTAAGGGGCCTCCTGAACACCTGTTTACTGTGTCACCACTTTTTCAATGTTTGTTGGGAGCATACAACATTCGTTCGAGAATGAATTTGGATGACACTTTGGAAAAAGATGCAAATATGTATGACAAGGAACTGATTAGTTTTTGAGTGATAGGGAACAAAGTGGTGTGGGGTCCCCGGAGCGCCTGTTTTTTGGAAGCTCAATAACATCTGTAAATGATATTCAAATTAGATGAAAGTTGGTACATAAACATTTAGTACGGTTCACAACAGTTCGGCATCCCAACTTCCGGCTTTTCACTTCCGGTAAAAAAAATTTTTTTGTAATGTTTTGAAGTTTTTTCAGTGTCTTTATTGACACTACAGCCTACAATAATGAAGCGATTATGGTAAAACTTATGGAAAAGGGTTTAAAATAAAAAGTAAAAAGTAAAAAGTTCTGTAAAAAGTATGTATGTAAAAGTATGTAAAAGTAAACTATGTAAAAAGTTCTTCAAGCCCGAGCAAATTTTGCTGATTTATAAGTCCTTTATTAGTCCATGCATGGAATACTGCTGTCATGTTTGGGGAGGTGCTTTTCAGTCAACAATAAAATGTCTAGACTCTGTACAGAGGAAGGCGATACGGTTGATTGATAATACAGAACTAACTGATCAGCTTGATTCACTCCAGCACCGAAGAAATGTGGCTGAATTGTCAATCTACTATAAATATAACTTTGGCGAATTCTCTTCAAATGAAATTCAAAATATCCTTCCATCAAGTGCGCAGTACAATCGACGAACAAGAACTTCAGAGTCATCCCACCCATTTGCTGCCAAAATATCTCGATGTAGAACTATGTCCTTCCAGAACGATTACTTCAATAGAGTGGCCAAATTATGTCAATTGCCAAATTATGTCAATTGAAAATGTCAATTGCCATTTAAAAAAATTAGTATAGCTTAAAATAATTTATTTATTTATTTATTTATTTATTATTAAGATACAATATAGGTAAGTATTGTTAAGGTAAGTAAGCATTGTTAAGGTAGGTAAGTATTGTTACAGGTAAGTATTGTCAATACAGGTAAGTATTGTACAGTTGTTTTCCTTTTCTCGCTCTTTTTCAGCCATTAGCTGAAAAAGTGCGAGAGAAAGGAAAATATTGTTTTAATTAAACAAATTTTCCTTTCATTTTCCCCATCTCCTTCCTTTCTAGTTGACATGGTATCTTTGGAAATTCAAAGAGTCTGAATAATGAATATTTCATATTTAGTGTGCTAAACATGTCTAACTAATTAATAAAAAAAAAAAAAAAAATCAGTATGAGAAAATAATGATCAACTTTTCGGACACATTGATCAGGATGGCGGGGGTCTACCATACAACTACTGACTTGTTACACTTTGTTTTTAAAGATTTTTCTGAGCACACAGGCTTCATTCATTAATCAATTTTGATGACACTTCAAAAAAAGATGGAGATTTGAATAACAAAGAACTGATTAGTTTTTGGAGCATATTGGGATAAGTGGTGGGGTACTCCCGAGCACCTGTTTATTTGAAACTTTGATAACATCAGCTTCTGATAATTGATTTTGATTAAACTTAGTAGATATGCTTTAAGTATGATTTGTAACAGTTCTGCATTTTAACTTCCGGTTTGTCACTTCCGGGTAAAAAGTTTTTTTTTTAGGTTTTTATTTCTACTGTAGCTTACAATTACTGATCGATTTTCATGGAACGCTGGTACAAGTTTACAAATAACATAAAAAAGGTTTCAATAGCTTTTGGGGTACATTGGACAAAGGGTTGGGGGGTCCACCATACAACAGGTGGTTTTTTCACTATGCTTTTAATGATTGTTGGGAGCAAACAGCATTCGTTCGTGAATGAATTTTGATGACACTTTGGAAAAAGATGCAAATATGTAAGGCAAGGAGCTAATTAGTTTTTGAGCGATTTTGATCAAAGTGGTGGAGGTCCCCGAGCACCTGCGTTTTTGAAAGCTTCATAACATCTGTACCTGATAATCGAGTTGGATGAAACTTGGTACATAACCATTTGTTACGCTTCAAATCAGTTCCGCATCCCAGTTTCCGGTTTGTCACTTCCCGTTAAAATTTTTTTTTGCTTTTTCTCATACAACAGAATTTATGTTTGTTGGGATACTCCTGCTTTGTTTAATATTTTTATAATTAGAACTACGCGAAATCTATAACATTGGTTAGCCATTAATTAAAGTATTTTATAGATATTAGCTCACTATATATCCAGAACATTATGTTTCCAGAGCTGTGGTTAAGTCTGCCTATGCATCAGCATCGCAATATTTTTTGTAAAAAATAGTTTGAGGGCCAGTTTTGAGGATTTTTATTGAAACCAACATTAAAGTCACCTATAGTTGGAGGAAAAGGTGTCGCTAAATGATTGCCAACGCAATTGTGTGCATTGTTTACACAGTCGAGTGATTTGTATATACTAAACATTGGGGAGATCGGTATACTAACAGGATTTGAACTATTCACAATTACTGCCAGCAAAACTAAAATCGAAGTGATGGTGGCTACTATTTTTCTGCACTAGTGGTACTGTATCAGACCTAACAAAAAGAACAGATCCCCAACCTCCATTTTACTTCAACCAATTTAATGGCCGAGTTCAACAATTTCAAAAATGTGCGTAATTAGTGCTCAACCTCACAGAGAACATTTGCAACGTAACCATATTAAATTATAATTTATCGAATAACAAACAGGTATGTTTCGCATAATTTTGCAACCGACCGCCTTGCGTCTGAAGTTGAGTTCATTTGACTTGTTAAACTTGTTTGATTTAATTTGATCTTTTTTGTTCATTTCTATATTTCGTTTGACTCAATATTTTACTATAATACATATTTCCTACAACGTAGCAAAATTTATCCTCTTCTACGATTATTTTACGTGAATTCATTCACAAAAACACAATTTTAGAATTTTAATCAAATGAATCAAAAACGGTGTTTTCGAAAATTACAAAAAAAATTCTTTTGGACTAGAATAAAATTCACCTTTCATATGACCCCCCCCCCCTCCCTCCCATTCGACAAGGTCAAAAATAATTTTTTTTTCAAAATTTCCACCTTCAACCCCCACAAAATAACACTTGAAATGATGAGCTGAACACTATAGTTTTCATTCAATCTTTTCCACATTACACATAATTATGAATTTATCCAAATTTTTGTAATACTTGCAGTCTTGTGTAATATTTGCAGTTAAGGGGGGGGGGGGGGGGGGCGGACAAGAAAAAAACACTCGTTTCATATCTAAAAAACTAAGCAGTCGAAAAATTAATGAAATTTTTTTTGAAATATTTTGATCTTTTTCGATTTTTCTAACCCAAACCCGATGCCTTACAAAAAAACTTGGTACAATCCTATTTTATGCAAAAGTTATAAATAAAGGATCAAACTTTCAAACTTTCTTCCTTCGTATCACTTAAAATCATTTTTTCTGTCATTAATACCAGCGTTGACGAAATTTTAAAATCTGATCAATGTTTCTTCAGCAATCAATGCTTCTACAACTTTTACGAAAACCAAACTGTGATTCACCCAACAAATTTTAATTCCCCAAAACGCTCACAAAAGGAGAGTTAATTGCCTTCTCAAGAATTTTTGCAAACACAGGGGCAAAGGAATATATGTATTTAATTATCATTGTTAGTACTTTGTAACGACTATTTCGAATTTTACTCTTAAACAAATATGCATATGTAAAATAATTCTCTCTAAATTAGCAAATAATTTTTTCTTTTGGTTCCGACCTTTAAATTAAAATAATCCATTCAACAAACATAAAATATTTATGTGTGCTAAAGGATAATCAACCAATGTTTAACATTTTATCAGTTAATTGCTTTGTAGCGTCAATCAATGTTAATTAATAATACATGCTTCTTTCTACATTAATAAGAATTTTTGTAATGTAAAACTTGGTCATAATATGATATGTAAATATAATACGGTTGTGCAGTTTATAAAAAGGAGAATGGTTATCTGTAGTTGTAGAGGAGAGTGTTTTCTATTTAGAGTAGAAGTGTTTGTAAGGAAATCTTAATTTATGTATGATGAAAGGGATAATCAAAAAATGAAAGAAGAGATGGAAAATCTTACTATTTATACTCGATCAAGTGTTCGATCGAGGTCATTTTGTAGATAGTTATCAAATGGTGATCATTAATTTAAATTTGACTCAAAAGTGCGATGTTGTTTCATATTGCATTCAATTGAATAGAATGAAAAACTGCTTTGCAAAGCGAAAGATCCGTTACAAACATTTATCTCAAATCCAGCTCGGGTATCGAACCGGCATCCTTCCGATCAGAGTTTTTGGTTAACCAATTATCCCACTTGACCAGCGACGAAATAATATTTGTTTACGAAATCGACGAAATAATTTTTTTCCTTCAATTTGAGTGTCAATTTTTGTCTTATTTTATTTATTCTACGAACAGGTTTTACCGTTCTTCATACTTCTCGTTTGCTAGTTGGTATTTGTTCACTAGTCAACTGTTCACTAGTTGACCTTATCTCTCATTTTCTTATATTCATAATGGTATTCATTCAATATCAACTTAGTTGAAGTTGAAAAAAATGGAAACGGAAAAATGTTTCTAAATCTAATTTTTGCATTTCTGTGCTAAGATATTAGGCTGAGGCCGTTACCTTTTTGAGATGAAAAAATTAGTAGCAGGCAACGGCCAGCTGGAATATATAGTTGAGGTCATAAACAATAAAAAAAAGAACTTTCGAACTTGAGATGAAGGGAAGTAGTGAAATGAGATGCTGTGTAAGGGATGAAAACCGTTTTTCGTTATTTGTGGCGAAACGAGACCTCCTAGAGAAAAGTGTTTCATGCAAAAGTTGTAGATAATAAAAAAATCTAAAACTTTCAATGCATACATTTTTCGACATAACAAACCTTGCGAGACAATGACGAAAAACCGATTTTTCTGTTTTTTATTTTTTTCTCGCGTGAAAATTATTTAATTTAAATGAAACTTTGTGAAACTACGTAATTATTTGCACATGATAAGCATGAATTTTTTCAATTATGGAAAATAAATAAATTTTGAGATTTTACCATTTTTTCGAAAAAACGCCCCTATCTTCGGCGAACAACTTTATTAATGTTTTTTTAGATTTTGATGTTGTCTTATGCTTATTTTTTTTTCGAGACGTCTACTCTCAAATGGTATATCGATTTTAATCATTTATTGTTATTTAGCAGCTTAAAATTGAGAAAAACCGAAAAAAAATTTTTATCGAATCTCGAACTTGTCTTTTTTTAGGGTTCCGTTTTTTATACGGAACACTATTGGTGAGAGTACAACGTGTTTTTCACATTATTTCGATTATCTCGTGAACCATTAATCCGATGAACTTAAAATTTGAGGTGCTTATAAAGCTAACCTATTTACACAAGATGGCGGGTTAAAAAATAAATAAAGTTGTGTTCGTTTGTTTTAAGGAGGTACGATGTAAAGCCTTTGAAAACATACATTTTTTTAGCGAGACGGGTAGGGTATCATATGAAAGGGCTTCATTTCAGCATTATTTAAAATATATTTTGGAGTTTTACACCTCACCATTTTTTGTATAATTTTGAAAAATGACGTTTTCGGGATGTTTTATTGCTCCGATTAACTCCGACCCTACTGCATCGAAAATCTTGAAATATATTTGGAATGATAGAAAATTGAGTAGGTTTTTAATGAAAAATATAGAAAAGTGGCAGACACTCATAACTATATTTATTAAAGGGGTGGGAATGTTAAAGGGTAAAAACATCATTTAAAACCAGGTCATGTGGGGTGTGATTTGAAAAAGCACTTGATTTTAGAAATATTGCCATTTTTTTTAGAATTTTGCAAGGCATAGTTTTTGAATTATTATCAATAAAGTGACACAAAAAGTTGGTCCCCCCCTGCATTTCGAGCCTAATTAACAGAAAAATTTGAAAAAATTCACAGAGACAGGAAGTTTGTTAAACTCTGAACGAAAAATATAGCGTACTCTCAAATAATTATATTTTTGTGTTTTTAGGGGTGGGGAAGGGTGAAAAAAAACGTTTTTGACCCAAGCGAGTGGGGTGTCATTTGAAAGAGCACTAAATTTCAGACACTTTGCAATCTTTTTTGGAATTTTGTGGTACACAGTTTTTGAGTTATTCTAAAAAATGTGCAAATTCCAGACCGTTCCCCCCCCCCCCCTACGTTTCGACAATGATTGACAGAAAAAATTGAAAAAATTCATACAGACAGGAA
>OY856186.1:293442886-293628468 GCA_963693315.1 Diogma glabrata | reverse complement strand
AACTCTCATTGTGCGGTACACAAAAAAGGTTGCCACCTTTCAAATTATCGTAGAATAGCACTGCTGAATACTGCATATAAAATACTAGCTAGTGTCGTACTTGCTCGACTTTATCCCTTTAGCCGAATCTATCATCAGTGACTATCAGTGTTGTTTTCGTCCCAACGGTTTAACCACAGATCAATGTTTTATCTTAAGGATAATGGGCGTACAACAGAATGTTGGGCGTACAACATCAGCATTCACCAGCTGAAGTGGTGAAGTGAAGCTGAAAGACTATAATAATAGTGATTAAGATGGGATGCATGTTTTAATTTTTTCCATTGTAATTTTTTTATTTTAATTTGATTAATTTATGTATATAATATACAAACATACATCAGGGTCTGATCCGGATATCCCAATCAGGGTCTGATCCGATTATCCTAATCAGAGTCTGCTCCGGTAATCCCAATCAAGACCCGATAGGGCAAAAGCGTTACACTCATGATCAAGGCCCAATCAGGCTGCCCTACCAATGCCTGATCTGAACTAGGGCAAACCTGATCAGGACCTTACTTGAACCCTGACAAATTTCTGCTCGGGATATTTTTGAAGATGATAAAATTTGTAGCCTCATGATGTGTTAAATTCCAATACATATAATTTTGATATACAAATGTAATTGTTTCAGGTTATGGTATCTTTCTTACGTTATTTTTAATTTCATAAAAATTATGTTCAACAAAAAAAACATTGATCAAAGCAAACTACCGTTTAAAACGCTAGTTAAATAAAAAGCAAATTAAGTGTACACAACAACTTCACAAATTTTCATGATGATTAATGTATTAATGCATAAAGGACAAACAGACATACTTTCAATATTCAATATATTCAATATTTATTTAGCATGATGACTCGAATGCAAATTGCAAAAGACAGTAGCAATATAACTTTAAAAAACTGCATTATAGATCAATTTTTTAAAATTCGTAAATAGTACTTTGTGTATCGAGGTGCATAAAGTTGATTTTTTCCGCACGCGTCGTAATTTCGACAAATTTACGACAAGTGCGGAAAAAATCAATTTGTGCAACGAGTTGCACACAACGTTTTTCGCACTTCCGAATCACAATCAAACAAAATTATTCTGCAACCAAATTTTTTACAATCTACATTCATATTAAAATATAAGTAAACATCTCTATTATCAGCTTAGCATTGAGACAATTTTCCATGAAAAATAAAACAGTGCGGAAAAATCTCACTTTTTGACATTGTTGACAATATCGAAATACGTTGAATTGTGATTGGGAATTGCAAAAAAGGAATTTTTATTATTTTTATGAATAAAAAAAAATAATTTTAATGGTATTTAATAAAAATTAAAAAAAACAATAAAAAAATATGTACCACACCAGGAATTGAACTCACGACCTACAGAAAATCAGTCAAGCGCGATACTCACATCGCTATTTGAAACGTTAAGAAATGATAGATGTATTTCATATTTAAAAAAAAATATTTTTTGTTCTTCAAAAATGCATATCAAAAATGGTAAAACAAATATATAAATTTTACCTCATACAAAATTGCATAACGCGGCCAAAGAAGTTTTCACTTCAATTATTACAAAACATCCAATAAAATTGTTTGTCGATCAAATAAAAGTCTAATACGGAGTATGGTCTAATAAAGTCTTTGGTGTTTATTATCCATTTACGTTTCTTAAAATTGCATCCACTTTTTTAAAAAGCCAGAGGATATCTCTAACTGATAAAATGCTACACAAATCCGATTCTGAAATATATAATAACTTTTTACCCTATTTTAAATAAAGTTAACACAAATAATGTACTATTCTATCTAGTTATTCATTATTCATTCTGTAGAATTACAAACAGATTAATACTTATATTTCCATTATTCCAATTCTAAACAAAACGAATCAAAATCTCTTATCTCTCATATACAAACAAAGCTCTCATTTCCATATGTTCTAAAGCTTAAAATTACATAAAAATTTTTGAATTAACTGTTCAACAGACAAAAATTATTCCTATTGTTTTACCATTTCACATGTAATATTATGGAAAATAAGTGTAGCGTTTAAAAGAAATAATTAAAATGTATTCCTATTTTTTCTATATTTCATGCTTGCTTAGCTTTTTAGAAAAACCGTCATTTTTCCAGCATATAACTACCGGAAAATTAAAGTAGTAGATAAACAAAGAAAATCCATTAAATACTTTTATCTATTTACCTTAATATATTTAAAAAATGCTTGTTTGCCTAATAAGTTTTTAAAGATAGATGGATCGTGAAACGACAAAAAATGTGGGTGGGGATTGTGATGTGATGGATATAAAAAAATAAGTTAATCTTTTTTTTGCATAGCTGTTTGTTTAATAAAATTTTATGCATTTTGCAACGAAGTTACAATAAAAAGCGAGTTGAGAGCATTTAAACTGAAAATCTCTATGAGTGGGTTGTATGGTTTTTATTTATTTTGGTTTATGTTTATTTATTCTGAATTGCATTAAAATCATAGATATTGAATCATATTTAATTATGTTTTTCAAAACAAATAGTATGAAGTTGTTTTTTATTCGTCGTCCTAAGAAAAAAACCAACCCTGTTTATGGAGAAACCTTTTGTCTTTCTACCAATCGCTTTAGTTTTGTTAATCGAATCAAAAGATCAGTTGAGGTGTATTCATGTTCTAATGATCGACAATTATATATCAAAAACGAATTCCTAAGCTAATGTATTTTGACTTAACTCATGTTTTTGAGTTTTTTCTCTCCCAACATCCTATTTCCTAAATATTCAAACTATTCATTCGTAAGAACCCGCATTTATCATATCAAAAGCATTTGATTGAATTAAAGCTTCCTTTTTTCACTCAAATACCAAAACGTTATCTTGTGCCTTACGGCAAAATATTAAAAAAGTAGAATTTTCTTCCTTTATTGAAATAATATCTACTCAAAACAAAATAAAACTTTTTAATTTATCATTACATTCTTATCGTTTCCTGAAAATGTGTTTTTCTTTTTATTATTTTAGTTGTTTCTTTTGTTTATACGTATTAAGACAAAAACGACAAATAGAAGGAAAACATTAAAAATTCGTTATGAACATCAGTAAACAGTAGCAACATAATGGCTTACAATTCTGTATGTGTAGACACTTCTGTTTGCGAAGATAAACTCACAGTTGTTTTGGTTTTTTCATCGGCGTAAAGAACAATGTTTACTTACTAACAATTATTAATTTGAGGATATACATGGCACCAAAAAGATTGTCGAGCTAAGATGTATGGTTAATTGCGACGTCCTTATGCCGCCAAATGACAAATTAATCATGATATGATATAATTTTTTGGGTATTTTATTTTAATTTCAAGTATCACATCACAACTTTATATCACTTAATACTCGACCAAATAAAAATAATTTGTCAAACAACTTCATTCTAAGCACTCCAATCAACATATCATATAACTATTTTTCATTTGTTGTTGTTGGTAGGTATATTATGTAGAAAACACCTTAGAAAATAAACTTTACAATCAATTGCAGTTTAGATTAACAGTGTGTTCCTTTGAAAACCTTAAAGGTGCAATTGCTTGTGAAGAGTGAAGTTAGTTTTATTTAACGCCACCTTTTAAAGTTTTGTACAATTCCTTAGTTACACAATTTTTGTTGACAAATAATTTTGTTTTACTATGTGGATTTAAAAAAAAAAAGAAATATGTTGATTTCTAAAAAGATCCAAATTGTAATGAAGACTTATTAATTTCAGTTAAAAAAACAATAAACCATTCGATCAAAACAAGCACCACTGTAATGGTTGTACGGTGCAACTTTTCTATTATATATCGCGAATACTACTGAATCTTTTACAAAAGAATTAATTAAAGAATAAAACTAAAAGCATTGATCTCGTCCAACTTAAATCGTCAAGAAAACGATGTTTTGGTCATGAAGGTAATAAGCTCCTACATACTAAGTCAACATTTCATTATTTCATGCCATCAACCTGTAAACGTTAAGCAATATCATGTTCCTCATACAGTCAATAACATAGTTAACAGACACGGTTTGAAAATTATCATAAAACTCACCCTTTGTAGTGGTTTCCTAAAACACTAAACACTCAAAAACAATGGCGAGAAGTTATAGACTTACTCCATCTCGTCAACCTGCACATAGACAGAATATTTTAACTATTTGATATCGCTGAGATATTACATCAGTTGGGAATATTTACATTAGTGATTAGACCATACTAGATGTAACATGCAAAAATGTTAGATGTAACCAAAGCCTCATATACTACTTGAAGGGTACAGGTGAAAAACAACGTAAGTCCATAAAATCAAATTTCGAGAAAATTGAATTTTTGCGTTTGAAGTCTTTAAAATGCAAGAAAATTTGTGAATTCGGATTAAACAACGAATAGACATGGGTCATAAAAGTGGTTTTAGTGAAATTATCATTTCACGTTTTTTGGCAAAAAATGGTGGATTAAGTGGTTTTTCCCCTGTATGCGAATTCTTTTCAATTGATTTATATGGGCTGTGTTTGATATTCATCAAAATTGAATATACCAGCTGAAAGCTTTTGTATTTCTTCAAAAGATAGCAGCACTAGCTCAATTTCGAAAAAAATTGACTTACATTGTTTGTACCCTTCACTTATATAGTTCCATTTAAACCCGTGTGTCGTTTGAATTGAAACGTTCCGACAACAATTTATTGAATGATTTTATTGATTGTTTACTATACCTAGATGATGTCATTCATAGTTACAGTCATGAACTACAAATTCATAACGCGGAGTTTGTCAAATTACTCAAAATTTCTAAATAATAAATTAAAAACTCCAACCTCAAAAATGTTAGTTTTTAAGACATGAGATATCTAATTTATGTTATTACTTATCATTGTATAAGGTCTGATGAATCTTAAATTATATCTGTATTGAATTTCACAAAACCATCAAATCAGAAATGGATTTAATCTTTAATTGAAATAACCATCAATTATATTTTAAATTATTTAAACTTATTTGAACCGTCAAACTCTTCAATTATTGCTATTACGGCTGAAAGCGTATTACAGTAGACTCAATCCTATCGCAGAAAGATTTGAAAGATTTTAATGCAGACGAGTATACCAAGTGTGTGTTAAACTATACAAGATTCAACTTCCCGATAATCGAGAAGAAACTTCTAGCTAAAATTTGTTGATTAAAATGATTGTGATCATATATTGATGGGCAACAATTCACTATAAAAACTGAACATATATTGTGGTTAATAATCAGTTTAGTTTAAAACCTTCTTCAATATTGGTTAGCTAGTGAATTGATATTGACGACGTTAGTAACAACACAAGCAAATTTACTTTTAATACTTTTAATTTACTTTAATTAATATACTTTTAAAAATAAAGTCAAATTAAGATACATGAAGATTGCAAAACCAATTATAATTACTAGAAACAATCACCTAGAGTAGCAATGTATTCATATTCATCACCTATGTATGATTAGGTTTTAAGATAATGAAAATCAATAACTACTCGCCAACGCTTTTCAAGCCAACGCTTTTCAACTTTTAGGAACTGCTCTCAGAAGTAAGTGTTATGAAATATAAGAATTTTTATTATTGGTTAAAATTAAAGTTTGTCTAAAAGAAAAACTTTGAGATAATATAAAAATTAAAATATAAATTATAACAAAATATTAATTGTAAAATCAACGTTGATGTTTAATAGCTTCATCAATTATTTCAGTTGCTTTAATTGCATTTTGTAGTTTATTCACAATAATTTTTTTATGTGATCAAAGTTCATTTTACTCTTTGACAGTTGTGATATATCATACGATGAGATTGTGAAAAATATCTTTTTATAAATGCTTGATTTGAATGTGCATTAGAATAAAATATTTAGTTTGTTTTCTACTTCATAAGCTCATGCAAATAGCAAACTCAACAATTCTAAATTATCATAACTAATTGGGTTTAATTTTATTTATCCATCCCATCGCAGCTGTTCTCAGTTTTTTAATAATTACATAACATATGAGTACGCACAACGTTTTATTAATAACTAAACAGACTCACTAATAACAAAAATTCTGCTTAAAAAATTACCCATTATCATAATTTAAGAGAAATTCTGTAACCCATATCCTTTTTTAATCCTATAATATAACGCCTGTGCTAAATTTATACAAAAAACTTATTTAAAAACAATGAAACAATCCTTTTCGTAAATTCAAATCGCAATCATTCAACTAATTATACAAAAAAAAAATTATTTTAACAAATTCCCCGTGAACACCTTTTCCATCCCTTTTAACGAATTTTTATTATTTTTTCACGTTTGTTCGTATCCGATAATCATCAACCTTACTAACATAATATTTTAATAAGACAACATCAACGATATAATTCAAGCGAAAATTCTAAAGAGAAAAAAATTTGTTAATTCTGACAACTCGAAAAATTTTAAAGGAAACGCAAAAAAGAAAATAACAAAAATATTTTCTTTTCCTGTTTATATTGTTCTTCCTTATAACAAACTTCATTTCCTTTTTAATTTTTTCGTTATAAATTTATTAGGCATATTTAAAACAAAAGTTCAAGTCAAATACAAAGGATAATAAAGGATTTACACTTTTGAATATTAATTATGTTATGTTTATGGATAAGATCTATGTTTTATGATAAGAAAAAGTAGCAACAAAAAAGTGTTACAGTATCACAAAAACAAAAACGTATGAAAATCTTAATCCTATTTTTTGGAAACGAACACATGATATTAAGATATTTGAGGTATGTGTATAATTTTTGGTTTGTGGATTATTATGTTTTTAATGTTTTTATCAAATTAATTAAGTGGGAAATTTAAGATGATAAAGGACTTTTTTAAGATATGCTAAGAATATTTATAGTATTTTAAACATAGACATTGCCATAGTAAAAAATTATATAGACGTTTTTTCACAAGAAAATAAATGCTTACTACAATGTTGTTAACTATATATGTGGAAGATCAGTGAGTTAATTTTCATATATATAAAATACCCATCTATTTTAATTATGGAAAATTACAAAAAACTCCTGAAAGAACTCAAAGTAGGCGACCTCTAAATTTTATAGTTTTTCATATGATCTAGGAAAAAATCTGCATTAATATTGAAGAGAATAAGTTTTTGAGTGTTTTTTAAGAATTATCATGTGGTATGCTGCTATAAAATACCCAACAGTGGTTGTTCACGGACCTAACACCAACACAAATGTGTATGATCACCTACAAATGCCATTTTTCAAATTGTATATGAATAAAATTTATCACATCCATTTAGTTCTATATCTAACAAAAAGATGTGAACTTCATGTATTTTTATTGCATCATTTTGAATCATGAAAAAAATTAAAAATATTTTACCCCAACTTTTTTAGCATTTTTCTACGTTTTAGATCATTCATTCACAGTTCCCGAAACCTCAAAAATAATTAAAGCGATTTCTAAAATGTTTGCATCTGTATGCGGGACAATGGGCTTAATCGGTGAATTATAAGGATGGATAACATGAAATGCAATTGTACAAAAATTGTTATGATAAATAAGTAAAACCAGCATCAGTAGCTAGCGGAAGCAATATCCGATCAAATGACATTTTTCACCAAATTTTTAATTATTATAGATCCGTCTTTTGAGAAATTTTCTGAGTGCATCTAACTTTCACCACTTCTAAATAATTACAAAAGTTGGAAAACATCATGGAACAGGTTATTTGGATATTTGAAATTATATGGTGGGAAACAATTTTTTTTTATGGGAAATGGAAACCGGTCATCGTATGGAAATATGGCGCCCAAAATGAAAGCTGATCAGGTTTTTTTGCGAATCTTGATCGGTTTTCAAAATTGAAATGTAACATTATTATAATTTTGGCTATCAAGCCCTCGATATTGTATTTTTGGATAGTCGAAAGAATGAATGTTCCTTAATACTAATAGTAATAACAATAGCATTGTATTTTTTGAGAATCTAAAATAAAATAATTTAACAATTGGTGTGGAGTTTGTAACGCGAGTAGTAACTATTAATGGTAAACGAAGGAAATTACAGTTATTGGATATATCAGTACAAGAAGCCTTCAATTCGATTATCGGATATTGCTATAGTGAATGCGACTGGGACGTTATTTGATTGTGATGTTATAGTAAGAGGAATTTTGGATCAATTAGCAACCTGGTTAAGAAATACAAGACATCATTTTAAATTAAATACAGATCTTTTTTATTTTAAAGACATCATTTGTGTAAGTTTTTCTTATTATTAACTCATATACTTTGTATATATCTTACGTTAATAAATTTGTTTTATTGAAATACTTTGTTTTCAATATTTGCTACAGTTTTTCTAATATAAGAGATTTCTAATTCAGGATTCGCCGGTAGCAAACCAGCATAAAGTCCAATTAAACATGTTATCAACGTTTATCTAACGAATCATTGAAAACATTAAAGAATTAAAACAACCGGCTTTATAGGAAAAAACGCTTCAATATAATAATGAATAGAATAAAATAATGAAGATATGACTAGCAAGTAATTGTTTGAAACAAATAACCGTAGAAGAAAAAAGTTTGTTCTGAAATTCATGATGATTCTCATATCTGTTAATGCAATAAAATAAAACACAAAAAATAGACACGAATACCTTGTGGAAAGAAGCCAAATTATTTTTACTTTACATATTTATAAAACAAATCTAACAAATAGTTAAACAGAAGATTATTCAAAGTTCTTAGAACGCTTCAATAAATAGAACCCTAAAATTTTAACTCTCACAAAGCGGGCATGATAACTTTTCAGTTACAACAATTCTTGTCCTCAATACTACAACAACAAAAAGACTACCAATTCCAATAATTTCAAGAATTTTCAATTTTCTTATTAAAAACAGAAAATACAAATGAAAAACGAAATCGAATTTTATCCTTTATCAATATTTATTTCATTCTTGTGAATTTAATAAAAAATAAATTGTCAATAAGGATTGTGTTTTCTGTTTGTCAATTTTCAATATCAAATTAAGGAGATTAAAAAAAGATAATTTGATTGACAATCATGTTTATATCAATATTAAATTAATTTAGCGTTTTTTTCGATATTTTAAATTTGTTTCTGGATGTTTAATAAGAAATTGTTTATGGCGTATGGCTATTGGAATAACGATTAAAGTCATATTGGTTTTTTCTGTTTATTTTGAAATAAATAAATTATTTATTATTATGTGTATATGAATGATTGGATTATCTGTTTCCGGTATGGATTTCAGATGATATAAATTTCTTTTGTCTCGTAAATGAATAATGGACAATTATGAATATTGAATGGTGAATAAATAAGTCTTTCGTATACTTGTTCCAAAGAACAAAGTCGTTAAGTTTTGGGTTACGACACAAATAATGGGATATTTTTTAGGTCGTTTAATAACGAATTTATTTGAATTTGTAAAATATTTTTACTGAAGTTATGAAAAAATATTTATGATTATAGCATAAATTTTTGTTCATTAATAATAATAAAGATAAGATACATAAAGATTCGAAAAAGTTGACGCATAAATGAACCCATTCAAGATATCAAGGATACAAGGGTTTTTTGAAAATTATTTAGTAAATTGTTTTGTAAATATCCTTGCATTTGTAAATTTGCCATTTACTAAATACTGGAAATCCATTTGTTTTTTAGGATTACCTGGTCCATAGTTGAACTAACATTTGTTAACCGCTCTAGAGTTCGAAGAAAATGTTCTGGTTGCAATGCTAAGATATTTAGTAAGGTTATCTTACGTCTTTATTTAAAAAATATCTCGAGCGGATGATATTCGCTAGAAACAAGTAGATTTTCTGGTAGGATAGATTTGTTACAAGGAGAATCTGATGTGTCAGATTAGTAATATAAAAATTCTAAGTAGACAAAATCAAACAAATTGAATAGATACAATTAAATATATTAACTAAAACTGTTTGATATTTGCCATTTTGGAACAGTTTTTATTAATTTGGTTAAAATCAGTTATAACATATTAAATCCACTTTTAAGAGCAATTGAACACTCTATGTCTAAATATAACTATATGCTACCAAAATAATTTGTAAAGAAAAATTATCAAGAAATTGTTATGCAATAAATACTACCAATACATATTAAGTTTTTTATAAATGCATTTTTGTAACACCTGCACAGAAAATATCTACTTTTGTTCTGAAATAAAATAACCAAAAAATACATATGTTCCACACAAAACATAAAAATATTTTTCATTCTTCGAATGGTATTTTTCTTATCCGAAAATATTTTTTGCACGCCGAAAATAAATATCTCATCAAAATAATTATAAATCACATCAACGCGTCGCGGAAAAATGTTAGTCGCATCAAAGCAATTATCAAAACAAACAAAATTTAATAACTTGATAAAAGGTATACGGAGGGCCTGGTTATTGCCAACAAAACGGAAAAATCCAGGAAAAGAATCCAAGTGGTCTGGTCTTTTACTTCCGTAAAAGTTTGAATTTGTAATTAATTGTAATTAATCTGTTTTTTATACTTTTTGTTGTTATTTTCCTTTTTCATATTTTCCTATTTTCTGTTGGTGATTGTTGTACAATTTTTTAAGTGAAAACTTCTTTAGGCGTGTTGTTCCGGTTTATATGGGGAAAAATTTATATATTCGAGTCATCGTCAAGCTAAATAAATATTAAATATAAATTAAATATTAAAAGAGAGTGAGATAAATTCTAATCATTGGTTATTTTCTTATTTCTTATTCTCATTTTCTTGATTTATAATTTTTTTTTCTTTTTATTGAATTTGATTTTTTTCGGTTTAAGTGTGGTGTGTAAGTGCGGTATAGTAAGTAAAGATTTTGTTGTATTTTTAAGTAAAATAAAAAAAATGTGTTTGTCATATTCGATTTGTGTGTTTTTCTTTATAGTTTTTAATAAAAAAACGCAATTGATAATACGAATAACCTAAGCCTTGAAATTAATTTTAATATATTATAAATAGTTTTACTTTCGTTCTCTTTATTCATATTTTTTTTTTTATGGAATTTGATGTTTTTATCAGTTAATAACAGTGTGGAAGTGTGGTAAAGTAAGTAAATGTTTTGGTGAACTTAGACGATAAAAACACAGCTATTTCACAGTTTTAAGTTTTCACTTCTGTCGACAGTTCTCAAGATTGCCTGCTTTTTTATTTATATTGAAATATCGCTTCAATCTCTCGATCGCTTTAATCTTGTAATTAATAACCTTATTATAAATAGAATTTCAAACTTTGTACTATTTAATGTATAAATTATTCCTAAAAAATTAGAATGTTCTATGAAACTTTAGAAATTCTATCTATTTATATTCTACCTACAGAAAATAGAAAAAATGAAAAAAGATAAAAACAACAACAAAAAGTATAAAAAACTGAAAAATCACGAAACATTACTCCAATTTAAAAAAAAATATTGTTGATTTCGTAAAACCCTTTGAATGCATTCTATTATTTTTATTTCGTAATGACGTCACTATTTTATTTTGCATTTTGTGTTTAAATCGGTCTTTGTGATGAAGATATGGACTCATATTGCAAGAGGAATACTCAAATAGTAGTTTTTTTTCTTTATTTAATTTCACAGGAATGAAATTATGGAAAATAGTGATCGAAAACCACTATTATATGATTTTTAATAATAATACCGATTTTTTTTTAATATCTAAATAACAACAATTTAAACAAAACTGGAAAAGACAATAGCAATAACTTTAAAAATCTACATTATCGATCAATTTAAAATTCATAAAACGAAATTTTTATGATCTTATGTATTTATGAATAAAAAAAACAATGATTTGAATGTTATTTAAAAAACAATAAAAGATGTACCACTCCAGGAATTGAGCACTCGACCAATAGCGACCGGAATTGAACTCACAACCTCGTTACCCATATTACAATTTGAGCGTTATGCTCGTAGTAGAGGGGAAAACTCACGGCTATTATATTATGGATGGATTAGTGTGAATAAATATTTATAATTAATGTATTTTTGTGAAATAACAGTATAACTCGATCGATTCATTTATTTAACATTGTACACAAATAAAACAAAGAATATGTTATTTTTTTAATTAATTTATATTGTGTTAACTTACCTCCGTCTCTACATAGACGGTTATGACTGCTTCGAAATTTTCACTGTTAGAACAAGACAGAACTATAAAATGAGGGAATATCGGATTAAAATTAAATTTTTACTAAAGCTTTAAAAGCTTCAAACTTTAATTGTTGGCAATCCTTAGAACACAACATATATACTAAACCTATTTTATTTAATTTTTGGTCATTTCAAAATAATTTGACATCAAACCCATTGCTTATCTTCTATTACAAAGCTATTTGCTAAATTACAAATCATTTTCTATTAAAACATAATACCTCTAAAGCCTAATTTGTCTTCTTTTAATGCTAGACTAATAAAACGAATATAGATAGCTAAACAAAAAATAATTAGCCAATGCAATATCCATAAATTACTTAATTTAAGGATATTAACAACAACAGCAAAAAATCATTTTATCAATTTCCCTTGCGTATTTTCTTTCTAATTTTTCTAAACATACAGAAATTCTCGTCATTGTTCAGATACATTCCCCTACATCCTCACTGAATTTCGATAAAACATAAGTACAAAATCCTTTTCGAAACAAATTTAGGCTCTTTATTTCCTTTTATTTAAGAAACTCATATCATTTAGGAACAAAAGATGAAATACTTAACGTATTGCTTACTTTTATAATTTGATGATGTTTATGTTGTTTGAAAGAATTGAGGGTGGCAGGGCATTTTGGAGGAAGATTGTGAAAGCTGTTTTATATATAATATATGAAAAATAAGAAAAACTGGTACACCTAAAATTACTGGCAAATAAAACGATTAGAGGATTGGTTCTTAGAATTATATCAAATGAATTTCATTTAGAATTTAA
Source organism: Diogma glabrata (assembly GCA_963693315.1). Taxonomy (NCBI): domain Eukaryota; kingdom Metazoa; phylum Arthropoda; class Insecta; order Diptera; family Cylindrotomidae; genus Diogma; species Diogma glabrata. The sequence continues at coordinate 293,615,409 of OY856186.1, read as the reverse complement.
GTCAAAAAGAATTTAAAATTTTATAGAAGTATTTTTAAAACTTAATGAAACCATGTAAGCTGATATATTTTAATGTTAAAGGTAAAAAACAAAACGATCATTTTATTTCTTACTCAAAAAAAACAATCAGCTTAATCACATAATATGTACTTAAGGTATGTATATTGTATATCCTGAATTTTCACGGATTAAAGTAAGGAATGTTGATTCGAAATGCATATGGTACTTTGTGTGAGTTTTTGGTTTGCTTAGCTCTATACAAAAGAACAAACAAAATTTTCACAACTAAAATCATGCATGAATGAAAAAGCTGTTATAATTCAACAATTGATGCACAAACAAACACTTTTAAAGCAGAATTGAAAGTTATTTCAACCACAAACATTTATAGAAAAATTCAAAATAACAAGCAAAACAATTGAAGAATAGAACTATATTTTTTCCACCTCTGTTGCACAAAAATTAAATCGCGATTAATTATAATTATTTAACTTGCGTTTCTTTGCCTCGTTACTCAAAATAAATTTTATTTTTGTTAGGATTACATCAACAAAAAAATTTTTTCCGCTTAGCTTTTATTTTATTAATACCTTTTTATTTTTGCTTTATTTTCCACAGGCAGATATAAAACAAACTGGGTTACCGTACATTTTTAACCGTTCACAGTTTTCCATTATTGTAGTTTTAAGCGAATTTAATATTGATTCTGTATGCTTATAGGTTTTAAATGAACAAATGCTAAATTTCACCTCGCTTTATTATGCAAATTTGTTTAATGTACATACTTTTGAAACAAAACCCATGAATTTATATTGTAAGCTAACCTTTAAAAAACTTGCAAGGTGGCTTTCAAATACCAAAACTTTTTCTGTTTTTCTAATAAAACATAATTTTAATACATATACATACAGTGTGTTTCAAAAAGAAGTTCACATCCTTTCAAGAGAAAAACAGTATCGAAAATCAAGTGCATATTATATATAAATCTATATTTTTTGTCTAATAAAAATTTTAGGGCGGAAACAGTATGCACTACGAATCCCACTCTACCTAAATACCTTTAAAGGCAAATATTGCGAAGTTGTAATTATTGAAAATAAGCATTTTCGTTTAGTCAATCAGTTTTTTGGACTAATACTGATAGCTGGTGTGGAACATGTCAGATCGTGTGAATTATAATTATTGAAAAGAAACATTTACCTAAATGAATAAATTTAGTTACCGCCACGCAAATGTAAAGGGACTCCCGAATGAATAGTCTTATGTAGGTTCAATTCAGTAATATTTACACATGGGTCTACAAGTATTTCAGAACTTATGTTATTGTGAGACCTAGGTCTAAAAGTGTCTATGTGTTGATGTGACAAATATTGTATTGAAGTTCTTATTACACGTAGGAGATATAACTATCTGTTTCATTATAATTTTTGATTTCTTTTAAATTTGTCGAGGTTGACCTAATTTTTAAACTTGGCGGTTTTACAAAAAAAGTCGAACTGACAAAAATTACATTGAATATGTCAATGAACAGCGACACTCGTTAAGTGTGAACATTCTTGAGACCAAATAAAAAAATTTTCGCTAGCTTACACCAAAATCATGTACCCTCGATGTTACATAAGATCGGTTTTTCATAAACTATTTGAAAGGTAAATGTACGAAGCATTCCGTTGATAGATACACATTGTAATGACCGGCCCGGTTTCTTTGAAATTATAAATTACATCCAAAAGAACAAGGCTATAAAATTGTACAGTAAATTGTCTTATTTTTATTAATAACACTCGTTATCATCGTCTTATTGTCTTATTTTTATTAATAATACTCATTATCAACGTAAAAGTCACAATCAAAGAAGAATTTAAAAATTGCGATAAACAAGTGTAAGTACAATAAGTCAATCAACAAATTTTTAAATGCTTTCTTTAAGTTACATTTTTGCATGCGAAAAAAATATTCCATATCTCTATATATAAAAGAAAGTCGTGTTAGTTACACTATTTATAACTGAAGAACTGCTGAAAATTGGTGGGGAGGTAGCTTAGAACCAGGAGACGGACATAGGATACTTTTTATCCCGTTCGACCGCGTTCCCGTGTGACGTGAGATAAGAACCAGGAGACGGACATAGGATACTTTATATCCCGTTCGACCGCGTTCTCGTATGACATGACATAAAACGTCAAAGAAAAAAAAACAAAAAACAAAACAAAACGCAAATGACAGCTAAACGTAATTTTGTCTATGGTTAAGTATGGTTAAAAATTTGATAATTATAAATTTTGTCAGAAATTAATAATCATATATAATATCACGAGTCGTCAAATAATAGTCGATTACACTGTGCGACAGCCAAAATCCGCTGGGGTTCTGACTACCAGGAAAAGTTATATCGGTAAAAAAAAAGTTCAGGAATCGAGATATATCGATTTGAAGTTAGTAAGTATCATATAGGAGAAATTGTGACGTTTGGGGTTGTTTTTTCGACATACCTCGAGAACGACTAGTCCGATTTTGCTGAAACAAATTTAGAAATTAAGAATTACAATTCCTTTAATCTACTGATATAATATACTAAAAAAGTAACGAAAAAATAAAAAAACTAAAATTAAATAAATAAGAAATACAAAAAAAATTAAATAAATAAATAAATGAAATAAAAATAATAAAGTAAAATAAAAAAATAATAAATAAATAAAATTAAAATATAATAAAAAAATAAAAAATTAAATAAAAAAAATTTAATAAATAAATAAAAGAAATAATAAATAGATAATAAATAAATAATGTATAAATAATAAAAAATTTATAATAATAATAATAATAATATTGTATTTATTTGCCAATTGGTATTTACATTATATCATACAGAAATCAAACTAAATTGACATTTAAATTAAATGAAAAATGTTTAATCTATGGGAAATTTAGTGCGCACAAAATCGACAAGTTTTTTTTTAAATTCTTTTATGTTACAGGTGTCACAGTTTTTTTTAAGTTCATTATAGATTAATACTCCCTTATACAAAAGAGAGATTTGACATGACGTCTTCAGGTATTGTGGAGGACGCTGAAGTGTACTTCCTCTTGTATGCATTGAGTGTATATCTTCATTTTTTTTCATTTTTTCAGACAAGTATTCTGGTAGAATTTTATTATAAATTTTAAATATGAAGATTAATGAATTGAAATAAATCCTTTGTTTTACACTGAGCCACTGTAATGTGTCCAGCATCAATCAAAAAATAGAAAATAATAAATAAAAAAGTAAAAAAAAAAAATTAAAATACATAGACACATAGACACATGTTCAAATACATTTAAAACAATAAATTTTGGAGTTTATTCCAGTAAAAATATTTTAAAAAATTTCTATGAAAAATCAAGATTCTTGTCAAAATGAGATACCTTTACTTAATTGTGAATAAAAGCGAAATGCCTTCATCGATTTTCATGATCTATGTCTCGTTTTGTGCACAGATTATGTGAATTTACGACAAAGTAATAAAATTTCAAACTTTTTCCCGTTTTGAATTTTTCATGATTTTTTAAAATACAATTTTTCTATTTTTTGGGCAAAAAATTATTTATTTTCTTCATAAATTTATTTATAACTGCGAAACTGTTGATTGTGTAAAGAAATAATGTATTAGTAGATTTAAGAAATTGTAATTTTTAATTTTTCTAAATTTGTTTCAGTAAAATAAGACTAGTTGTTCTCGAGTTATGTCCCCAAAACGTGACTATTTCCCTTATATGATACATACTAACTTCAAATTGATATATCTCGATTCCTAGACGTGACCCAGCGAAACGCCGGGACACGTATAACTTTTTTTTTACCGAGATAACTTTTCCCGGTAGTCAGAGCCCTAGCGGATCACTGACCCCTACCATTTGTCGCACAGTGTTATTTTTCATAATCATTATTACGAATGTCATTTGAGGTCACGAGAGAAATTTTTAACCTCAAATGGCATGAGTGGTAATGTTGAAAAATAATCGACTAATAATTTGGTGACGAGTTGTATTTAGCAGACAATTTAACGAACAGTAATAGTAACATTATTTCATACAACATAATCATACATAATAAAATATTATTTCATCTTAGTAGGCGCATAAATGTTATAAATTTGTAATTTATTTTTGACAAATAAACATAAACATGCAATCATTTATGAATGAAAACGGACATTTTTACTATTTGCAAATTGCATTTTCACATAATTTTGTATGTGAATTTTTGTTTTAAATTAATATATTAAGTAGGCCGAAAATATTCGAAAATATTCGCTGTTCCTTCCCACCAGAGAAAAATAATCGAAACAATTCGTTTTGATTTGTTAAGAAATAGTAAATGAAGCGTTTTTATTGGACCTTATCGAAACTTTATTTAATGAGTTGAATTGTCAGTAATATTACTTTTTTTTACTCTTTTTTTTAGTATTCTCTTTGAATAATCATTAACAATGCCACGACCAAGACGATCGAATCTTTCCCGGCAAAGCCGTAATGTAAGAGGGTTACGAAACATTGCGACTGAAATGAATATGAATGAAATGAATATGATCATAAATACGAATGAAATGAATATGATCACCAGGAATTAGATTTAGTAGTTCAAACGGATGTACCCCTGTTGAATCCCCAGCAAAAGGGTGTTAATGATACATTAATGAAGGCAATTGATGATGGAAATGGTGGTTTATATTTCCTGGATGCCCCTGGTGGAACTGGTAAGACATTCCTCATGCCAGTAGTTTTAGCCACTGTTCGTGCGAGATCCAACATTGCGGTTGCAGTTGCTTCTTCTGGAATAGGAGCCACATTGTCAGAAGGATGCGGTACGGCTCATTCAGCATTAAAACTGCCGTTATATCTTCAAACTATTGAAGAACCAACATGCAATATTGCAAAAAACTCAGCAATGGCCAAAGGTTTATCAGCATCGAAAATCATCATCTGGGACGAATGCACAATGGCGCATAAACGTGCATTAGAAGCACTTAACCGGACATTGAAATATCTACGCAATGAATCGAGATGTTTTGGAGGAGCAATGGTTTTACTGTCTGGCGATTTCCGCCAAACACTGCCAGTAATTCCAAGATTAACGACTGCCAACGAAATAAACGCTTGCCTCAAATCATCGAATTTATGGCGCTATGTGAAGAAACTTCAGCTGACAACAAACATGAGAAATGCATTGCTTAATGATACATCTGCTGAAGATTTCGCTGAGCAATTGCTGACTGTTAGTAATGGTCGAGTACCTCGACGAATCGAGCGGATTGATTTCATTTCCTCATAATTTCTGTAACTTTGTCTCAACGAAAGACGAACTTATAAACAGAGTATTCCCAAACATCATTACTAACTACAAAAATAATGAATGGTTGAGTGAGCGAGTAATTTTAGCGGCTAAGAATAAAAATGTTGATGACCTAAACTATATAATTCAGAATGAGATCATTGGAACAATGCGTTCATTCAAATCTATTGACTGTGTAACAAATGAAGATGAAGCCACCAACTATCGCCCACCAAATTGAATTTTTAAACTCCTTGGATGTGCCTGGCTTACCACCGCACAATTTACGCTTAAAGGTTGGCTCCGTAGTAATCATGCTTCGAAGCATAAACCAACCAAAAATGTGCAACGGTACGCGTATGGTGGTAAGTAAATTATTGAACAGTGTGATTTATGGTATACTCAAAGGAAAATTCGAAGGTGAGGAAGTTTTCGTTCCGAGGATCCCGATGATCCCAACCGATTCGCCGTTTGAGTTTAAATTAAAAGACTTCAATTTCCGATCCGTCTTGCATTCGCCATGACTATTAACAAATCACAAGGCCAATCCTTGAAAGTTTGTGGTTTGAATCTGGAATATTCATGTTTTTCCCATGGTCGATTATATGTGGCATGTTCACGGGTTGGAAGACCATCTGCGTTGTTTGTTCTTGCGCCTGATAATAAAACAAAAAATGTCGTGTATCACAAGGTACTTAGCTGAAGAGTGCAACCTATGCACCAAAATACATGAACAATAAAGAATCATTAAAATACTTAATTTTTTTAATTGTATTTCCTAATAAAAAATTGTACTTAATGAAACCCAAAATCGGATTATTTATTGCCTCTAAGGCGGAACAGAGTTCGCAGGGTCAGCTATTTTTTATATTTTACTGATCAACTAGAGTGCTGATCCTATTACATTCATATGTAATTCATAGTGCTGATTCTATTACATTCAAAAAAAAATAGAAAATCAGTTCGCATTACTACTCTTTGAAATTATTGCTACTACGTCAACAAAATGTTTACACACAAACTTTATAAGCGTAGCAAAGCACGCCGGGTGCAATGCAAATTGCAAGTTGAATGATTTGTTTTATTACATAAGTTGTGGCCACATTTCCAGTTGTGGTATTCGTATTCGATCAGCGTTTTTTAATATTCCTTTTTAATAAGTGTTTTTAATATACCTATATAATTTTTTCTTCCGCATTTTTTCATCAGAGTTGCAGGTTTACTTTTAACCTTAATTAATCAAATGTTAAATTTATTAATTTAATAAAAATGTTTTATTTTCTAACAACTTATTCAAAAATATAAAAATCAGACCGGTGTCTGATATAAATATATATCGTCAGTGAAAAATTTTATATTTATGACAATATTATTTGAAAAATTAGTTTTTTTCTAACAATATGCATACTAAATCAAACATAAAAATCAAAACAAAAATGAACAGATTAAAATTCTAAAATATGACAAGAACAAAAAGAAAAAAGAAAAATATTAATTTATAATTAAATTGTACAAAATATTAGAACTAAATGATAGTTGTTCATTCAAAATTAAAAATGGTGACTTTTGATATCTTTATATATTTCATACTCCTCCATTGAATCCATGATTAAAAAAATGTAAAACTTTCAAATTATTTTCAAAACTTGTATATGAATGATTTTCATTGACTAGATGTTGAACAAAAATAAATTTTATTGAATGTTTTTTCTTTTAAAGGTAAATATTCTGAAAATCCGTTGATGAACTTTCTACCTGTTTGGCACATATAAAACTTATCACAATTTATTTAATAAATGCCAGAGCATTCTTGTAGTTTAAGTTTTTCTTTGAATTTGAAATTTTTATACAGACTGTTTATTGTTTTGAAAGAAATTTTAAATTTAAATTTTTTAAATTGATTAACTGTTATGTTGGGTTGTAAATTAGTGTAATTTATAGATATATATTTTATATCTGTATTAGAATTCAATGTTTATAGAGCTATGATTATTCATTCTTTTTTAATTCCGACTTAATATTTTATCAATAATATTTGGGTTGTATCCGTTATAATAGCAATAAATTTAATTTTGTTTCCTTCATTCTGGAAATTTAAATGATTCATTGGAATAGTAAGCAATCTATTTACAAATGAATTCTAAGCAGATATTTTTTAAACTTTTTCTTTAACTTTTTCCTCTGAACAAAAAAAGAAACAGACAAGATTATGACAATTTGTATATTTTGTTGACATCAAAACTTTGTATTTGTTAACATCAAAAACTTTGATACCTACTCAAATCTTGGTTTAGTTTAAATAATGTTTATTTTTATCGAATAAATGTTGTACTGATTAAAAATAGGTGAAATCGAAGCTAAATTACTAATTATTTATTAATATTTGTTTACAAATTAGGAATAATAATATAATAGTAATTATGTCCCATTTGGGCTAAAGCTTCTAAATACTTTTATATTTAATATTAGAAGCTTTACCGAAACTTATCCCAACAACTCTCGATAAAGCTTCCGAAACAAGGTTATAGAAGTTTTATCTGTCATTAGGATTGACATAGTTTTTATTATTTTAAATGTTCGAAGTTCTTATAGAAACACAGCTGTCGCAGGCTAAAAATAGTTTCAATATCAGGAATTTAAAAGTTTTACCGAGACTGTTTTGCTAATATGACAGCTGTTAAGCTGACGGAAACTATTACTTGTATTACTTCAATTATAGAAGCTTATGATGAGTTAAGAAAAACGCCAGTTTTTGATGCTAAAAGAACTTCTTTTAGTATCAAAAATTAGCATTTTCTTTACTTATTACAATTTTTATAAATGATATCTGGCGCTCAATAAAAAATATATAGAAGCTTATTTGAAATTGAATATGCGACGGCCAATTCATAAGCTCAAAATGGTATTGTAAATCCGGTGTTTTTTTTCTTAATGATGTATTTAGACATATGAAAAAATATAACATATAATAACATATAATTACATATAAAATAATAACGTTAAGAAAATGAGAAATACCAAAAATATTGTAAAATTTTCATCACACTTTTAATAGCTGTGATAAAACTTCTGATAAATTGGTTAAAACGACCTATTAGAAGCACTTTACCGAAGCTATAACTTGTGTAAACCAAGAATTCTCTTCAGTTTGCATAAATTTAGTTCACTTCCAAAAGACCATACCGAAGTTATTGCCGAAGTTTTATACAGATTATACCTTCATTAATGGCAGGGAAAGTTTTCCGAATGGTCTTTATCGAAATTATTTAGAAGCTTTAAAACATAGTTCTTTTAACTACTCACTTTTTTGGATTTAAAAACGAATAAGTTAATCCATAAGTTAATATTATATGTTTTGCTAAATTTTTGTCAAAAAAAAAACAATGAAAAGTATGCTGACGGGAAGCTGTAGATCAGTGTTTCTCATTAGAGGTCCGCAGGAAATGTTTTTTGGCTGGCTAATTTCTTTTTTATATTTATTAAAAGCTACGACTTTATTTTATTCGAATGTTTTTTTCACTCTTAGTATTCAAATACAGTAAAATTATATTTTTAATAGTAAATAGTATTCAAAAATTAAATTTTTTTTTCTACGATAGCATATAAAACTTCTATTTTTATGCAGACTTAGTCCCTTTTAAAATGTTTTTTCCACCAGTGTAAAATCATCTTTGCTAAATAAAAAATTGTTGTTCCTAGGTATTTTCATGTAATTTTATATAAATGTAATAATTTATTACGGGAAACATATAAAGTCCAAATCCGCTCCTTCATTTGCGGCACCAGTTTGCATCTTTTACTCCCTAGAGAAAAAAATAACAAACCATGACAACAATAGCTGCGTTTTTTTCATTTGGGTCAGGGTCAAGGTTTGAAAAAAACGATGTGGGTCACGCAAAGAAAAAAAATATTATATTTTAAATTGTTGGCAACACTGAGCTGAGAGGAAAAAAAATTGTGAACTTGTAGCGCCATTTTGAAATTAAAACTCAATATAAAAAAAATTCAAAAAATATTTAACGTCTCTTGAAAATTAAAACTTCATATAAAAAAAATTCAAAAAAATTTAATCAGAATCACTAATCCATTTTTTTACATATGGCAATGATCATTGATTATTGCAAATGGCGGGAAATAAAATAATTGATAATTAATAAAAAATTGTAAACATCTATTCATTAAAAAATATGGATTTTATATCGCAGATACTGCTTTAAAATTAATTTTAAGCAAATTTATTGAAATCATGTTGAAAACAAATCATATTAAAATTGATTTTAAACAAATTTAACAAAATATCTTTGACAGTTTTTTCATTTTGAATAAATTCTCTTTGACATTTATAAGCTTTAAAATGACCATACCAACCTTATAAAATCAAAACCTACGTTTCGCCATCTCTTGCAATTTTATGTAACCAAAATATTTTAGATCATTGATCCAGACCCAGATAAATATCTGGGTTAAGTTGTTGTTGTTTTTACATGTAAAAAATAGAGTTGATCTAGACCTTGACCCTGGCCCAAATGAAAAAAACGCAGCTAATGATAATTTTCATGAAAACAAATATATACCGATACGATAATCTCAAATAAATATATATAAAAACCGCATACTATGATGAAAATTAAAATTTATAATTTTCGTTTTCCGTTTAACTTTTAAGTTTATGCTATCATAATTATATTGTGGTCGTGCAAAAAATTAGTGTATATACCTAGGGAGAGATCATGTCATCTTCCTCAGTGATATGTAGCCAACAGCCTTCGCCCTCGGTCTCCACCCATACCTCGGAAGAAAAACATGCAGTTTTCTCCTTAAATGTATAATATAATATTACATTACCTATTTTTCGTCATCTTTTTTATTTATTTGAACAACAACTTGCATAACTGGACAAACCATTTCAAAAAATAATCGCTTTTTATTTTTAATACGAACGATCAAATTTGAAGCAAAAATTAAATTTGTGAGTATTTGAATGAAAAACATTATCCTTCCAGCAACTACAAATATAGATTTATTTTCATTTTTTTACCACCATAATTGTGTGCGAGTCTTAATAGAACTGCTCTAATGCTGTGGAACACAATATTAGTATTTTATTAGGTCAGTGTTGAATTGTATATTTTATTTACAGAGCAACAGTATAAAAACTTGCGAGGGAATAAAATTATTTAAACACAAACCCAACACAACGTTTTATCCTTCCGACAGAGAAACATGTATGAATTTAAATTGAAATATTTTAAAATTCATTGGTAAACCAAGTAAAACGAATAAAAAAAGTCAGACAAGTGCGAATAAAATTCGCTCGTCAAGGGTTCCGTGAATGTAAAGAAAACAATATCAAAATAATTTACATAAAGTTGTGTTGTAAAGGGTTTATAATGCCAGACCATAGACACATAAAAACTAAATGGTTCATCGTAAATATCAATAGTTAATGTCAATCTCATCTAAATTGATCGAAATGATATAAAAAATATTACTTTAGGTTAAATGATATCCATAGCTATTTATGGTAGCTAAGGAACGACTCAATTCTGTTAAACAACGACGAAATTTAGTTGTGGAGTGGTGTTGATGCTAAAAATAGGACTTTTCGACAATAATTCAAAAACTGTGCATCGCAAGATTCTAAAATAATTGTAATGTTTCTTAATTTTGGTGTTCTTTCAAATGATACTCATGCGAGCCAAAAAACCTTTTTTAACGATTCCCCACTCCTATCCCCTAAACACGTAGAATTAAAACTACTTGAGGCTTCGCTATATTTTTCGTTAAGGGTTTATCAAATTTCCTATCTCTATGAATTTTTTCAAATTTTTCTGTCAATCAACGAAGAAACGTATACGGGAGGGGGAGGACCAGCTTTTTGTTGCACTTTTTTGAGAATAATTCAAAAACGGTGCATCGCAAAATTCTAAAAAAACTGTATTGTTTTTTAATTTTGGTGCTCTATCAAATGACATCCCACTCATGCGGGTCAAAAAACAATTTTTCACCCTTCCCCACTCCCATCCCCTAAACACATAGAAATAAAATCACTTGAAGCTTCGCTATATTTTTCGTGTTTCATAGAATTATAGGCTCATCGCTTTACTAAAATTTTCAGTTCTTTCTATAGCAACAATTTTTTTGTGTTAGATTACATAAGTTCGACATTTAGGTCGGTGCTTGAAAAACAACGTATAATTTTAACAATATTTAAAATTAACAAAAGATCACTGTTTGACTTAAACAATAGCATATTAAACAAATATTAACCCTAAAATAATTGCAAGTTATCGATTTTCTAAAGTTATACAAAAAATTTATTAAACCAGTAATTATGAATGGATTACAAACGTGGATCTTAACACAAACTAACAAATCACAACAATCTGATTTGAACCTTGAGAATTTACGCCACCTTTTGGGCCCACTTATGGCATACAATACAATACAATATACAATAGATAGTAAAGGACCGTGATAATTTTGAAATAAAGTCTTCTTTCTTTTGAATAACTGGTTATATTCACTTTAAAAGAGTTGCAAAATTAAGAATTGCTCTAAGAATCAGTATAAAAGATGACATGACTAAAAATGTACACGCCAGTCCCACTCGATATTGCTATTCGGGTTAAAAAAGCTTTATTTCACCTTACCATTCCTACCCTTTCAAAACGATCAATAAATATTTGATACACGGGGGGACGGTCTGAATTTTGAACATTTTTGATCATAACTCAAAAACTGTGCACCGAAAAATTCTAAAAAAAATTGCAATGATTTTTAAATTAGGTATTCTTTCAAATGACACCCCACTCGCTTGGGTCAAAAAAGTTTTTTTTTACTCTCTTTACCCCGATCCCCTAAACACTCAGAAATATAATTATTTGAGACTTCGGTATAATTTTAATACAAAATTTACCAAATTGCCTAGCTCTGTGAATTTTTTCAAATTTTTCTGTCAATCAGTGTCAAAACGTAGGGGGGGGACGGTTTGAATTTTGCACTTTTTTGTCCATAACTCAAAAACTGTGCACCGAAAAATTCTAAAAGAAGTTGCAACGAATTTTAAATTATGTGCTCTTTCAAATGAAACCCCACTCGCTTGGGTCAAAAAATTTTTTTTTACCCTCTTTACGCCGGTCCCCTAAACACACAGAAATATAATTATTTGAGACTTCGCTATAATTTTCATACAAAATTTACCAAATTTCCTAACTCTGTGAATTTTTTCAAATTTTTCTGTCAATCAGTGTCAAAACGTAGGGGGGGGGACGGTTTGAATTTTGCACTTTTTTTTCCCATAATTCAAAAACTGTGCACCGAAAAATTCTAAAAAAAATTGCAACGAATTTTAAATTAGGTGCTCTTTCAAATGACACCCTACTCGTTTGGGTCAAAAAAAATTTTTTTTTACCCTCTTTACCCCGGTCCCCTAAACACACAGAAATATAATTATTTGAGACTTCGCTATAATTTTTATACAAAATTTACCAAATTTCCTAACTCTGTGAATTTTTCCAAATTTTTCTGTCAATCAGTGTCGAAACGAAGGGGGGGGGGGAACAGTTTGAATTTTGCACTTTTTTGTCCATAACTCAAAAACTGTGCACCGCAAAATTATAAAAAAAACTGCAACGAATTTTAAATTAGGTGCTCTTTCAAATGACACCCCACTCGCTTGGGTCAAAAATTTTTTTTTTACCCTCTTTACACCGGTCCCCTAAACACACAGAAATATAATTATTTGAGACTTCGGTATAATTTTCATACAAAATTTACCAAATTTCCTAACTCTGTGAATTTTTCCAAATTTTTCTGTCAATCAGTGTCGAAACGAAGGGGGGGGGGGGGGACGGTATGTTTTTGACAATAACTCAAAAACTGTGCATTGCAAAATTCTAAAAAAAATTGCAATGATTTCTAAATTAGGCGCTCTTTCAAATGACACCCCACTTGACCACATTTTAAATAGTGATTTTACCCCTCCTCATTTCCACCCCCTTAATAAATCTAATTATGAGAATATGACACTTTTATATGTTTTTTATTAAAACTGTACTAATTTTTCTATCATTCCAAATACATTTGAAAATTTTCGATCAGTTAGGTTCGGAGCTAATCGAGTTAAGAAAACACGAAAAAAAACGTCATTATTCAGAATTATACAAAAATGGTGAGGTGTAAAATTCCAAGATAAATTTTTAAGGAATACTGAAATGAAGCCCTTTCATATGATACCCTACTTGATTCTATAAAAAAATCTATTTTCTCAAAGGTCTCACATCGAACGCCTGTAAACCAAACGAAAACCACTTTAGTTTTATTTGTATTCGTCATTTCATGTGGACAGATTAGTTTTATACGCACCTCAAATTTCAAGTCCATAGCATTTATAGTTTACGAGATAATCGATATAATGTGAAAAACTCGTTTTACTCTCACCAATAGTGTTCCGTATAAAAAACGGAACCCTAAAAAGTCAGGCAAGTGCGAATATAATTCGCTTGCTAAGGGTTCCATTCCGTGTATATAATATTTGAAAAAAAAAACAGTTTTTGTTAGTATAGTTTCACGTTTATTTGAAATTATAACTAGTAAAAAAATTTTAGTATCGATTTAGCAAAATCTCTACACCCATGAATTTTTTAAATTTTTTCTTTTGTAATGTTCGAAGTTAAGGGGGGGGGGGAACAAAAATGATATTTACATTTTTGAACATAAATCGAAAACTGTGCTTTTGAAAATTACAAAATAGTATATTATATAACAAGGTTGAGAAGTAGGCTATTATTGACCGAGAACTTTTAGATGCTGAGGCGCGTGACGCCAAGGGATATAATGTTCGAGGTCTTTTGTAATGTTTCTTGTAATTTTTTTTTTGTAATGTTCGAAGTTAAAGGGGGAGACAAAAATAATTTTTACATTTTTGAACATAAATCGAAAACTGTGCTTTCGAAAATTACAAAAAAAACTCTTTTGCACTACAAAAAATAATCACCTTTCATATGACACCACACATGCCATGATCAAAAATAATTTTTTTTTTCAAAATTTCTACTTTAAACCCCCTCTAATGAACATTTAAAATTATAACAACAAAAACAAAGTTTCGGTTTCGATTTAGCAAAATCCCTACACCCATGAATTATTTTAAATTTTTTCTTTCGTAATGTTCGAAGTCAAGTGAGGGGACAAAAAAAACCACTCGTTTTTGCTAATAACTCAAAAACTAAGCAGTCGAAAATTCAATGAACATTTTTTTTAAGTACTTCTATTTTTTTCGATTTTTATAGACCAAAATCGATTCCTTAAAAAAACTTTTGTTTTACTATCTCATTATCTATGTTCATAAAATATAGATAAAAACAAATATTTCAAATTTTTTGTTATCACCAGGTGTGGGACAACACATTTAATAACGATAGAAAATTTCAAGTTGATGGCACTTGTAGTTTGTGAGTAAATTGATTATGTAGAAATTCGGACGAACACCAAAGTCTCAGCAATAGGGTACCGTTTTTACCTTTTCAAAGTATGGAACCCTAAAAACAATGAATTTTATTTTATTTTTTGGTAACATTTCAAACAATTAAAAAAATTAGCTTCAATTTTGATACCTATTTAGTTGTTTGGTATTATGAAAATGAAATGACATGCAAAGAAACACATCAAATTTTAAATGAAAAATGAAAATTGAGAAAACAAGAAACAATAAAAAAAAACTTCTTTTTTTCACAATGGATAACCAATTTAATTTAATCGTAGTAATGTTTGCCTTTTACGATATTCGAGAGAGGGACATGTGCATTAGATTTAATTTATTGTTTTTATATAACTAGTGCTTTTGTTGATTTTTTTATAAAATCCAATCAAAATCATTTTTAACTAACAGTTAAAAAATTAACAAATAACGAACAAAACGAAAATATGCTGCCATTCCTAGACCTGTTGCTAGATAAAGGTGCATGTTATGGTCCCACTTGTCAGTTAATATGTCACTAGCCAAGATGGACGACTACTCATTTTTCTGGATGAAAAAAAGAATGGGTTAACCCCTTGTTATTTTTGCGAAATATTTCTCAAAAAATAAATCAATAAATAAGCTGATAAAAAGCTCTAGATATCCATGCAGTCAAAATAGGAAGCTAGCTACGAAAAACTGGCAATAAATCGACAGTCACAAATTTTACATACAAAACGAAAATATGCTGCCAATAATTTATTTAGTAGATAAATTATTGAAATAACTATATAACATTAAAGTAATTGAAATAAATTTAGCCAAGAACTTTATCCAAACACTTCAAAACATCAAAAAGCAGATGGCGACAAAATCATTCTGCAAATCATTCGTCAACTAAAAATCGAAAAACAACAATAGGTGAATAAAGAAACGAACACAGAATGAATCAGGGCTGCGGAGTCGGTGCCAAAATTAAGCGACTCCGACTCCCAGTTTTTAAATTTTAAATCCGACTCCGACTCCGACCCCGGCCCCGACTCCGATTTATATATATAACAGAAACTATTCAAATTTCATTTCAAAACAATAAATTCTACAAAACGTAATAAAGCACCTGGTATCGACTACGATATAACAATATAAGATATCCGAAATGATTGTACAGGGTGGTGAAAATCTATTTTCAAGATTGTTTCAATTTGTTAAATGATCTGTATAGGACTGAAACTATGCCACAGGACTGGAATTTAGCTACACTGATACCAATTTACAAAAACGATAAACGTAACCTATGTGAAAATTACAGAGGAATTTATTGAATTCAGTATTATGAATCGGCTTTATAATTTTGACTGGGATTAGATTCGTCGATCCTTGGGCGTGAGTTGTCGTTTGCATTAACACCCTTGGCTTTAGCTTGCTAAGTCTAGTAACATATTAAAATGAAAAGGATTTAATCAATTCAAACTTTATAAAACCTCACCCATTTGACAAAGTTTTTGAATTTTTGAAACCTAAACATCGAATTTCTTCCATTATGATATCAATGTTTAGAAAGAAAAAACAAACGAGATAATAGTTATTTATTGCACAAGATTATAAAATTGCACTTTATCTTCAAGAGCTATTTTAGCGTCGAGGCTTCAGCCGAGACGCTAATAAGCATCAAGAAGATAATGAAATTTTATCGTCGTGTGGAATACAACATTTTTTTCTATAGCAATTGTTAAAGAAGACCAAAAAATGCAGAAAAACCAATGATAAATTTAATTTAAAAGTGTCAGGAAAAAAACAGTTTCACGAAAAAATGAGTATAGGTGGTTTTAATAACTTTTTGAGTTGCGTAAACAAACAAACAAATCAATTTTTTTTGTTTTTTGCAAAAAGTGAATTAGTTTGGGTTTGTGAATATGTGCGATATTACAGAAGAAAATTGCCTTCCGATATGGAAGAGGAGGCTTTGGAGGCAATTCGTAGATTGCCTGGAAAATCGCGGATAGTACATCAAAGAAAATACTTGTGCTTTTAAGAATGGAAAAACTTGAAGAATATCAACAGCAAAATACTTATATCAAAATACTTTATCCACACTTGCTGTTAAAGTACTACTTTATCTACCCTTGATGGTAAAGTGCTATTTTTTCTCTAATTTTAGTTGATAATAGCACGTTTTAACAGTTGCTATAGAAAAAATAAAATATTCTCAGCAGAAAACGCAGCCAAAATAATTTCTACAATTGCTTCAGTTTTTGTTTGATGTTTATTTTTTGTAATCGTTAAATAATTTTTATCCACGACTACTAAAGAATATATGCTTTCCATGTGTATGTCTTGCATTGTAATTTTAAACATTCTCTCACTTGAAGAATGTGACGCAATCGTTACATTCTACAACAGTTCTACAGTTTATTAAATATTTATCTAATATAAAAACAATATAAAAACCAATTATACCAACTATACCAACATTTGTATATGTATATAACATTTGTATACTATACCAACTATACCAACATTTGTTGAGAATAATTTTTATATAAAATAAAAAATTTACCATTTTCCGTTATGTCAATTGTTTTGTTTTTCTATTCTATCTATGAATTTATTTCACTATGGTGATAAAAACTTTAGCAGGAAAACTGGAAATTAATCGAAATATTTTGCAGACGTGGATAAAAAAGCATCTTGTATTCGCATATGATGATGGCAATTCTTCACTCGGATGATTCACTCGGAAACTTCATCCTCGTGAAGAATTACCATCTACTATTTGCCATGCCATCTCATGATCATATAGAGTTAGTGTGATTTGTGAAATCAAAGATTCATGTTTGCTATGTGTACTTCATTTCACAAAAATAATCTAATTTTTCACACAAAACAAAACTTATTTAGAAACAGGTGAAACCCCGCCCCGCTTATAGTAATATAGGGACACGATATATTCAACAACAAAAATGGTCTATTCCGTTCAAAACGAAACAGTTGCAAGTCCCGTTTTCTTGCCAAAAACAATCCTTTTACAGAACAACTGTTATGAGTATATCAGTGTGACATCAGGCAAGTGAGGTACCATCGATGTATTTTTATCGATAAGGATGATTGGAAAAATGTCTAGTTCAACATACCTCTCTACCTATCGCTACTTAATGGACTCTTAATGCTGCGCTCAAATAGAACACAAAGTAGCAAAGTTTTCTAAAGTTGACTCCAGCTTGAGACAAGATGATGATATTTCCTCTACTCTTTAAAACTGGCCTTGGAATGTGTGGCAGCAAAACAAAGCTAACGACTAACAACAATGTCTTGTCATTAAAATCAGTACATATGATCTCGTACGCTGATGATATTATCATCCTTAGAAGAAGTGAATCTTTAAGAAGTGAAACTTCAAGTCGCTTCAGATGGGCGATAGACAATTTGGTCCGCAAAAAAATTATGATAAAATCAAACATATGATATTTTCAAGAGCGATTGAGGAAAAAAATTTGATGTGTGGCGAAAAAGGAATCAAGAGAGTTGAATCCTTTTAATATTTGTAATCAAAGCTTGACTGAAACAACGGCTCGAATAAACCTCTTCTTAAATCATCGTATGTTTCAACTAACAACAAACTCAAGATATACAAGACATTAATATGAAAAAAAAAAAAAAGAAGTTCAAAAACTAAATCCCGACTACTGAAAAATCACGCTCTAAAAAAAATAAAACAAGAAAATACTCTTATCTAAAATTGTTATATACAATATAAACTATTCAATATTTATTGTCTAGTGAATAAACAACTTACACATAAATAATTTTAATAAATTTAATACATATTCATAGTGATTTTCAGAGGAAAGCCGTAATCGTATGTCACCTTCCCTAACAAAACCTGTTTTGTTAGGGTAGGTGACATACGACTACGGCTATCCTCTGAAAATCACTATGAATCTGTATTAAATTTATTAAAATTATTTATGTGTAAGTGACTCAATATTAGACCAATTGGTCCCGACCCTTCAATTCACTCGATTTGAAAGCGACTGATAATTCTTGAAATATCAAAACGATGACCGTAAATGTAGTTATAAAGACCGACAGATAGCTGCGGTTAGCGGTACACACCAGTATTTATTATCACAATAAACAAAAATACGATGATTAATTTGAATTGGTTGCCATTATGTAATTATTCAAAATTATCTTGTGCATGAAAGCTTAGTTGCAATTTAGAGGTAACAAAATATATATTTTTGAAATGTGCTAATTAAATTTAAAATTAAATTTGATACCAAACCTTTGATACCTTTCATTTGATGCCGAACACGGCATAATTTAATTAATTGTTTTAGTTTATGACATTATGTCCTCTAGGGGATGCGCTGTTCAATTTATTAAGTCATCATTAAGCCTTTAACCCGATTTACTGAAAATCAGACCAATCGACTACAATCAATCCACTCAACAATTCACTCAATTATAAAGCGACTTATAATGCTTAAAACATCACAACGATGATCGTAAATGTAATTGTGAGGATACTTTGATAGCTGTGGCTCGCATACGTTATCGTGTACACAATGATACACCAGTATTTACTATTGCAATAAACAAAACGGTTACGATCATCCAATAAGAGTGTTAGCCATTATGAAATTATTCCCCATTATCGGGTGCAGCCAACCAAAGTCGCTAGTTAAAGATAACAACATATGTGTTTTCGAAATGTGCTAATTAAGTCCTTTCATTTGATACCAAACACGTCATCATTAAATTAAATACTTTTTTTTAGGTCATGACCTTATGTCCTCTACGGCACCACCATTTTCCTTTTATTGTACCATCATTAAGCCTATAATTAGCAAAAGATCAAAACTCTTCATACGATACCTCATTTGTCAAATTATGATTAGCAGTTTAGAAGTTATGCGGGAAACGATGAACATACACACATACATAGATCGCGACCAACCACATAACCCTCTTTTTTCGTCGTCGGGTAACAAGTGATGATATATAGGCTCAAACGTAAGGCATGTCTAGAGTCTGGAATAATTCAAAAATTATTGTCAGTTCACTAGAGGGTCGCTCACTCTCTGGTAGACCATGACTACAATGCAACACTGACATAATTAATAGTAATAAAATAATTTATAATTCTGTTTTGTGCGTAGAAGAAAAAAAATAAACTATACAGAAGAAAATAAAAATAAAAACTAATAGAATATAATTTTCAAATAGGAGTCGGAGCCGACAAATTTTTTGATTAGTTTTCCGACTCCGACTCCTGTTACTAGAAAATTCGTGCCGACTCCGCAGCCCTGGAATGAATGAACACAGTAGCGACTGCAACTGTAAAGCTCTTAACATATGTTTCGGAATTTTTATACAATCGTATGATTCGTCAACCCATCTATGAGTATGATTGTATTTTTTTTCTTTTTTTCTCAATGATAAGAAAACTTGATCATGCAGTTGTTCAGAAATTTGTTGATTCTATTCTTCTTTGACTTTCGCCTTGGTATATATATATGTATATAAAGAAGAAAATGTTTTTTGTAAAATCTTGTGTTACTGATTTTTTCGACTAAAACTTTTTACTGAAAATGATGTAGAGGGGGAAGAACAAGTTGGTTATGAAAGTGATGGATGTATTGTTTTATTGTGACAGATATAGATACAAAAAAACTTTGTCATAATGTACCGATAAAAATAATCGGTCGGGAGACATCGTATTTTTGGGTCTAAAAGTTTAAGAATTGCTTTTCTTTTTTCTTTCGTTGACTTTTAAAAGTAGTCTATTGGTAAGAGATTTTTTAGGTAGATTTCATATAAAAATCTACCTATTGCAATGGGCTTCATCTCGGAATTTCGGAAAAATTTTTATGCCAAACGACTATATATGATAAGCGGAGACAAAAAAGCAAAAAAAAAAAAAAATTTATATATATATATATATATATATATATATATATATATATATATATATATATATATATATATATATATATAAACGAAATGAGATATAACGAAAACGACCGGCACTCTCACGGTCGCATTTGTTGAGGTAAATCAAAAAAATTTTCTGTACTTGTGTGTTTTAATAATATCTTGGACAAGTTCGTGAATCAGCAAAATCCGACACGTGGTTAAGAAACTAGAGGCTTTTTTCTGAAAAAAATTGATTTTTTAAAACCGTTATAACGGCCGTTTGGATACTAATATTTCAAAATATTTAACAAATTTAGAATTTTTGGAATCTTTTTTATCAATTTGTTTTAAAACTAGACCTCTACAGTTAGAGGTTCCTGAGTGAGCGGCTCCAACAAAAAAGTACGCAAAAAAAATTTTTTTTTTTAAACAACCGGCACTCTCACGGTCGCATTTATAAGGCCAGATCAAAAAACCTTTTTTAAAAATGTGCGTTTTGTTAATATCTTGGACAAGTTCGTAAATCAGCCCAATCCAACACATGGTTAAGAAACTAGAAGCTTTATACTAGAAAAAAACTCTGTTTTTTAGATCCGTTATAACGGCCGTTTGGATTCTAATATTTTTAAAAACTTCATAAATTTAGAATCTTTGAAACCTTTTTAATCAGTTTCTCTAAAAAAAAAAGACCTCTGCAGTTGGAGGTTTCTGAGTGAACGGCTCCAACAAAAAACCTTGTAAAACACAAAATGCGTTTGAATCAACCGGCGCTCTCACGGACGCATTTGTGGAGCTAGATCAAAAAACCTTTCTTAAAAATGTGTGTTTTATTAATATCTTGGAGAAGTTCGTAAATCAGAAAAATCTGACACATGGTTAAGGAACTATAGGCTTTATACTAGAAAAAAAAGTGGTTTTTTTACTCCGTTATAACGGCCGTTTGGATACTAATATTTTTAAAATCTTCATAAATTTAGAATCTGTGGAAACATTTTAATCCGTTTCTTGTAAATATAAACCTCTGCAGTTAGAGATTTTTGACTTGTTGGCTTCAACAAAAAAGTTTGCAACAATCCCCAATTACAATTTCCAAAAACCTTATAACAGTCAATGTCAACCTTATAACAGTCAAAAAATAAAAGATTTGAATAGAAGAAATTAATTTTTTTTTCTTAGAAATAAACTATTTTGATATTTTGCAGTAATTGCACGACATATGATATAGAGTAGGTTTGTGTCATAAATTATCACACACATGTTCTGTGGTAGATTTGATATTTGTTTGTTGCAAAATTGGATAGATATAATTTTGCTTGTATACCTACAATTTTCTTTTTAAAATTTGTTCGATATCTGTTTGAAATTAGTTTGTTTTGTTTAAACTAATCTGATACATCAGATTCTACTGGCACACAAAACTGTCTGATCTCGAAATCTACCTATTTCTAGCGGATATACGTGCCGCTTGGACTTTTTTTGTTGCTTATTATTTCTAGCACCATGCATACAAACAGAGCTTTACATCATATTAGATTTGAAACATTGTTTATGTAAATTTAGTTTTTTTACCTCTGAAAATTTGAAGTATAGCCTTCGCAAAAAATATTCATTAATGAACATCTAAACGCCCAACATCCTAAAAAATCACCTAGGCTTTACAAACAACATACATAATTTTCAATATTATATTTTATTAAGAAAAATGATGAGAAAATTTATTGTATGTAAATTATTTTTTGTTTGCTCCTTAAAGTTTCATATCTTAATTTTATTTGTTGTAAAGATCCAATCTTGAAAAGAAAAAAATTCGTATATATGAAAAATTGATCAAATTTAAACTTGACAGAATAATTTGTTTGATGTGGTTTGAAGATACTGAAATTCTGGTGCTTCTTTTCGTTTTGTTCTCTATTCTTTTGTTAAAATTTAAATTTTGATTGTTTTTATTCGACATAAGAGACGCAACAAAATAATAGAAATAGAACGAAAAATGAAAATGAACCATGAAAAATTTTATGATTTTCCATTTTCTGTTTAGAAAACTTATGGGAATTCCATTTAGATGTCTTATGAGTTTTTGACGTTTTAAATATAAATTAGCTTTCGCATTTTATCTTAATAAAATGAACATATGCTTCTTTATATTAAGCATAAGATTTGTAAAACTTACTTAAACTCATAAATTTCTATTTATTTTAATCAAATTTCAAATTTTTAGGGAAATGAAAATGTAACCGGCCCCAGTTTTATCGTAGCTTTATTATTATTCAAGTTATACATCTTTTTCCACCAACCTTTCCTCATATATTTATGTATAACCGTTATTCAAATGAATTTTAACAATACGGATTATTTTATAAACATAAAAGTAAACAAATTTGTAACATAATCTAAACTTGATACAAAGACACAAACATGTAACCATTCATCATTTTTTTTCCAATTATCATAAATCTAATGGAAATTCGAAAATCTACAAAATAAAATAAAAAGAATATTTACTGTATCTAAAATTCTGAATTCCATTATTCTGGCATTTTTTTTAACAAGTAGACAAACAAAATATTACGATTTTGAATTTTAAGTTATTTGTTTGGTTTTTATGTGTCCTCTATGCTTACAGTAATGTGTTTTGTCGAATTAACGTTACAATTTTTGTGTTCTGTTCTCTTTCTGAAATGAAAATATGTCAGGAAACTGAAAAGGGATAAAAAGAAAAATGGGTAATGCAGTAGATCGTGATTTTGATAAGAAAGGAGGTAGATTATGGGTTGAAAATTTGGTATAATCACTAAGTTAAAAATTGGCTTCAAACTTTATCACTACGAACATTTTTGATAAGCTTTTAATTAGAAACTTTTACTTTCCTTTTTACTAGTTATATGGTGTAAGGTGTAACGAAAAGTTTCGATATTGTTGATAAATATCTATATATTGATACTTACCGGCATATTTCGATACAAATAGATAGTTATCGATATATTTGATATATCAGCTTTCCCCGTACTTTTTTAATATCGATATTTTCTATGACTTTTTTGACATCGCCCAATCGCCCTATTACAGCAACAAAATGCCTGCTAATATTGGTTTAATTTTGAATTATAACTTTTAAATTGTCAGGTCATGGGTTCGGTCTTGTGTAGTTTTTACCTAAAAGAAAGAAATTCCCCTATTTATGGACTAATGATATTTTAAGCGAGAAGTGAATTCCCTGACTATATTTAACAAAGCACACGAATCGCTCCCCATTTTTTTTTTAAGATTAAACACGAAAAAACAAAAATTTTTATTATGTTGGTAGTTTTTTTTTGTTTCGTATTTTGTAAATTTGTTTTGAAAGCGTTTTTAATATTGACATAATTAAATGTTTTAAAAATATTGTCGATTTACTATTACTAATGTTGGCCCGGAAAAAGGACTAATCATTTTATTAAATATCAAAGGGTTTTATTGTTTCGTCATTACTGTTAAAGTTTATAGTTATATATCTATAACTAGTGACTGTAAATTTCATGAAATTTATATTTTTGAAATATTCATTTCATGAATGATTCAAAAATGTTTCATGAAATATTTGAAAAAGTTTTGTATAGGTTTTATTTTGGAGTGCCAAAAACTCGAAGTAAGTGAAATATAAACACAAATTGTTCGAGGTAGTGTAGAATAAAGTGAATTAGAACAAGGTTGATCTTCAATGGAAGACGCCTTGTTTAAAAAGGAAAATTGTGTTTAATTTTAAATAAATAAATAATCAGTTAAAATGGTTCGTTTTGTTGAAATTTAAATATTATAATTAACACAGTGTATGTTTTATATATATTCACAAATATATTGTCCAATTATGAATCATGTAATAATACTAAAGTTGAATCCTTTTCTTAATTATAGACAAAAATTAATGAAATTGCAAAAGCAATTTTTGAAATATTTCAAGCATGAAATATATTTTGTTGAAATATTTCAGAAATGAAACATTTCAAATGAAATGTTTTAGTGAAATGTTTCAATTGTTTAATCACTATCTGTAACTATCAATCTATCGATATGTATTGATAAGTATTGATTATACCCAGGGTTCTAATGAATTCCTACATTATATATTGGTTAACACCTTGTTTTTAAAATCTTATTTGTGCTCGCTATTAAAAAAATTACAAAGAAAATCACAACAAAATGTTTCATGAGGAATTAACAAAAAGCAAAATAGATAGCAGATTAAAATATTTAAAAAAACTGTTCAACAAAAGTAGATCCCGCAAAATGTTTGTATCTACCCAATAAATTATTTCTTAAAGATTAAAAAATCTTTGAAGAATTTGAACTGAAAAAAGGCGATAACGACATAAGTTCTTTATAAATACTTCGT
This sequence comes from Diogma glabrata, assembly GCA_963693315.1. NCBI lineage: Eukaryota > Metazoa > Arthropoda > Insecta > Diptera > Cylindrotomidae > Diogma > Diogma glabrata. The sequence goes on along the minus strand of OY856186.1, from coordinate 293,590,347 downwards.
TTGAAATAATGGACAAAAGCAAAATCTTTATTTAAAGGATTTACGAGTGATTATTTTTTTTCTTTTAATCAAAAGGATTATCAATTTGTGCTAAATCCTGTTGTACTTTATAAAACCAATTTATTTGTATTCGTTTGTGCTGCACATAAAGCTTTTTGATTAACAATTTGCTTTTATTACATCAAGTCTATATAACTGTATACATAGTATTCTAAATAAGTTTTTCTTTATGTTTGAAGCAACATAAGAATGTTTCCAACTCAAAAACTAAAACAAGTAGAAGCAAAATTAAAAAACCAACACAACTATAAAAACTAAAATTATTTAATTAAATTATCGAAAAAACATGTCAGACAAAGAAAAAACTACATAAGATACGAAAATAAAAATCCAAGGAATATTTTTCAAGATATTATTGATTCAACATAGGAAATGTTGAAAGATAAATAAAGTTTCATTACATAAAAGCTTCCATGTCATATATAAAGAGAAATAGTTTTTTGAGATTCCTACTTATAAGAAATTCGGAATTTTTATTAAAAATTTTCTAGGATGCCTAGCTTTTTACTACTTCTGTTTTCACATTTGTTTCAACATATTTTCTAATTTTTACACCATGTTCATTTTGCATTGTGGCTTTACTATTGCTTTACAACTCCGACGACTTTATTGTTGCTTTACGACTCCGATCTTGCTATATCATCCAAAAATCATGCCATCAAAAAATAAAAAATCGTACTATTGAGAAATTAAACAACCGAAACTAGCAACATCGAAAATTATAACAACGAAAGTTCACATTGTCGAAAAGTAATTGCATCTCGACAGACCGTTGCATCCAAAATTTTGGATGTACTGAAAATATCGTATCGTCGAAAAATCAAATGATCGAAGTTCATACAATAGAGTAAAATCCATGTTATCGAAATATAGTAACATCGAAAATATTGAAATAATGCATAATTCATTACATCAAAAAATCATTTGATCGAAAAATAGAGTAAACTCGCTACTCTTTGCCATTGTAAATTTTGTAAATTTAAATATCAGATGTCCGCAGTATATATTAATATATTGATTTATATTACTTCGGTCTGAAAGACCTAAGTATTACATTCATGAACTAAAAGTAAAATTCTTACCCCCACTTTTTTTGGCATTTCTCGACGTTTTTCGACGGACCTACTGATTCTAAAAAAGCAAAACAAAAAAAATGTATGTCTGTCTGCCGGCCGGCCGTCCGTCACAACCGACGAAATCTAGAAAACGGCTGAAAGGATTTTAAAAATTTTGGTTTCTAAAAATAAGAACACTCAATGATAAAAGACGAAAGGACGATGTGTTCGATAACTGTACCGGAAGTGTGTCAAAAAAATCGTCAAGAGTCCAAACAAGGAAATATGACTTTTTTGCTTAAAAAACCTTCATTTTAAGTAATAATAATGAGTAGGAACAAAGAATGGGGAGAAATTTTGATGGTCGGGATTGGTATGTGATACCAAAAACTAGATTATTGCATTATAAGTTTGTGAAAAAAATGTTATCAAGTGTGTCAAAAGAAAGATTTTTATTTATTAGTTTACCCAATTTTTCGAAAAAAAATAAAATTAAATATTTGATATGAAATTTTTTCATTATTATTGAGAACTATGGCATTATAAGTTTGTCAAAAAATTGTTGTCAAGTGTGTCAAAAGAAAGATTTTTATTTATTTTTTTACCCAACTTTTTGGAAAAAAAAAATTAATTGTTTATTTGACATGAAATTTTATTATTATTATAGAGAATTATGGCATTATAAGTTTGTCAAAAAATGTTGTCAAGTGTGTCAAAAAAAAGATTATTATTTATTTTTTACCCAGTTTTTTGGAAAAATAAAATTGATTATTTGTACGACATGAAATTTTATAATTATTATTGAGAATTATAAGTAAGTCAAAAAAATAATGTCAAGTGTGTCAAAAGAATGATTTTCATTTATTGTTTTAGATAATTTTTTGGAAAAAAAATTTAGCTGTTTGTTTACGTAATTTCTAATTATAATTTAACATGGAAATTTTTGAATTTGTTATAGTTTTTGAAATAATTTTGGAATTTTGAAAAATTTTAAATTTAATTAATTAATTTTTTGATTTTATTATAATTTTCATAATTTTGGAAAAAGTTTCAATTTTTGATATTGTTATAATTTTTGCAACATTTTTAGAGTTTGTAAAAAGTTTGAATTTTTAAGAATTTTTGAAATATTATTAGAATTTAGAAAAAGTTTAAATATTTGATTTTATTCTAATTTTTGGAACATTTTTGGAATATTGAAAATATTTTGGAATTTTATATATTATATTTTTATATTCTAATTTTTGGAACATTTTTAGAATTTTGAAAAAAAAAATTTTGGAATTTTATGTATCTTTTTAGAATTTTGAAAAATGTTTCAATATTTGATTTTGTAAGAATTTTTGGAATATTTTTAGAATTTTGAAAAATTTAAAATTTTTGATTTTGAATTTTGAAAAAGTTACAATTTTTGATTTTGTTATAATTTATGCAATATTTTTAGAGTTTTTGAAAAAAGTTTTAATCTTTGATTTTGAAATAACTTTTGAAATATTTTTAGAATTTTGTTCGAAAAAAGTTTGAATTTTTGATTTTATTTAATTTTTACAATATTTTTGGAATTTTGAAAGAAATATGAATTTGTGATTTTGAAATATTTTCTCGAAACGCTAAATGGAGAGGTTTTGAGTAGTTTGCTGATTGTATAATCTTTCCACTAAATTATGTTAATTTATGATCTGTTATAATTTTCCGACAACGTATTTATGTTTCGTGTTAGTTTTGTAATACATATCTAAACAGAGATAAAAAATACATATACTTTAAAAAATGTTATGTTTGATACACATCGCTTCCCAAAACTAAAAACCATGTCCTCATAAAGGGTTTTTTGCCGAAAACTATATCAAAATCCTTAACCCAGACCGAAGTCTTGATATCTCAGAACTGTGAGATTTCAGCCCCTTCATATTTTTATTTCTGTAATCTAAAAAAATGTCTAGCAACATTTTTCAATAAAGTTCATGAACAAGCTCCCGAATCTCAAATCACACCGAAAACCCAAAAGAATAGAATAGGCATAGAAATATAATACAAATCAATATAATTATTAAAATATACTGTCAGCTATCTCGCATTTTAATTTACAATATTTTTGTCTGTGAGGAGAGAATAACCTGTTTTTCGATGTAATGATTTATTCTTTAAATCGAAAATTTTCGATTTAATGATTTTTCGATTTTTTATTCTATTTTATGAAATTCAATCATCTGATTTTCGATTTTATGAATAAAATTTTTGATTACATGATTTTCAGTGATATGATATTTCAATCTAATGATCTATAAATTTCAAACCCATTCGATGATATGAAATTCTATGTTATGAACTTTTTGGTTCTAAAACATGACTCGATGATTTGATTTTTTTGATGCTATGATGCGGACTCGATTTAGCCTGTGTTCCTATTGGAAAATAATTGATTGTATAATTTGTGTGACAGCATTTTCCAAACAAGAGTTTAGTTTATAGCACGAGTACCAAATTGTATTAAACTGTTAAATCTAAATTTGATTACATAAAACTTACCAATATTAATTTTGATTGTCTGAACATTTAAAGTGTCATAAAATTTTGATTTGGTCAAACAAATAGTTTGAATAAACAATATTATAATGTATATAATTTTAAAAAAATAAACATAGCAATCCGGCTATAAACATACCAATTTTAAAAGACGCCATCTATCAACAGTTTTTAACAGTATTTTACTTAAAACTTGAAATCGTTATATAACGTTATGGAAATGACACATTACATACAGCAATAAAAATTAGAAATCAATAATTTATTTACTGCAATAATAATAGAATTTTAACTATAATTAAAAACAATTTAAACACAGCACAAAACAATCTCGGCTTGCAAGAAATAACAACGATTTTGTATTTTCGAAATACAAATTAGCTAGTCACAGATGTCGAGATATTTTCGGTAGAGAAGTTTATAATATATTCTTCGAACTTTAAGGAATATAAAACTATAGCAATTTTACGTAAAAAGCTCTGTAAAAATAGTTTAAACTTATAAACATAGCCATAATAACATACGTTCGTATATGCACACTTATTTAGCTAAATTAAATCTTATCAAGTTCATTTCTGTATTTTGGAAATTGGTAAAAATTTTGGGAGCCAATTTCACATACTATGTAATGGTATGGTATTACAAAAATTAGCAATGTAGTAATATATTTTAATACAAATCTCATATGAAGATGGTGTGCTTTACAACTCAAAAAACACTTTTTATAATTGTGCTATTAATAATCAATAACCAGTATTGAACAATTTCTAATGAGCACTGAACCTCCTAGCGACTCACTAACAGGAAGAAATCGGAGGATTGCGTGCCTGTCATAGTTGTAATCCGAAGAGCTTGAGCCATAAGAGTTCGAACAGTAATATCTCCCAGTTCCGTACAAATAACCATATATGTGCACACAAAAGAATCTAATCATGGATTATTAATCCGCTTTTTTCTTGCACCTATTTTTTTTTCTTATTGTTTGTAACATATAAAAGAATATCACAATTTCTTAATATGAATAAATTTTGTTAAACTTTTACCATAATTAATATATTTATAATAGTTAACAAATATACAATTTTATCTCTCATATTTACTAGAATAATCATAATTTACTAGTTTTGAAACTAATCCGAAATTACCCAATGTAGTATCATTAAATATACTAGAAAATAGTTACTAACATTAAAATTGTAAAAATTTATTATTGTACCAACAAAAAAAAACATGGCGACGCCATGAAATAGAAACTATGTCATAGTTTATAATCATAGAATTTATACATATTCTCATCCATTCATCCATGAAGGATTACTGTACGACGGCCATTTTTTAAAATTTGTTTTTCTATTTAAATTGTACTAAATAAATTTTACTAACAAACAATATTCAATTTTTTTTATTTAATTTATCCACTGCTTTAATTAAATTATTATCTTTATCGAAATAAAGGCAATCCACAACCCTTGGCAGAACAACAAACAGAACAAAAATAAATATCATTCTGGACAGGGTGCAGAGAAAATATGAATAAAAAAACGATTAGTTGTATTGAATGCATTGATTCACGTAGAATAAAGTTGTTTAGACAAATGAACTTTTACGGATTAAACAGCTTTGTAACAAATTTTCGTTAACTTATTGAATAATTATTGGCGTATTTAAAACTTATTGATTATAACGAACTAAGTTATCGGTTTTTTGTCAGTCATTATAATGACCCAAATGGTTCATCACATAACTACGGCAACTGTTTTATAAATCAATAATATATAATATATCAATAATATGCTCTATAGATTATATTATAACAACTCTAGAATTTCTAAAACATTAGAGTGGCTGATAAAAAAATCTGCAAACAGAGAAAGTTCTAAGGTTTCGTTTCCTTCAAAAATTATTTAGCACTAATTTACAGCTTTAAAAGTTATTTCGGAAATATTACTAAAACAAAAGGAATTTCAAATCAATCAATCTTCTCTATATTCTTATTTTTTAAAGGAAATAGCGCTGGAAAGTAGGTTCTAAAGCTTAATACAGAGATTGAGTGAAGTAAAATATTCATACAAATTTCACATCGTGAAATCAAATGTAAAAAATTTTGCTTTGTTTTTCATTATTGTGAAAAGTTGTAAAATTATGTTTTGGGATTTTGAAATTTAAATTGTTTTATATAATTTTGTTTTCTAATAAATATTTCGTTTTGATATTGACAACAATTCACATGAACTAAAAAGAATAATTAATGCAGCTGTTGTCAGTTAAGATTTTTGTTTCTAAATTACAAATGCGTTAAATTTCTTTCCAATTACAGTTCACACCTTTTTCACGGCTGTCTGAAGAGCTTTAAAGACGTCATTATTTCACTACACTCAATCTCCGTACTGGGCTTTTAGGTTGATTACAAGAGAGTCAAAGAGTCAAGAGAGTCAAATATAATATCTTTAACTCGTAGTACTCTAAACCATAAGTTTTTGAATCTAATATTATCTTAACAAATTAAACATAAGATGAAAAATGTGTTCTAGACAGTTGTGAAAACTTGACCGTTTTTAATTTCCTGAAACTTGGCATATAAGTAGTATGGACAAAATAAAAAATACAACTTATTTTAAAATTTTTTTAAAGTGCATAGTTTGAGCATAGGAGGCACCCCAACATGCATGAAAAATGAAAATTCTGCCAATACGATGTAACTTTGAAATCAAATTGCTCAAGAACGGCTATACCGATTTCCTCAAACTTTTTTTTGTTTGATAGATGATTACATAATTAGTCGTTTGAAAAAAAATTAATTTATTGTTTTTATAATTAATTTTTAAATAAAAATATTAAAAAAACTTTTTTAAAGATGGCGAATTAAAAAAAATTAATTAAATTCCAATTGATCTTTGACCCTAGCGCCATCTTTAAAAAAGTTTTTTTAATATTTTTATTTAAAAATTTATTATTATAAAAACAATAAATTAATTTTTTTTCAAACGACTAATTAATCATCTATCAAACAAAAAAAAGTTTGATGAAATCGGTATAACCGTTCTTGAGCAATTTAATTTCAAAGTTACATCGGATTGGCAGAATTTTCATTTTCCATGCGTGTTGGGGTGCCCCCTATGCTCAAACTATGCACTTTAAAAAAATTTTAAAATAAGTTATATTTTTTATTTTGTCCATACTACTTATATGCCAAGTTTCAGGAAAATCAAAAATGGTCAAGTTCAAATTTCGACTTTTTCACCTGCGTAGATCACAATTTTCATCACAAATGAAACGTTGAAACGATCTCTGTTTTTTAAATGACAAATGTTTTTTATCGCGACCATTCAAATATCGACGATGATTTTGGTCAAGTAATTGATTCTACAAGTTGAGCTCGTTTCCCATGGCATTTATTGTAAACCTACTACAATAACATTTCTTCCATTGTTTTTCAACAAAACATTACGGTTGTTATACATAATTTAAACTAACCATTAAAACCATGCCACAGATAAACTATTAGATGCACCAAACATAGCAATGATCATTCATTAAAAAATACGGTAAATGACATCACAGGCTAAAAAAAAAATCTAGCTTTTTACTTTAGTTTAAACGAGAGGAACGGAATCTTAACAGAAATGATGCTACCACATTCACTCATTCCTGAAATTAATATAATTTTCCATTTATCTTTTTAGCTATTCTTAATTAAATTTTAGAATTAAATGAAGAAAAAAAATCTTACATTTTAACACAAAAAGGAAATGTATCATAGATACCCGAATTTGAAGTAGATGTGATGGTTTCCTTTAAGTAACTAGAATTTTGTTTTAGTTTTTCATTTTATTTTCCTTTTGTTTTCCTTTTTCTTTTCGTTATATATTTTTTTCTTTTGCTACAAAATTACAACAATTAACTTTAATTGCAAAATAAGAAAATAGATTAGAAATATTTTCTTTCGTTTTTTTTATGTCTTTGTATAATATTTGAAAATGTTACAAGTTTAATGAGGTTTTGAGTTTAAGGGTTGAAAATTAAAACGAAGGTTTTTCTGTTGATTAAAAGTTTGAAAGTTAAAAGAAAACTCAAGAAATGTTTATCAAAGGAGAAAAACAAAAACGACTAATTTCTTTAAAGGTTTTTTTTTCCGTAGAATTTTAATTATCCAACAGTGAATCATCAGAAACAGAAGTTTAAAAGTGAAATTTTTTTTAGAAAAGATTTTCTTTCAATGGTTGGTTTAGATTATATCTAATTATCACGGGTTTTCATTAAGTTTAGAATTTTTATTCCATTGTAAGGACATGTCGAGGTAAAGTGACATTACCTAAGATTTTAATGCTGTGAAAAATATCTTGAACAGCATGATTTCAAGTTTGAAAAAGCTATATTACAGTGCTTAACTATAGCTAATATTATCATAAATAAAAACCTCAAATAAAATAAGTACCTTTGGCATGCTTTTTTGTTTGTACTTGTGGAGTTGGTGTTTGGATATTATATTAAAAATTAGATATAGATATATTTCGGGTTTCGTTGTCAATATAAATTTTGAAGTGAAGGAAATTTAAGTTTATAAAAATTGGTTAAATTTTGACACCACCCACCCCCCCCCCCCCCCCCCCTACTAAGTAAATTGATGACTGCGTCTTGTGGGACGGCATCTATCCCGTTCAGGTGTTTTAGCATTTGAAGAAAGGAAGACAAACAATTTTCCAAAATCATTGGTTTTTGTGAACATTTTAAATATCTTCATTAATTCATAACATAAATTTGATATAGATCTTTACTTTATACTTCGGGATATTTAAAAACTGTACACATTAACACTTTTACAGTAGCATTTTAAAACTAGAAAGAGCTTCCCTATTGTAAGCAGCAATATAAAAGTTAGGACGTCAGACTTTCATACAACTTCAGAAAAATACTTTATTTAACCCACATTCCTAAATAACCACAATCCAGACAATATTATTCATTCTGAATTTCTTCATTCTGTCCTTTCATCAATACAATATTCTTTTAATCTACCCATCATTACGAAGTCTGTTGAACATCTTATCCAAAGATTTTTATAAATTTCTTAATCAAAATCTTATCATATATTTTTCATATGATTTAACAATAAAAGTAAATAAACTTAAACTATCACTTGTCAAACAGCGAACAATATAATATCCTCTTTAACTTGAAAACCATATTCTTCTTTTCCTTGAAAACAGACTAAAAATAAATTTCCATTTCTTTGTAAAAGTTTTCTCTTTTGTAAGAAAACCAAAAACTCAAACAACAAAAACAGAAAACAGAAAAGAAATGGGATACGAAATCACTTGAACGACAGGTGATTTTTGTTTGTTAAATAAATTGTTAAAAACGGAATAATATTTGGTTTTCCTTTTGTTGTTTTTATTCTTGGCGATTTGTATACGAAAAAGAAAAAATAAAGAAAAGAAAAAGGGATCCGATCGGCATCCTAATTCAATATTTTTTACATGATAGATAGATATATAGATATATTTTTTACATGTTTTTACATGATGTAATAAAAAAACGGAAAAAAGGATAAATCAGAATGTGATTTTCTTTATTTAAAAGAAAATCGATGGCGAGGGTACGGTAAACCATTTTGGAAGAACTTTGAAATTCCGTTTAAAAAATACCTTTTGGATTTTGATAGATTTGATTGAGTTTGATTAGAATGTTACCGAAATAAATGAAATGGTTTTAGAGTTAACATTTAACTTTTTTTCTTGATATCATTCTTTTTGTTGCTATAAAAATAGATTATGGAAGCTCAGTGATATGGGTTTAATGTCAATTGTATTCAATTTAATATAATTTAAGGTAAGAAAATTCGATTTTCTTTGTATATAGGGATGGACTAAGATAAAATTGGGATAGCAAAGAAAAGTGGTTTATTGAAAAATGAGAATAAAATTTAAATTTACATATTCTAATTTTTCGTAATAATACCCAAGCTACTTACTATATCAAATAATGCTTACACAAATAGGCTTTTGACTAACAACAACAAAACAATACAAAATATGTGTGTTGTTATTTTGAGCGTTACTGACTTTTATTTTTTCGAAGCAAATAGTTAACCTAGATATGCAATTTAGTATCAAGACAACTTTAAAGAGTTGAGTAAGTGTAAATCAGATACGACGGAAACAAACTTGTTGGTGTTTGGTTGTTTTATTTCTATAACTTGTTTCAGAATGATCATGTAGCACTTCAAAAAAGAAGAAAAAGACATGGCGCTGATCAATCTTAAACTAAACAAAAATCAAGGTCGATGACAGTGGTAAGGGTGATGTCTAATTGGAAAGGAATGCACATATTTTTGAAACTTTATTTTGAGTTTTTTGGAAATTTTTGTGAGCAATTAAGTTGAGTTTCGCCAGTTAGGCCAGTAAGTTTAGCGATAAACCCAAGAATGAGAAATAAGAAGCTGAATTTTCGAATATACCTTGGTTTTGACGTTTAAAAGTTGTCTCAAAGGCTCATAAAATGTCGTGTCTGCGTCATAAATTATTCAAGGTCAAAGTACAAAAAAACAGTTTTTCGCGATAATCTCGATTTCTATTGCTTGAATGATGTTAGTAATTAGTATCTATTATAAAAATTGTAGACCATAAAATTTGCGAAACATTTTTCTATACGCTCAACCGTTTTGGCGATAGATGGCGGTAAAGTACTTTTTTTCCTGACTCTGCTACTGCATCAGCTGTTTGGCCACAAAATAAACACAGTTTTTTAAAATCAAAAATTCGATTCTTTTTTACGAGGTACTCTGGGTGATGGCAAAGGCTGATATTCTTCTAAGCGTCGTTTCGATGCAACTATGGAATTTTTTCTGATGTACACTTTTCGACACTCAACATGCACAGAAGTTAAAGTATTTAAGAAGCCTATGTGACAATCATTTCTTGCGATACTTGCAGTTTTTAATGTTTTCAAACCACGCACTACATTATCAAAATCACCTTCTTCTGAAAGTGACTTCTCACAAACAAACCACAAATCAGCGAGATCGAAAACGTGAATTATTCAAAATTAAAGGTAGTATTCACGGATATTGATGGTTGACCTTGCATCAAAGTACGTATGGTTGAATGCTGAGTGCTCACCGCTCTCTATCACAAAAATGGTTGAGCGCATGAAAAAATGTTTCAAGTAAAATTTGACGCAAATTTTATGTTCTACAATTTTATACTAGATGTTACCTCCGTGGAGCAATAGAAACCGAGGTAATAGGGTAAAACTGTTTTTTTACCTTCAACCTTGAAAAATTTACGAAGCAGACACGAGATTTGTGAGACTAATATAAAGCCATAGCGTCTCCTACATGTAGTTAAAGGACAAATAAGCAGACAGATAAAAAATTATTAGCAGAGAGTGTAGTTGTAAACAGTACACCTCCTTGGAGCTAACCGTTAGTAATAGTGCCAAAAAGTATACAATAATGAAAAGTAGTGGAGATTAATTGTCGATTTTCTACGTCTTAATGACCTCACAGTAAGCGATATATTCCTACTACCATATATAATTTTTTGTTCTTTATAAGTTTATAATTTCATTATTTTAAAAATACTTTCGGCTTATTATTACACATTTTTACACAAGATTTGTTAAAAAATCGCTAGATTTCCAAAAACCATCTTCAAAGTTCATTTTTCTGGTTTAAAATTAATTAAGTTTTAAAGTTATGGAAGTATACATAAAAAAACAAACAGAGGAATCAACCACCAACCCTTATTACTTTTGGCTTTTTTATAACAATTTATCAAAAAAATTTATTTTAATTATATTTATTGAAAAAGACTAATTTTTCCCTTTAAAACAACATAAATTATTTAAAGCTGTTAAGTGGTTCTAGAGCTAGGGTTAGTTTGTGAAACTACGGATTTCATCTATATTCAAAATAACGAATTTCGAGAACCGCTTGATGGAATTAAAAAAATTTTTTTCGTTTTAAAGGTAAGGTAAAACGTTCTACGTCATTTTTAGAAAAAATAATTAAATTTAAAATATGCAATACAAAACTAAATAATGAAAATATAATAAGGGTTGGAAGGTTAATTTCACAGGTTTTTTAATTTCCATTATTTCTCTTAGAAATAATGTGCCTGAAATAACTAGGAGTGAAACATACGTTCAGATAAATAAAACCAGTCTACGAGATGTAATTACGTAGTCTCATCTCTAGAAATTACATCTGGCATTTATATCGCTGGTTCGATCATAGATGTTTTAAATAATAAAACGTGTGTAAGTGTAATTAACGCTACATAATCAGTTTTTTATGTAGACAATTATATTATAAACACTTCTGATATAAATAAATACAATTTATATCATACACAAAATCGCTTAAGTAGAGATAACGTTCATAAAAGATTAAAGTATTAGAATCAATTATAAAAACTGATCACTTAAGTCTAGAGGTACTGCTATCATTGACATATTTCGAGAATTTAATTAGTTATTCTACCTGCTTGGCGATAAACTAACTTCGGCATATTCAGTAAAACATGACATACTACTCCAACCAAGTTCACGTCCAGTTAACATAAATCCATACCACATGCAGTAAAAGAAGATATAAAATAAATAGACAGTTTAAAAAATTGTAAGCAGGGAGTATAGTTGCAAACAGTACATCGCCTTGAAGTTCACCGCTACGAATAGTTCTAAAAAAATCAGGCAATAACGCAGAGAAATGGAGATTGGTTGTCGATTTTCTACATCTTAATCACCAATTTTTGGTTATACTTCAAAAATGAATTTCAAAGATGTACAACAACAAAATTAATTAAAAAATAAACAAAATTTTATGTTGATTAATTTTATTTTGGATTATAGCAATAGCGATACATTGTTACTACCAACTATTTCAGACATTCTTGCTAAATTGGGGAAATGGAACTATTATTCCTCTCTCTATATATATGGCCCAAAGTTCTCATCAAATTCAATTACATAAAGCGGATTCAGAAAATACAACATTCCACACCGAAATGGGTCATCACCATTTTTTAAGATTACCTTTTGAGGTTATAAATAGAAATTCATCATATCTAATGAATAATATTCTAGCAAGTTTTAACGGACTCAAATGTTTATTTACCTGGATAATATTGTAATTTATGCCTATAATCTTGCAGACCCCAACAAAGATTATTTGAAGTGCCAGCCCGACTTAGACAATATTATTCAAAAATCCAACCGTTAAAATGTTAATTTCTTAGCTTTGTGGATATTGCAGACGATTTGTAGAAAAAATTTAAAAATAGGGAAACCATTAAATGCCCTTTTATGCAAAAATGCTAAATTTCATTGGTACGCATTTTGGAAAGAAGCAATTGGTATTATTAAAGATAAATTGTGCAGTCTTCCAATTTTGATTTTTTCGAATTTCAAAAAATCGTTTATAGTTACTTCCGATACTAGCAATTTTATGATATTAAAGCAGCACCTTCACAAGAAGACAATCTGATATTTGATTGTTGTTACATAAACTCAATCTAATAATAATGTGTTAATGTTTATCAGTTCTGGATCATCATGATGTTCCAAAAGTGTTTTTAATTAATCATTAGAGTTATGGTGAGAAACACTTTAGATCCGTCTGTGATCCTTAAACATTTCCTAGAACGCACACCCGACATACTACAAAACTACTTTTTTTAATGTAAAATGTGTTGTATGGTAGGCTTTACAATATGTGTCACAACAATACATAAAAACCTTTTAATATCAAAATTTCACAACAACATGCGTTCTAAGGTGTTGATGTCCTGTTATGGTGAAACTAGAACTTCTAGATTGTTTGAAATTAGTTAAAATGGTTTGGAGCAATATATGATCTTTCAAGGCTGAGTCTTCTTTACATTGAAAGAAATAATAACAGTTTTTAATGCCAGTTTTCAATCCTGAGATAAAACCTATTTTGATTTGAACATTTTAGCTGTTCTTGAGCATATACATTAAAAATCCACCAAAATAATTTTAAAACATTTCCGATAGATAGGAGTCTAACGACAGTTTAGAATTCAACTTAAAAAACATGGAGAAGCTGAAAACTTACAGCTCTGAGATATCAAGACTTCGGTCTGGGTTAAGGATTTTGATATAGTTTTCGGTAAAAAACTTTTATGAGGACATTGTTTTCAGTTTTGGGCAGCGATGTTTATCAAACATAAAGCTCTTTGTTAAAGGTACAACTATTTTTTTAACTCTGTTTAGAAATTTATTACAAAACTAACACGAAACATCAATACTTTGCCGGAAAATTATAACAGATCATAAATTAACATAATTTAGTGAAAAGATGATACAATACAGCAAACTACTCAAAAACCTCTCCATTAAGTGTTTCGAGAAAATATTACAAAATCACAAATTCATATTTTCAACATTCTAAAAATATTGTAAAAATTAAATAAAATCAAACTTTTTTCAAAATTCTAAAAATATTCCAAAAATTATTACAAAATCAAAGATTAAAACTTTTTTCAAAAATTCTAAAAATATTGCAAAAATTATAACAAAATCAACAACACAAACTTTTTTCAAAATCCCAAAATTATTTCAAAAATTGTAATAAAATCAAATATTTAAACTTTTTCTAAATTCTAATAATATTTCAAAGATTCTTGCAAAATCAAAAATTGAAACTTTTTCCAAAATTCTAAAAATATTGCAAAAATTAAAACAATATCAAAACTTGAAACTTTTTCCAAAATTTCAAAAATTAGAATAAAAACAAAAATTTTAAATTTTTCAAAATTCTGAAAATATTCCAAAAATTCTTACAAAATTAAAAATTGAAACTTTTTTCATAATTTTGAAAATATATATACAAAATTCACAAATTCAAAATCGCAATTTTTTTTTCAAAATTCAAAATATATTGCAAAAATTATAACAAAATCAAAAATTAAAACTTTTTCCAGATTATAAAAAGTTTGCAAAAATTATTACAAAATCAAAAATATGTACAAACTTTTTTCAAAATTTCAAAAATATTTCAAAAACTATAACAAATTCAAAAATTTCCATGTCCAATTTCATGTTCAATTACATTTACGTCATAAAAACAGCTACATTTTTTTCCCAAAAATTGGCTAAAAAATAAATGAAATCATTTTTTGACACACTTGACAACATTTTTTGACAAACTTATATAATTCTCTAAAATAATAATAAATTTTTGCGAAATAAAAACAAGTGTTATTAATTTTTATTTTAAATTTTTATGTCATACAAATTATTAATTTTATTTTTTTCCAAAAAATTGGGTAATGTAAATTAAAATCTTTCTTTTGACACACTTGACAACATATTTTTGACAAAATTATAATACCACAATTTTCAATAATAATAATAAAATTTCATTTCAAACAAATAATTAATTTTATTTTATTCCAAAAATTGGGTAAAAAAATAAATAAAAATCTTTCTTTTGACACACTTGACAACTTTTTTTGACAAACTTATAATGCAATAATCTAGATTTTGGTCTCACATACCAATCCCGACCATCAAGATTTCTCCAAATTCAATGTTCCTACTCGTAATCATTTAAAATGAACGTTTTTTAAGCAAAAAATATGCAAAATTCCTTGTTTTGACACACTTGACGATTTTTTTGACACAGTTCCGGCACAGTTATCGAACACATCGTCCTTTCGGCTCTTCCCCTTGAGTAAACCTATTTTAAAAATAAAATTTTTAAAATCCGTCCAGCGGTTTTCTAAATTTCGTAGGTTGTGACGGCCGGCCGGCCGGCAGACACACATACATTTTTTTTCCTTTTTAGAATCAGTAGGTCCTAAAACATCAAGAAATGCCAAAAAAAAGTGGGGGTAAGAATTTCACTTTATGAGAAAGTAATACTTAGGTCTTTCAGACCGAAGTAATTGAGTGATGATGAAGTTTCATCTTCAAAATATCATCGCATGGGTGGCGAAGTAGATAGCGTGTCTGCCAAAGGATTTGAACTCACTTTGGCACAGATGAGGCTACGAGTTCGAATCCCAACCGAAACCCGTAAAAGAGAAAAACAGAGTTGTTTTTCTCATTTATTTCCAACAATACCTTTGAATTGAAAAAATTCAAATTATTTTCTTAGTTATACTTGAGTATAATTGCTCACAAAAAAATCCCGAATTTCAGTTTTAAGTTTTTCTGCAAAATCTTTTTAACCATGCCATACATGACAAAACATTTTCAACCATACAGTTTCTCAGGACTATCCATCAATTCATTCAAAAACAAAATACCTCCCCCATCCAAATAACTTTAGTTTATTTATCCGAATAAATGATATTTCCACACAATTTCCATTAAATCTAAAAGATTTAATCAGATTTTCCTATAAATCAATTTCGAATTTTTTTTCTTTCTTATAATTAAATATAATTTCTATTTATTCTCAAGAGATTAGAGATGAGTTATCGAAACGAGATAAGTGTTATTGTAGCAGAATTTTTAGCCATTTTTGGTTATACTTCGATAAAGTCTTAAAATAAATTTCAAAGATGTACAACAACAAAATTAATTAAGAAATAAACAAAATTTTATGTTGATTAATTTTATTTTGGATTATTTATCTATAGCTTAAACTATGAATCGTCTTTTATTTTAGCGAACAAATCAATTATGATAATTAATTTTTTTTATGTTGTGATTTTGGTTAATGAATCGCCATATTTTTTGTATTTATGTTTGTGTTGAATTAGGTTGAAGATTAGATCCAATAAGAGCTTACGTCAGCTTATTTATTTTGGCGTAGCCATATGCGAACATAGTTCTTATGCTTAATACAATCACCAAAGCGAAAATAATGTTGGCCCTATTCTTTATGCAAATAAGGCAACATTTTAGTAATCTCTTACAAACTCAATAACATAAATAGATAAGAAATAATCTTAAACAAATAAATCTTAATTCAACTTCAACTTTTTATGTGGCTTTAATACTCAACCATAAATTGAACATCTCCCTATTTAAAGCACTTGACTATTTGATTGTATAACGAACTACATTTATGTTAAAAACATTTAATTTTATTGTAACACTTTAAAATTACAAAACTAAACAATTCACCCTCCATTCAAACAATAAAAATCAAATTGTTGAAAAATAACCAAAACTAACAACAAAACGAACATACAAAATATATGAAAATTGTATAAAATTACATTTAATAAAAAAACTGAATTTGACACTGAAATGCGAAACTTATTGCAGAATATAAAGTAAAAAGCATGAAAAAACAGATTTAAGGATATTAAACGGAGAACATAATGTGTAGAGTGGGAGTAATATTTCATATCAGTATAAAAGAAAACACTTTCTTTAAGTATTTTCAAAAGGAGTGTTTTCAAAAGATTGAGGGTGCAAAGTGAAGTCCAATACTGTAAAATACCATAAAAATAATAAATCATAAAATAAAAGTAAAAGAACGAAAGAGGATTATATAAAATAAGTATGAGTGAATAAACTAGGGTGATAACTCAGATCATAATATGCCCTTCAGACGCTAAAATGTACAAATACATAAAAACGTACATATACACTAATTTTATTGACAGCCTGCACTAAGGTTTTTTCATATACAAAA
The DNA here is from genome assembly GCA_963693315.1 of Diogma glabrata. Taxonomy (NCBI): domain Eukaryota; kingdom Metazoa; phylum Arthropoda; class Insecta; order Diptera; family Cylindrotomidae; genus Diogma; species Diogma glabrata. The sequence continues at coordinate 293,573,088 of OY856186.1, read as the reverse complement.
TCATATATACATGAAGTCAAGTCAATCTGATAAGTCATGAAAAAATAAGTTTAACGATTATTTACATATCGAGGACTGAAAGCAGAAGATTATACCTGCGTTTAATGTTAAACCCGACGCGAAGCGTGGACTTTTATTGATCCAAGGGTGCAATTTTGCTTTCAGTCTGAGTGTGTATGTACAACGTTTTTCGCACAACTGAATTCTAAAACAACTGAGTTTTTTTAATGTTATAAACTAGCTCAACATTTTGAAAATTCGAGTAAAAAATATTTCGACACTGATGCATAGGCTATTTTCACCACAGCTCTGGAAATAAAATGTTCTGCATATATAGTGAGCTAATATCCATCAAATACTTCAATTTATGGCAATTAATGGCTGTTATAGATTTCGAATAGTTTTAATTATATTAATATTAAAGAAAGTTGAAGTATCCGAGTTGAAGTATCCGAACAAACATAAATTCTGTTGTACAAGAAAAGGTGAAGCAAAATTTTTATCGGATGTGACAAACCGGAAGCTGGAATGCAGAATGTAAAAAATCACACTAAGCATATATACCAAGTTTAATCAAAATTATCAGGAACTGATGTTATTGAAATTTCAAAGAAACAGGTTTTCAAGAGGCTCCCCACCACTTATTCCAATATTTTTCAAAAACTTTGTCATTCTATAGTCTCCATCTATTATGATAGTATCATTAAAATTGATTAATGAATGAAGTCAGTATACTCCCAACAAACTTTAAATACAAAGTGTGTAATCAGCAGTTGTATAGTGAACCTCCGTCACTTTGTTTAATGTGTCTCAAAATTTAATCATTATCTTTCCACACTAATTGAAACTTTTTTAATAAGTTTCGTCATAATCATTTCATCATTGTAGGCTGTATAGTGTACATAAAGACACAAAATTTTCAAAATATGGCTAAATAAAATTTTTCCCGGATGAGGAAAAAACGGAAGTTGGGCTACAAAACTGTGTGAACCGTACTAAATACTAATGGACCAAGTTTTATCCAATACGATTAACAGGTACAGAAGTTGAAGGGTCGAAGATGAAGAAAATGAAGTTTTCAAAAGCATAGGTGCTCGGGGACCCCCACCACTTTGTTCAATATCGCTCAAAAACTAATCACCTCCTTGCCTTACATATTTACATATTTGAAGTGAATCCAGATCTTCGATTTTCAAGTGAGCTTGAATCACTTGCCAAAGTGACGATCCTATGCAAAAATGTCACGAACCCACCCACCACCTACCCATAGACACACATCAATTTTTATTGGCTATTTAGATAGAGTATGGTCTAACGTAAAAGAAAAAACTAAAGTTGCGGTATGTAACGTTTTTATTTTTTTCGGTAGATTGCATTACTTCACAAAATTGAAAATTGTAATAAAAGTAATAAAAGAAAATGTTAAATTACTTAAGAAATTAAGAATAGTTATTTACATATCGACGGCTGAAAGTAGAAGATTACGCCTGCGGTTCATACTGAAGCCCGACGCGTAGCGATGGCTTTTATTGAACCAAGAGCGTAATCTTCCTTTAAACCTGAGTGTATGTACAACGTTTTACGCACAACTGCACAACTTAATTGTAGTATAAATCAATTTTTGAGTTTTTTAAACTCATTAGACATTTTGAAAATTATACTAAACATGCCATGATTTTCTCTTTAAACTTCATACAATAATTTATTTTTCTACTCCTATCACAGTAAATTATAAAATACATCACACTATCCATGACATGTAAATTGATTATTACAAAAAGTGTTACGTAATGTATTTTCATATATATATATATATATATATATATATATATATATATATATATATATATATATATATATATATATATATATATATATATATATATATATATATATATATATATATATATATATATATATATATATATATATATATATATATATATATATATATATATATATATATATATATATATATATATATATATATATATATATATATATATATATATATATATATATATATATATATATATATATATATATATTACCAAACACTTTTAATAAAAAGAAAAATTTTTAATTAAAGAAAACTTTGATTTTTAAAAATTAAATATTTCAATTCATTTTGACACAAAATAATGCAAATCCTACCAAAATTTGTAAACTATTTGCATTTAATTTATAATTAGTAGTTCATTTTTTCAAGTAATTATATGCGTTTGGGCATTAAATCAAAGTCGTAGAAAAAATATATAACAAACCTCGAGTTGCAAACAATTTTCCATGCTCGTGAGGTACTGCATTCGCCGCTACGCGTCTCGTGCGCGATATTTTCCCTCGCATGTAAAATGCTATTTACAGCACTAGGTATGTAATATACTATTGTTTGTTCTAATTTTATGATTATGTTCCGGGCGATTATTTTACGGGCGGCAAAGTAGAAAAATACGCTAATGTTTTATGAAATGTATGTCACTAATGTTTTATGAAAAAATTTTTAACGGAATGGGTCCAACGGTGATCAAAACATATGTTGTATCAAAAACAATTGTCTTAGAGATGTTAACTGTTCTTTTTATTGAATGTTGTACCTCCACAATACTTTATATTCAATCCAACTTGTATTTTAATCCCAAAAATATGAAGGAGCTGAAGTCTCACAGCTCTGAGATATCAAGACTTCGGTCTGGGTTAAGGATTTTGATATAGTTTTCGGCAAATAACTTTTATGCGAGGACATTGTGTTCAGTTTTGGCCACCGAGATATTTATCAAACATAAAGCTCTTTGTTAAAGCTACAAACATTTTTTTAACTCTGTTTAGAAATTTAGTACAAAACTAACACTAAACATCAATACGTTGCCGGAAAATTATAACAAATCATAAATTAACATAATTTAGTGAAAAGATAATACAAGCAAACTTCTCAAACCTCTCCATTTAGATTTTCGAGAAAATATTACAATATCTAAAATTCATATTTCTTTCAAAATTGCAAAAATATTCTAAAAGTTATAATGAAAAAAAATGAGTGCGTATAATCCTTACACGCTGTTGAAGTAAAACTTCTTTGGCTACTTTGGCAGGTATTACTAAAAATATTAAATATAAAATAAAATAAATATGTCATATTGAAATTTAGAGTTTCTTTCTAATATTCTTAATTTAATATAATTTACAACAATAAGATAATATAATTTACAACAAAGTGTAATAAAAAGCCATATTTACATGTTTTACAAAGTCTTACAACGTATTACAAATTAAGTTTCACGATGAATACATGTCCACTTAATTCAACAACAAGATTTGGTACAACAATTAATGCAGTTTTTCAATAAATTTAGCAAATTTGTCATAAATCCCTAAATTTATATTTCAATTATGATAATAATTGAATAGACTTTGTAATAGATTATGTAAATATTGCTTTTATTACACATTTTGTAAATTATATTATCAAGTAATGCAACTCTAAATTGCAATATGACATATTTATTTTATATTTAATATTTTTAGTAATGCCTGTCACAGTAGCCAAAGAAGTTTATTTCAACCGCGTGCATGCACTCATTTTTCTATTTAACAAAACAAATTTAATCAACACAAATATTATTATTTAAAAATAAACTTTTGAAAAAACGTCATAATTTTAGTCATAGAAAATTATATACGACCACTTCGAAATCTATTGCAATATAATACAACTCAAACTATCCAAAAAAATTAAGATGTTTTGACGAAATCGGCTAAAATACATTAAAACACGGGTTTTTCCAACTTTCTGAAAAACGGCATTTTTCACATCAATAAAATTATGGGACCCTCTCAAAATCAACCCAAATAGAATAAAATTCAAATCATCCAAATCGAACGAGTCGTTTTTGAGAAATCGTTTAACAATTAACATACATAAAAACACCCACAATGAAACATAGAACTACATCTTTTTTTAAGTCTGTGAAAAACTAAAACAATTCAAAATATAAATTTAAAAAATTACGAAACTCAATAATTAAGTATCTAAAATCGACGCATCCAACTCATATAATATTTAATACAAGACTGATAAAAAATATAATAACAAATAAATGACACACACAACACACAGTCCCCATAATCAAATTGTATCATATACTTGCCGAATATACTATTCGTTTGCCTTTTTCATAGTTTTGTTTGAATTTCATTGTTGTTTGAATATCTTTTCCTGCTTTTATTTTTTTTTTGCAATTGTGTGCATGTGTTTTCTGCCTCAATCAAAATTGAGACTCTTTACATGTTTGTCAATATCGAACAATTCAAATTAAAATTGACCAATTTTATTAATTTCAATTTAGATATAGAAGTTTAGTACAATTACTTGCTACGTTCGTTCTGCAAACTACACTCTCAGAGGCGTAGCTAGGGGGGAGCGGGGGGGGGGGGGCGGTCCGCCCCGGGTGTCACCCATTTTGGGGTGACACCCGAACGTAAAAAACCTAAACAAACCATCACAATGTTTTCAACGATAAATCACTTCGAAACCGTTTTGGGGTGACACCCGAACGTAAAAAACATAAACAAACCATCACAATGTTTTCAACGATAAATCACTTCGAAACCGTTTTGGGGTGACACCCGAACGTAAAAAACTTAAACAAACCATCACAATGTTTTCAATGATAAATCACTTCGAAACCGTTTTGGGGTGACACCCGAACGTAAAAACTTAAACAAACCATCACAATGTTTTCAACGATAAATCACTTCGAAACCGTTTTGGGGTGACACCCGAACGTAAACAACTTAAACAAACCATCACAATGTTTTCAACGATAAATCACTTCGAAACCGTTTTGGGGTGACACCCGAACGTAAAAAACTTAAACAAACCATCACATGTTTTCAACGATAAATCACTTAGAAACCATTTTAACCAGGTTATCCATATAATTTTAATTTATAAATTGTGATAACTTATAAATGTGTCCTATAAATGTGTTATTGGTTCAAAAAGAATCTATTCTACTTTTTAAAATTTTTGAGTTATTACGTGAAATAAAATTTTAACAATATTAATCGAATCAACATGTTGAGCATTGAATCCCATCACCACAATTACTCAATAGCTTTGAATATTCCTATAGATACCATATTGACCGTTTTTTACGATATATTATTTAGTATGCAAGCATGATTATTTAATGACCAGGTCTGGAAACACATATGCTGAATAATGTATAGGAAAAGTGGTTTACGTCGATAAAGTGGCACCCTTTGTCGATAGGGTGGCACCCTTGAGTTACAATGTCTCTATTCCAAAATTATTTCTAAAATATCCGCTTAACCTTACTACCTAATATATGTTTTACATTTCAAAGAAATTAATTGCAAACACCTATGGAAACTAACAAACAATCAAATTACCGTGTTTGTAAATGATCTCAAAATAATTTTTTTTCCTTTATCTTGAAACTCAAGGAATAAATTGGAATAGATCGTTTTTCAATGGACACAAAAATAATTACTGTGGAATAAAATGGCAGTTATGCAATTACTGCAGTTTTGCAAATTTTTGTAGGTTGATACATACTCATACTGTTTGTTTTCAGTTTTATATATTTATATATTTGAATTAAATGAAAGTTTATCATTTAAAATTACATTTTGTTGGGTTTTAAATCCCTTGGAAATTTCAAACTCATCAAGTGATTCTTTTAAAGATCCTTGGCTACATAAATGTAAAGCCTTCAATTTTTTTTTAAAAGTGGTGTAGCTATTGTTATTAACTATGTAAATGGTTTGCAAAAATAGACTTTAAATTTTGTTTATTTTTCTTCTTAGGCAGGTATTCCTTAAATCAGTCTTTAAAACATTTTCCGGTTTTCCCGATGTAAAATTTTTCACAAAAATCACATTCAATTTTGTAAATTATTGAGCATGATTCTAATTGGATATTTAATTTTGGTTTCAATTCTTTATATAAAATATCTTTTAGGATTTCATACTTATATTTTTTTAAATAGTTCCTTATAATATTAGGCTATGATTTGTATATTCCATTTTATCAAATATTATTTAATATAAGTTGTTACAAGGAAATTTAAATAAATTAATTTTCTTGGCGGTGTATTTAGTCGTTAACACAGTGTACTTATTATGAACTATGTACCTATTATGTATCCTACAAATATATTTAGAATTAATGCTTTGCTGATACCTATACTATAATTAAAAATATTTTTTTAGATTTCGTTTAGCAAATATCCCAAAAAATAAATATGCCACGAGGAGTTCATACTTTTTAAAGAAAAAGTTGGTTCCAGCAGAGAAAGACCAAATCTATAAATATGTTACAAAGCCCGATGATATCCAAGGTTCATCAAAAGAAACTAATTATCACGTTGATGCAACGAATGTTTCAGAGAATATTGGCTCATCTTCGGAAAGTAACAGCAACAATACAGAATTAATAATGATAACCTATGATGACGAATTAGAAAGGAATAATGAAAATGACAGTGATAATGCCGCTAATGCTTCTACTATCGAAGACAGTATTTGCTTGGGTGAATCACTTCAGGACTTAAGAGATGTATCACATTGGAATATACTCGTCTCTGGTAATGTTCGCATTGAAATCATAAAAATGAAAGTGAACATTTTTAAAATAGAGAAGGGTCGTTTGTTACTGTATCTAGACACGGGTTAGACATAAAAGGTGATGTTCGCCATCTTTCTAAAGAATGGTTTTATAAAATGATGAATAATGGTGAAAAAATTCTACGGCCATGGATTGTTTATTCTCCTGTAAATAATAACTTGCGTCCTGTATTGCTTCTGTTGTCGTGTATTTGCTGTCACCAATAATAATAATACAAAATCAACATTTACTACTGGATATCAGAAGCGGTGGAAACTAAATCAGACTGTAGTATGATAGAGATGTATATGTGGTTTTATTTCTGTTTCAAAATGTTACTTCCGTTCAAGATTCTCATAACGCGCCTAAAGAAGTTATACTTTAAAAATTAAACTACTTTTCAAAATTCTAAAAATATTCCAAAAATTATTACAACATCAAAGATTGAAACATTTTTCAGAATTCTAAAAATATTGCAAAAATTATAACAAAATCAAAAATTGAAACTTTTTCCAAAATTCTAAAAATATTGCAAAAATTATAACAAAATTAAAAATACAAACTTTTTTCCGAATTCCAAAAATTATAATGAAATCAAAAATTTAAACTTTTTCAAAACTCTAAAAATATTCCGAAACTTCTTACGAAACTCATTTTTTTCAAAATGGCGTTCGAGTAGAGTTTTCTGCTCGCGACTGGCAGTAATATTAAATTAATTCTAATTAAAAATGTATAGTTTTTCGATCGCAAACAATGATATTATAGTTTAGATACTGCGAATCTATCGTGTTTGATAACTAAAAATGAACTTTATAGTCATATAATTATAATATCTTCCAAAAACAATTTAGTCATATGGTTGACGTTTGCAGTGATACATGATCGACAAAGGAAAGAAGAAATATAATCAAAACAAATTGCATTAAACTTTGTCAAATTGGTTGTTATCCAGTGGTCATATTTAAGCAATCATTTCTGTTAATCATAATAAATAACATTAATCAACATATATACAATAAACAAGTTAAACATATAATAAATAAAATTTTGATCGTCTTGATCCAGATATAGAAATACATACATAACTTGTACATAAACTTTACACATAAGTGAAAAACAGTAACCATTTGTACCGTGTTGTTCTTTTCTTTAAATTATTGTAATTGAAAGTGTTTCTTGAACAAGAAGAAAATAAATATTTCAAATCTATGCGATCTACACGACTACCAACAAGTTTAATGGCTTCAAATGATTTGAGTGATCAGCAAACTGTTCCATCGAGAATATTGATCTGAAATTCAACGCAAGAATGGATAAACTTCACGACGGTCGCTCAACTAAAAGTTATTCTATAGTGGATGAATTTAAAAATGATATCAAAGAGGAAATTATTAAAATGCAACCGATTCTGAAAAAAAAATGTCTGAGTTGAAAACCAATTTAGTTTCTCTTCATAAAAAAATAAATAATAATATGAACGCTTTTCGTAAAGATTTTGAATTGGTAGTTACTTGTATCCCCCATGTTCCAAATGAAAATCTGCATAAAATCTTTCAATCTTTATCATATAATTTTAGATACAAAATGACTAGTGGCGATGCTGAAGAAGGAATTACGATCCCATTACCAGATGTTGAAACATTTCATCTAAGAACACATTCTGCTGATGCAACTAAAACACAGCCATTGCTTATACATTTTGCAATTCAAAGATAGATAACTCTTCACCCAAATTATATCAAATCAATGGAAGATATGGAAACCTATTGAAAAACTTTGTCAATCTCACACATGTACCCAACTAAGATACTCCTGTTAAGCACAACGTTGTGCATCATATAGTTACAGAAGGACATCTGCCATTCTCAAGTCCTAGACGATTATGTCTTGAAAAACAAAAAATCACCAAAAATTTATTTGAACATATGGGTAGATTCGCCTGGTGAAGCCTGGTCCCAAAAAAGGATTGTAACGACTGGCGACTGTGTGGTGATTTTAGACGTCGCAACGCGATTACGGTGCCAGATATGTAACCCTTACCACATATCCACAATTTTTTTCTTTAAATTTGCATGGTTGTACAGTATTCCCAAAAAGATGCATGAACGAAGTAACAACAGGTCTGGACTTCGTATTTGTGTATGTCGACGATATACTGGTAGCTAGCAAAAGCGAAGATGAACATCACGAGCCTCTTCGTCTTTTATTTCAGCGTCTCATGAATTATGATCTCAGGATCAAGCTTTCAAAATGTGAATTCGGCGCAACCATGCTAAATTTCCTCAGTCACGAAATCACTAAAGATGGTATTAAGCCATCTGCGGATCGAATCGTGGCTATCCGAAATTTTTCTCCCCCAACGTTACCTAAGCTAGTTCAACGATTTGTCGGTATGGTGAACTACTATCACCGATTCATCGTGCACTTGGCAAAGATGATTGCTCCAATTTTGGACTTACCGCACACCTGCGCAAAAGCAAGAAAACTCCGTTTACATGGCCTTCAGAATGCTCAGCCGCTTTTGACCGGATCCAAGTAGCACTGATTAATGCAACTCTATTGGTTCACCCTTTAGAAAATGCCAAGAAAGCTGTCACAACGGATTGCTCAGGTGTAGCAATGAGTGCTGTTTTGGGGCATGAATTTAGAGGACGTTGGTATCCCCCTATCCTTCTTTTCCAGAAAACTCTCACCAACCGAGCAACGGTACTTTGCTTTTGACAGGGAACTTTATGCAATTTATTGGGCACTTAAACACTTGGAGTATTTTGTCGAAAGCAGGCCTTTGACTATTTTCACATACTACAAACCTCTGACCACCGTACTCAAGTCTGACTCACTAAAAAATTTTATGCAGTCTCGTCGGTTAAATTGCATTTCTAGATTCACTTCAGACATCCGACATATATAGGGTGCAAGCAATGTCGTAGCAGACACATTATCTCGACCAGATGATTCTCAGATTTCACCAATCCTTCACACCGGAATTGACGCTCAGCAACTAACAACACTACAAAAAACTGATCAAGAGCTCAAGACTCTTGTAAACAATCTAACAAAACGTCAGGGTTTGAAATATAAGCTTCAACTAATAAACTTCGATTGCTATAATATATGGAATGACGTCTCAACCAGTAGGAACAGAGTATTTGTGTATTTGATAAAATACACAGTCTCTCACATCCAGGGGTTAGAATTCGAGTAGAAAATTAGTATCTTCAAAATACTTCTGGCATGAATACCGATACTGGGTATTGGTCTAAAACTTGTGTTCTATGCCAGAGGTCCAAGGTACATCGACACACTCGTACCGAACATGGTCGATTTACCTTACCCTCTGGCCGCTTCAAACATATTCATATGGAGCTAGTGGGACCTTTGCCACCATCGTATGGGTTTTCATGCCTCCTTACAAATATCGATAGATTCACGCGATGGTCAGAAGCAAGAGACATGAAGACATCAGCACGTGCCTCCATTGACCAGTATATTTCTAGGTTTAGAGTTCCACTAGAAATAAAGACCGACCAAGGCGGTCAATTTGAGTAGCCACTTAGTAAGTTACTAGGATCCCATAAGCTACGGACAACAAGTTACCATCCATCTTCAAAGGGTTTAATCGAAAATTTTCGCCGAATACTTAAATCATCATTGCATGCTTCTTAAAACACCCTTAATTGGAGTGAACCACGCCCATTGATTCTCCTTAGTTTACGCACGTCAATTAAATCGGATCTTAAATGCACCCCAGCAGAACTAGTTTACGGCCAGTTACTCAAAGTTCCAGGGGAATTTCTGTTGCATTCGGCATCTACGGGTTCTACTGATCCCACTGCGCTGGTCGTAGTGTACTCCCTTAAGATACTCATAACTGAACGCAAAATAACATCTACGTCCCTAAGGACTTTTTTGAATGCGACTTTGTATCCATTGGTTTGGACAAAGTAAAAACTGGCCTCACAAATCCTTACGAACGAAACGAACGGAACGAACGGAACGTGAACGGAAAAAACACATCTATCTCATTAGACCGACTTAAACCAGCGTACGTTACGGACTCAATCAGCGCTCACTCTTTTCAAACCACGCGATATGTGACATTTTTGGAATGAAACAATTGTTGATCACAAATAAATTTTAAAAATAAAGCGATTAAAATTTTTCAAAATAAGGGGGACTATTGTGGCAACATAAATCGTTATTTAAATAATTTATATTCACCACAAAAACGAAAAAAAATTCTCTTTCATTTGCACTGAGCATTACACTAACATATGTGCGAACGTATTATCAATGTTTATTAACAAATCAATGTTTACAATAATTAAAGAAAAAGAAGATGAAAAATGCACCACACCATTTTATTGAATCGCTGCTTGTCTGGTTTGTCTCGTTTTACATAAGTTACAGTTATTGTTTTAATTCCTACCATTTAAAAAAAAAACTTATCAAAAATTATAATTTTAATTGATTTTGATACTCGAAATACGCAAGTACGCAACATTAAGAACAACAAAATCAAAATTAGTTATCCTTTACTTTTGTAACAAACATAAATTAAATGGGTCGCGAGATTCAAAATATGATTTTCAGCGAGTAGAAGACTGTACTTTTTCTACTACTTTTTTAAAAATTATTATTAATTATTAAACATTTTCATTTATAATTACATACAATTCAAATTTTAAAACATACAAACATCCAATCAAAATCATTAAAAATTTCTATTTATATTTCTGCTATTAAAATATAGATGACTCAATATGAATAAATTATCGTATTTCTATGTCATAAACAAAACCGTCTTTAGTTACAAGCCTGATTGTCTTTTCGTACAAAAAAAGCATCAACTTTATACATATACATGTTTTTATTCTATTTACACTACAAAATTCTATATTTTTATTCTATTTGGTCTATAAAGCCCCTAAAATCATAAAATAACACATCTTTAAAGGTTTATTGTTTTTTGCATTTCGCATCTAGTAGGCTTAAAACTAAAGACGGTTTTGTAATAAACAAAATCAAATTTAAAAATTTTATTATTTCTAAAATAAAAACAACAGTTTTGATTTAGTTTTTGTATGGGAATAACGTAACGTCGTAAATTGCAGATATATTTTAAAACAACGTAAATTATTTTATGTAAGCAAATAATTTTTTTCGGTTTTCTTAAATAAATAGATGAAATAATTTTTTTTTTAAATATCTTAACGCCAAGCGTTTGTTGGCTGTACTATTTAAAAAGAATATATGAATATTATATAGTTAACTGTTATTATTTTTACATTTTTAATGTTAAATGTCCGTAAATAATTCAAAAATAAATTAACGTCATCTTCCCAGGAGAGATAAATGAACACTAAAAAAATTATTTCATTCAATCAATTGACCTTCTTTAAACGGGTGTTCTAGGATGGTTTTTTCTAGTTAAGAAATTAGAAAATAGATGGCTTTTAAAAAATTACTTTCGTCACTAGGTACGAAAGTAATTTGTATAGGTTTTTTTATCACTGGTGACGAAAAATAAATTTTGGATGCAAAGAACAAACATCGAAAGTAGATTTTTTAAGTTGGGTAGTAGAAAAAATTGCTTAATATAAAAGAAATCAAAGTTCGCTTTACTTTCAATAATATATTGTGTGTTGAAATAAAATTGAGTTTAAGTCAGTTTGCAGTTAAATAATAATTGAGTTAAAACAACCAACATAAAACCATTCAATAGGTTTTGGTCGGCTGTTTTTGTTTTCTTTTCTTTCACGGATCTGTTGCGTTTGTTTTTCATGTATCAGCTTTTAAGCGTTGCGTGTTTATCTGGCAGAATGGTTTATATTTTACCGTTCTTTGTTCTCGAGGATGCTGAATTGGCGGTTGAGTGTCTTTTGAGGGGAGTGAACACAAATTGGAAAAACTGGGTGTACGAACAAGGGGAATATGCATTCAATCTGTGGTTCCCACTGACGTGGTGCTATGCTCTGTTGAGGCTCCATATAGACGAGGTTTTATCAATAGAGTGGGATACTGGATGGAACGTGCCAACAGGTTGGGAGAAAGAGGTAATCTACTGGAGGTTTGCAGATCTGCATTCACACAGTTGAAAGCAGCATGGAGAATTTTAGTGTATCTTCTGCAACAACAGGATCACGGCCACAAGAAGCAAAGCGTTCCAGGTCCATCGCGATCACTTCTATTTGACCCTATGCCAGTGGTGTGCGAACCCTTGAGGTATGTGATACAGGAATTGGGCACACACTTATTTTAGAATACCACAGCAACAGCAGCAGAGTCCTGTGGAAGCGGACTTTGCTCGGATATATTTGGGTCCAGTTATACGAACGAAAGTTGTTCAATCCACCGATGACTCCGCCATCATACCAACAGCTTCCAACGGTTCGAGGTAATGTTGCACCAACGTTTCTGTTTGTGGGATACCGTGAGTTTCGATTTGTGGGATACCCTTATCTGGAGATAGTCCCTCACTTGATATTCTTTAGGTTATACATCAAGTGGAAGTGGTTACCAGCAAGGTAATCGATAAACTCTATTTAGTCAACGGTAGCGCCCGCAATATAAGTTATGAAAAATTGATGAAGACTAGTCTTCCTCTACTTCTACAGCTAAGCTTTACAGAATTTTATTGAGAAAGATAGAGCGTCACATGAGCAAGGAATATACCACTAGCTGAATTATTGGCAACCAAATTTTGGATTTGTTCCTTTAATTTTTTTTTTAAATTTGCTTTTAAGAATTTGTTATTTAATTAGTTATCCATTATTTGGACAAAATTGAACAAAATTGTGTCCACCTCAGAACGCATGCTGTCTTGAGACCTAGGTCTTAAAAGGATTTTATATGTTTTTGTGACACATATTGTGATTTCTACTGCCCAACACATTTAATTTAAACAAAACTTATCTTGACTGAGCACAATTTTATCTAAAATACTGTTATTATTTAACCAATTTAATTTAAATTCTATTTAAAAATCTATTTAAACAGTTTACGTTACTTTTGATTCGTGATGAATATAACAATCAGGAACAATAAAAAACATCCATTAACCAGCGCTTGTTAAAAATAAAATGTAGAATACAGCATCAATTAAACTTACCTCCTGAAAATAAAGAAAAATATATAAACAATTAGGTCACAAGAAACATTGCATAACGAATTTAAGTTCATTTAAATTGTAACATTTTTCAACCAAATTTACCATACAAAATTTTTTTACTACAACAATCATTTCATATAAACAAAATAAAGTATATGTTGGGTATCAAAGTATGTATTTTAAATTTCATTATTTTATCTATAAATGTATATTCTTCTAGATCACATGTTCTAAACTAAACAAAAACGCATTTAAACATTTATAAAAAAAACTCAACTTTCGTCACCTTTCAATACACCATTCCATCAAAGTTTATCAGAATATCATTGTTATATGTTATCAACACATAACATGTCTGATAATATTAAAATTACGTTTTAGTTTTCTCTTTTCTATACATTTTTCTATTTTCATAATATGTTGTCTCCAAAGTATAAATTTTCTATCGTATGAACTCCATGTTATCAAAAAAAAGGCAAGTTCAAAAATAATGTAACTAAATCTATCTAGAAACATTAAATTTATCATTCTGTACTTTGAATATTAATGATAATGTGGATGAAAATTACGAACGAACGAAATATGTACACATTCGATTTTCATCATAAATTTTCCATTTTTTGTTTGGTTTTTGTGAGCTTTATGATAACGTTGGTAGGTAGGTAGATATCAGTGCGGTTGAGAAAATTTAAGCAAATTATGTATGTATTGTTTTAATTCAATTGAACTAATTTAAGTTTATATTTAGTTACAGTAAAAAGGAAACGATCAGCTTCTTAATTAAAACATATTTTGTTTGCTGTCTCTTTACCTTGTAAAGTTTTAAGATGATTAGTCGCGTTTGTTTACGAAAAGAAGATGTGTGTTTTTAAAGTGAAATAATTAAGATGAATACATAGTTTCTAGAAACGTTGTTGTTTATTTATTTAAAAAAAAAAATTGTATTACATTATATTTTTAGGGTTCCGTACTTTAAAAAAGTAAAAACGGTACCCTATTGGTGAGACTTCGGTGTCCGTCCGAATTTCTACATAATCAATTTACTCACAAACTATAAGTGCTATCAACTTGAAATTTTCTACAGTTTTTAAACGTGTTTTTCCACACCTACTGATAACAAAAAAATTCAAATATTTGTTTTAATCTATATTTTATGAACATAGATAAGGAGATAGTAAAACAAAAGTTTTTTGTAAGGAATCGAGTTTGGTCTAGAAAAATCGAGAAAGTTCCAAATATTTCAAAAAAAAATTTCAATGATTTTTCGACTGCTTAGTTTTTTTGATATTGCCATAAACGGGTATTGTCTTTCCTGTCCCCCCCCTTTAACTTCGAACATTAGAAAAGAAAAAATTTGAAAAAATTCATGGTTATGGTCAATGCTGTAAATATTGAATCAAAACTATAGCGGTCGGGTCATCATTTCAAATGTGATTCTGAGGGGGTTGAGAGTGGAAATTTTGAAAAAAAATTATTTTTGACCTCAGTGAGTGGGGTGTCATATGAAAGGTTGATTTTTTTCTAGTCCAAGCCAATTTTTTTTGCAATTTTTAAAAGCGCAGTTTTTGAGTTATGTTAAAAAATGTGACAAAAATTTCCTGTCCCCCCCTCTTAACTTCGAACATTACAAAAGAAAAAATTTGAAAAAATTCATAATTATGGTCAATGTTGTAAAGATTGAATCAAAACTATAGCAGTCGGCTCATCATTTCAAATGTGATTCTGAGGGGGTTGAGAGTGGAAATAATGAAGAAAAATTATTTATGACCTTGTTGAGTGGGGTGTCATATGAAAGGTGATTTTTTTTCAAGTATAAATCAATTTTTTTTGCAATTTTCAAAAGCGAAGTTTTTGAGTTATGTTAAAAAATGTGACAAAAATTTCCTGTCCCCCCCTCTTAACTTCGAACTTTACAAAAGAAAAATTTTGAAAAAATTCATGGGTATGGAAAATGTTGTAAAGATTGAAAGAAAACTATAGCGGTCAGCTCATCATTTCAAATGTTATCTTGAGGGGGTTGAGGGTGAAAATTTTGAAAAAAAAATATTTTTGACCAAGTCGATTGGGGTGTCATATGAAAGATTGATTTTTTTCTAGTCCAAAACAATTTTTTATGTAATTTTAAAAAGCGCAGTTTTTGAGTTATGTAAAAATATGTGAAAAAAATTTCCTGTCCCCCCCCCTTAACTTCGAACATTACAAAAGAAAAAATTTGGAAAAATTCATGGTTATGGGAAATGTTGTAAAGATTGAATGAAAACTATAGCGGTTGGCTCATCATTTCTAATGTTATTTTGATGGGGTTGAGGGTGGAAATTTTGAAAAAAAATTATTTTTGACCTTGTTGAGTGGGGTATCATATGAAAGGTTGATTTTGTTCTAGTCCAAAACAAGTTTTTATGTAATTTTCAAAAGCGCAGTTTTTGAGTTACATTAAAAAATGTGAAAAAAAATTCCTGTCCTCCCCCTTAACTTCGAAAATTACAAAAGAAAAATATTTGAAAATATTCATGGTTATGGGCAATGTTGTAAAGATTGAATGAAAACTATAGCGGTCGGATCATCATTTCAAATGTTATTTTGAGGGGGTTGAGAGTGGAAATTTTGACAAAAAATAATTTTTGACCCCCACTCGGCATATGAAAGGTGAATTTTTTTCTAGTCCAAAACAATTTTTTTGTAGTTTTCGTTTTTTTCGGTTTTGATTCATTTGATTAAAATTCTAAAATTGTGTTTTGTGAAGGACTATTCACGTAAAATAATCGTAGAAGAGGATAAATTTTACTACGTTGTAGGAAATGTATATTATAGTAAATATTGAGTGAAACGAAGTAAAGAAATGAACAAACAAGATCAGATTAGATCAACACAGTTTAACAAGTCAGATGAACTAAACTTCAGGCGAAAGGCGTTAGGTTGAAAAATTATGCAATAACATACCAGATACCTGTTTGCTATTCGATAGATTATCATTTAATATGGTTGCATTGCAAATGTTCTCTGTGAAGTTGATCACTAATTACAAACATTTTTGAAATTTTTGAACTATTGAACTACTGTTGAACTAGAAAATTGTTACAGTCAAGTTAATCGAGGTTGGGGATCTGTTCTTTTCGTTAAGTCTGATACAGTACCACCAGTGCAGAAAAATAGTAGCCACCATCACTTTGAGTTTAGCTCTGCTGGCAGTCATTGTGAATGTTCAACTAGCTGAAGTACAAATCCTGTTGGTATACTATACCGATCTCCCCAATGTTCAGTAGACAAATCACTCGACTGTGTTAACAATGCACTCGTTGGAAATAATTTGACGACACTTTTTCTCCGTTTTTTCCGTTGGTTTCAATAAAAATCCTCAAAACTGGCTCTCAAACTATTTTCTACAAAAAAATTTACAAAGAAAAATTCATGAACTAACAACAGTTGAGGCTACCACAATTGATAATGTATTTTCCAATATAAATAATTTAGAAGCTGGCGTTATTGAAGCTTTCTTTAGCCACCATAAACAGCTTTGGGTAAGATTCAACCCAACTTGAAACTATACTTACAAAAACTGTTTTTTTCTCATATTATATACACGGAACCCTCAGTGAGCGAATTATATTCGCACTTGCCTGACTTTTTTACTTATAAGGATTTGGATAGAATTTCTAAAATAGGAATTTTGCATAAATTATTATTACAAAAAAAAAAAACGTACATCAAAAGATAAATTTTTTTCAACATAAAGTGCTCTTTCCAGGTCAGTTAAATTAATGCGGACGAAATTTTAATTTTAAAAGATGTTTTTGTGACTGTAAATTTGATAATTGTTTGGTCAATATTTAATTAAAATTTAAGTATCAAAAATATTGATTCTACTTACTTATAGTAAGTACAGTGGTTATTTATTGTTCATCCAGATTGAAAACTACTTTATTATAGTTAAATAAAAATAATCCTGTTTCATTACTAACATAATATGCGGTATTTATTAGTTTAATTTAGCGCAAACGTTAAAGAATTTAATGAGTATAAATTGGGAATTAAAAAACTATCATATCTCCAAATCAAATAACAAGATAGTAATAATTATCTAAAAAAACACGATTTAAACAAATACAACAAATACCCTATACCGTGGGAGTTTGAAAAAGTAAGACATTTAATGAAACCTATGGACAGTTAAGCTAAATTATTCAATTTAAGAAAATGCCTTACATTACGTTTTGATGTATTTGACTTAAAAATTTAATTTCGATTTCAAAGTTGAATTGATTTGACTACTATTCTAGGACTGAGACGTAAATTCAAGTCTTTGGTTTGTGGTTCGGTCAATTTAGATTTTGTGATTAATTCGAATACAATTGGGGTTTATCTTTTCTCTCTACTCAAACAAATTAATTGTATTAGCGTTACATTAATTGTTAATTGTATTTACGTTAATTGTATTTATTTATGTTGGTTTGATTGTTGGTTTGTTTATTGCAAGCAAATTTTTCTGTTTGTCATTTTTTCTTCTCAGGTCTTGTATTACTCTCTAGTCTCGTTTTCTCTCAGGTTTCGTCTGTGTTTAAATCTGGGTTTTTCGAATTTTTATGTGTTTTAACAACTTTTAAATTTTCCGTTGTCTAGATTGGCAATTTTGAAAGTAAACTTAGACATAGTATCAAGTTATCCAGCTGTTAGAATTGCCAATTTAGATATTGTCGATTTGGTTGTTTTGTGTTGATTTTGTCGAAATTTATTTTAAGGTTAAAAATAAATTGTTTATTTGTAATGACGAAATTATCAATAAATTTTGCCAACATAAGAGGATTAAATGTCAATCTTCATTCGGTTCATCAATATCTGGAAAGTTTCAACCCCGACATTCTTTTCTTAACTGAAACGATAATCAGTGACCGAACTGTATGCCGTAGATCGTAGTAAATACCTTTGTCCTCATTATGATCTGGAATCCTCTTTTTATTTCAAGCATGGTGTTTGTGTATATATCAGAAACACCATTCCATACGTTAGAATTAAAAATTTTGAATTAAATTCAAAATACCACAATATGGTATCTCTTAAAATTTGTTGTTCTAGTCAAACGTTGTTTGTCTTTGGTCTTTATCGTTCACCTAACTCACCTGAGAATATCAACTTGTTTCATGATCTATCTGAAAAAATAGATAGATTGACTGAGTATCCTAACGCAAAGTTTATAGTTCTTGGTGACTTTAACGTTCACAATAAAGAATGGCTCATACACAGCTCTACTACTACCGATATAGGTAGACAGGCTGAGCTTTTTGCTGTTTATCATAATTATACACAAATTATAGACCAGCCTACGAGAGTACCTGACATTCCTGGACAAGGTAGTAACCTACTTGATTTGTTCTTGACAAATGATCCTTTCTTGGTACAATTTAAAGTATCAGATCCTTTGGGTGGTTCAGATCATAATTTGATCTCCACTCAATTAAATATCCAAACTCCTAAAGTTTTTAAAGCAAACCCCCGTCTGGTTTGGGACTATAAAGCGGCGGATTGGCAGGGTTTACGGACTTTTTTCAAATGGTTTCCATGGAAACATAATTGTCTTACTGATCAAGACCCAAACATAGCGGCTTTAAATTTTTCTAAAACTGTTCTCGAGGGTATGCGCAGATATATTCCTAATAGATTGACCATCCCAAAGACTGATCTTTGGTTTTCAAATAAATGCAAAAAAGCAATTAAAGTTAAGAAAAGGGCTTTTCGTAAGTTTAATCTAAACAAAACTGATGAAAACCTTAGACAGTATCGTAATGAGAGAAATATTTGTAGGCGACTAATAGATACAGAAAAGAATCTCTTTAATAGAAAAAAAGCGTCTAAATTTTCTGAACACCCAACTGGTTCACGTAATTTCTTTAAAACTGTTAAGGCAGTCCAAGGTAATTTTTGTAAGTCTTCTCTACCTCCTCTTATTGATAGTGATATGCCTGTAATTGACTCAAAAGAAAAAGCTAATCTTCTTGGATATTATTTCTCTAAAAACTCTACACTAAAAGAACCCAATTTCTCACCTAAACCAATTCCTAGAGCTTCTCATAAAATGATGCGTATAATTTTTCGTAAAAACATTATTCGGAAAATGCTTTTACAAATTAATACTAACAAAGCTTCTGGACCAGATCATATTCCGCCGATTATTCTTAAAACATTTGCAAAAGAGCTATCACCGATCCTCACTAAAATTTTCTATTTGTCGTATAAGAAAGGCGTTTTTCCTGAAATCTGGAAAATGGCAGCTGTGCAACCAGTTTCAAAAAAGGGCAGTAAAACTGATCCAACTAATTACAGACCCATTTCAATTTTGTCCGTTGTTGCAAAAATTTTTGAGAAATACATTAATTTTAATATAATGACGTTCTTAGAGTACTCAAAATTGCTTAATGAAAGACAATACGGGTTCCGTAAAGGAAGGGCGACAGGAGATTTACTCTCTTTTGTCACTCATGTATGGAATAAATCTCTTGAAAACCATGGTGAAACTTTCGGTGTTGCTCTTGATATATCTAAAGCATTTGACAAAGTATGGCACAACAATCTTATTTGCAAATTAAGTTGCTATGGTTTGGACGACCACCTTATTACTTGGGTACAGAGCTTTATTTCGGAACGAAAATTTCGGGTCAATGTCGATGGTTTCTCATCAGAAATTTTTTCAACTAATGCAGGCGTTCCTCAGGGTTCTGCCTTATCACCAACTCTTTTTCTTATTTATATTAACGATTTGTTGAATTCAACTGTTAATCCTATTCACAGTTTTGCTGATGATAGCACACTTCATGCATCACATGAAATGTCTAATATACATTCTCCATCAGCGCTTAATAACTGTAGGTCAAATTTGATAAATTCCTTAAACGATGATCTAACGACAATCAACGACTGGGGTTTTATTAACAGTGTTGAATTTAATACGAGTAAAACACAGGTTTGCCATTTTTCTAGACTGTCCGCACATAATCCGTTTCCTTTAAAGTTTGACTCCAAAGATCTTGTCGAGAAAGAATCTGTAAGACTTCTAGGAGTAGAAGTTGAAAACAATATGAAATGGAATTCTCATATTTTTAACCTAGCTAAGAACGCTGTTCAAAAATTGGGCTTTTTGGGACGTTGTCGTAAATTTTTCAATAGCGAACAGCTTCTATTAATATATAAATCACGTCCCTGTATGGAGTACTGCTCTCACATCTGGGGTGGTGCATATATTAGTAGTTTAAAGTGTCTTGACTCTGTTCAGCGTAGAGCTGTTAAACTGATTGGCAACTCACATCTTACTAATGAGCTTGATTCCTTGCAACACAGACGAAATGTTGCTGATCTGACAATTTTCTATAAGTACGTTATGGATGAACAAACTTCCAATGAGATCAAATCTATTTTACCTGAACTAGCAAACCTATCGCGTAACACCAGAGCAAATGTTGTGACCCATCCTTTTTCAGTTCATATAAAAAAGTGCAGAACTGTTGCCTTTCAGCATGATTTTTTCAACAGAGTCTCTCATTTATGGAATGCCTTACCCTCATGGGTTTTCCCTGATAGCTTTAATACTCAAAATTTCAAAGTTAGCGTCCATAAGTTTCTTAAAGAAACTGAATAAATATTCAAACTTAATCCCAATCCCTAGTTGGGCATAGGGTTTCTCATTTCCCGTAGAAATTCAAATCCCGGGAAGCCGGGACAAAAAATATTGAATTCCCGGGATTCCCGGGAAATCCCGGAAAACGCTAAAAAGCTAGATTTTTCTAATTGGTTGGTAGAAAAATGTGTAAAAGTAAAACAGCACAAAAAATGCGCTATTGATTTTTAAATTTCCATTATTTTTAATTAGAAAAACTTCAAAAATTAAATAAAAAAGAATACATAAAAACAAAACAAAAAAAAATTCATAATACTAATTTTTAAACAATTTTTCAAAAAACTAGGTTGTCAATGACGCCATCACTCAATTTTGTCCGAATTTTCGTGACGAAACGTCCGTTGAATCATTTATTGAACCATTCGTCCAAGAGAACCATTAAACATAAATTAAGAGAAATGAAGCGCAAGTTTTAGGTAGATTTCTCAGAAAAATCTACCTATTTTAAGTTTGATTGGTTTTAATTTATTGTGTTTATATGTGTCAAAAAAACCATACAAAAAACCATGATAGCATATGTGTCAAAAAAAACATTTTCCTAATTTTGAACGAAATTAATTACTACAGAGGGAAAAGAATTAAAAACTACTCGATTTTCGAGTGAGAAAACTTTTAATATCTTTGAAAAAAGTACAAAAAAATGTTAATAAAAATTAGCGGGATACCCGGGATCCCGTGATGAAATCCCGGGAAAACGGGATGAAAATTTACCCCGGGATCCCGGAGAAAACGGGATCCCGGGATCCCGTTTGAGAAACCCTAGTTGGGCATGGTATCTTCGGATATTCAGAGACGTTAATTTATAATTTATTATAATTAACACTAAACATGCCTAATTTTGAATTAAAAAAAAAAAAAAAAAATTTGTTTAAATAAAATAACCAACAACGAGCTAATTAGTTAGTTAATTTATTCAATTATAGTTAATTAATTCAATTATACCGCTCTTCTAAGATTATTCTACGTGAATAGTCCTTCACAAAAACACAATTTTAATAATAACTCAAAAATGGTACCTCTCAAAATTACAAAAGAAAAATTTGTTGTGGATTAGAAAAAAATTCACCATCCATATAACACCCCACTCGTTGAAAATTTCCTATAACCGTGAATTTTTTCAAATTTTGTAATGTTCAAAGACAAGGTGAGGAAGCAGACAAAAATGTTCACATTTTTGCAAATAATTTCAAAAGTGTGTCTTTGAAAATTACAAAAAAAATTTTTAGACTTCGTCCAGGTTAAACATAATTTTTTTCAAAATTTCTTCTCTCAAGCCTTTCCAAACAACACATTTAATGATTGTAACGACCGGACCTATTTTGATTCTTTCTCTGTATTAAGAATCAAAATCATATAAATATCACTATCCGATTCCAATCTTTCATATCAAAAAAACTAAAACCATTCAAAGAAACGCCGTAGATCAATTTTTTATTCTACCTGTCCTACCTCAATAATAAAAAGTAGGTCATACAAATATCATAAAATTGTCATCAAAGTATCCAATGTAAATGAGTTTGTGGTTGTTCAAGATTTTTTAAAGGCAAATTTTTGATGTTTCTATATGTGGGTTGATTTTTGTTAGTATGATATAAATAGCGCGAAGAGAGATTTTGTTTTGATGGAGAAAAGGATGGTTGCATTATTTTTCCGGTTTTCTTTCTTTATCTCATTTAAGTAAAACTGCATTTTGATATCATGTGATGGAAATGTTGAATAATTTTTGGATGTAGGGGCGATCAAGGTATTTTTAAAGAGAAACAGATTAAATTTCTAGCTACTAAAATGTCGATCAATCTGTTCAATCGGTTAGTATCGATTTAATTATCAAAGTAGTATCAAAATCATCTCAATATCACTATATCATATCTAAATATCACTAAATATCAATTTATTTATCAATTAGGAATTAATCAATATTTTACAAATTTTTATTAGTTAAAACTAAATTTTTGTTACGTAATGAAAACTGTTTAACAAATCCTTTAAATAAAAAATGAATCGAATAAAATGAAAATGAAAAATAAATCCAATGAACCAAATTCAATTCCATAAACGTGAAAATATTTATTCAGATGAAGTAATGACGAAACCGTTCTACATACTTTGTACACAATGGCTACGGTGATCGCTTCATTGCTCGTCGTTACATGTTTAATGGAAATATTCATAAATTTAATGTAAGTCAACAAGCAACCTTATGAAAATCGATGAAATTGCTGAGCTCCGGAATACAAAAGATTATTGGTGTGTGAATAAATTCGACAAGACCATGAGAGATATATTCCAAATTGATAAACCTAATTTAATGTTATAGACACCATCAACTGAACAATCTGTTGGGTATAATGTAAAAAATATAAGTGCAATGCAGTTGGATAGTTTTGTAAAAAATTAACAATGTGGCTACGATACATAAAATTTGAAGACACGTTAGAATGAGCTTGTTTTTTATTAATATATTTATTATTATTAACTTTAGTTTTTTTTTATTAAATCTTGTTATTGTTTCTTTATTTTAATGCAATTTCTTTTTGTAATAGCAGATTGTATTACTAGTGCGAATGCGTTTTCCAAACAAGAGTTAGTTTGGCAAATAACTCGCGTTTGGAAAACGCATTCGCACTAATAATACACACTATTTTTTGTAACAAGTGCGTAAAATTTATTAATATTTATTTAATTGTTCATTTAATCATTTATTTAACAAAGTTATAAACAAATTTAAGCTTTTTAAATAATTAAAGTGCGCCATCTTCGTTGTAATAGTTGTAAATTATACTAGCTCGAAAATATAAACATAAGAATCCAACTAAAACGACACATAGGAATCCAATAAGAGCTGTCAAAATTGTAAACTTTGAAAACCTAAATAAATTGTTTTTTCTTGCAAATCAAATGATGCAATGCGTTTAGGTTGTTTTTACTATATGGTAAGTTATTCAAATCATTATTTTGATATTTTAGTGCTATCAAAATATTATATATAGATAGATATATGGATAGATTTAACTACAAATCTCACATGCAGGCGGCGTTACCGGCCAGGCTAACAAAATATTTTGTGATCATATGTGCGGAAAAGCAGTTTTTTCTTTTATTCTATTCTAGTACAAATTTGAATATTTACGCATGTGTTACAAAAAATATATTGTGAGATCTTCCCAATCCAGATTCACTTGTATCAGAACCGATATTTCATTTTTTTTATTTATTGTTATAAACAGTTCAAAATTACAACATGAGCGGACCGCTATAGCTTTTGTTCAATCTTTACAACAAGTAATGTTTTAAGATAACAGGATAGGAAAAATTTAATTTTTTTGCAATTAAATCGAAAACTGTGCTTTCGAAAATTACAAAAAAAATTGTTTTTGACTCGAAAAAAATCACAAAAAATCAGCCAGCTGACCGCTATAGTCAATAGTGTTCGTTAAATTTTTACAACATTTTCCATAACCGTGAATTTTTTTTAATTTTGTGTTTTGTAATGTTTGCAGAAAAGGAGGAGGGGCAGGAAAAAATGTACACATTTTTGCAAAAAAGTCAAAGAGTGTGCCTTCGAAAATTATAAAAAAAATGTTATGTTATAACATAACATTATCGTTATTATTATTATTATTATTATTTTTTTATTGGTTTTATAAAACCTCTTTAAATTACAATTTTTTATACATATTTAAGTTCTACAAAATGAAAATAAAAATAGATTAAAAATTTTCTTTGACAAAAATGAGGGTTAATTCTTTAAATTTTCTAAAATTTCCTTCTAGCTTGATATTATCTGGAAGTTCATTATACATTTTAGTTCCTTTAAACATAACTGAATTTTGCGTTGAAGTCTTGTTGAACCTTTGGAGACGAAAGTCATTAGCATTTCTGAGATTATAATTTGTTGACTGATTTACGTAGATTAAATTCTGAGATAAATATGCTGGCATCAAGTTGTTTTTAACTTTAAAAATGAAAATTAACACCGTAAATATATTTCTTTGCTTAACACTCATCCACTTCAGTTCTGAGAGCATATCTGTTATTGGTGTATAGATGTCCCTTTTCAATATTGTTCTCATAGCCTTATTTTGAAGAACTTGTAGTCTGGTCATGAATTCGTTATTTGCTCCAAAAATTATAGATGAAGAAAAATCGTAATGCGGAAGAATCAAAGCGTTGTACAGTATAATTGAAGTTTCACGAGAAATAGAGGAACGAAGTCTCTTCAAAAATACAATTTTCTTTGATATTTTAGCACAAAGTTTGTTAAGATGTTCATCAAACTTTAGTTTGTTATCTATTATCACACCTAAGTATTTAAAGCTTTTCACAACTTCAATTTGTTCATTGTTTATTTTTAATACAGCCTCTACTCTACTATTAAACATCATGCTTTTGGTTTTTGAAATATTAATCTTAAGTTTGTTCTTGTTGATCCAGCTTTGTAAATTTAGAAGGTCATCATTTAATTTTTGTTCAAGCTCAATAATATTTTGGCCACTTATATAAACAAGACAATCATCAGCAAATAAGGCTACTTGACTATGTTTTAACACTGTACCGATGTCATTTATATATATTAGAAATAACAATACACCCAAAACTGAACCTTGTGGCACTCCAAGTGTCACAGATCTAGAAGTTGATGTACATGAGTTATTTAGACGCACACTTTGTTTTCGTCCACTTAGGAATGTTCTGAACCAGTTATTTTCTTTGCCTAAAACTCCATATCGACTGAGTTTGTTAAGTATGACGTCACGATCCAGTGTTTCGAAGGCTCTTGTGAAATCTAAAAAGATCGATAGTACAGTATTACCAGAGTCCACTTCTTTTTTCCATTCAAATATAATCCATGTTAGTACGGTCTCACAAGAATACCCTTTTCTAAATCCTGATTGCTCTGGTATTAAGATACTATTATTTTCCATGTATTTTTCAAGTTGGTAGTAAACTACTTTTTCTAGAACTTTCTCATGTACCGTATGCATATTTATTGGTCTTAGTTCTTCACATTTTCTCGGATTCGCAGTTTTAGGAACTGGAACAACTATTGACTCTTTCCAATCATTTGGAAATACACCTGATGTAAGTGAAGTATTTATTATATCTATTAAACATGGTCCAATAATTGAAAACGCATCCAAATACATTTTGACACTACCGCCGTTATAGTCTTTTTTATTTTTCATATTTTGGAGAATTTTTCTCAAATAATCTTCTGTAATTTGTTCAAATTCGAAACTGTTTTGAGCTTGGGCGATCATATCATCGTATTGAATATCAGGAATGCTTGCGTTGATTTCTATCACACTATCCACAAAAAAATTATTTAATTTGTTTGCCACATCTATCTCATCCTTTATTACCTCACCATTGAACTCAATTTCATTAATATCACTTTTCTTTTTTTCATTCAAAACGAGTGACTTAACATTCTTCCAGATGGCTGTTTGATCTCTACCACACTCTATAATTTTTCCTTTGATATAGTTGTTTTTCGCCATATTTATTTCTTTTTTATAAAATTTATTAAATTCTGCATACTCTTCCCAACAAGTTTGGTTTCCATTACTGTATAAAGCACTCATATATTTTTGTATTTTGTTGATTTTTTTTTCTTTTAAGTAATCATTAAACCAATTAAGATTATAATTATTATTTACTTTTACACTAGTTTTTACCAAATTTAGGTAGTTTTTAATATTTTGTTCAAAGAACATTGCTTTTTGATTTAAATTCAGTTGTAAATAATTATCTTCCCGCAAATGCTCATTTAAGTATTGAGAAAATTGTTCTTTATCGTATTTAGTTATTTGTATTGTTTTAATACTATTTTTTACTTCCTTATTTATGTTAACAAACACTAATATCGTTTCGTGGTCCGATATTTTAAGGCTGTGATCTATTTTATACGAAACATGCTTACAATATTTTTTAATTAATAAGTAATCAATCAATGTTTTGCTGCTACTTGTTATTCTTGTTGGTTCACAGACTATTTGTTTTAGGCTTTCATCACTAATTGTGTTTATCATCTGTTCTCTTTCCGGTTTCAACAAATCAACATTAAAATCACCAACCACCACACAATTTATTTCATTTTCAAGGTATTCTTTACACCATTCCCCAAAACTATTCAAGAAAGATGCTATTGGATATAAGTATGAGGGAGATCTGTATAGAACAGCCAAGGTCCAGTTTTCGTTATCTATAGTTATTTTAATGGATAAAATCCACACAAATGGCATTTTCAATGAATTGACATTGCTGAATTGTATCGACATTTTTATATATATTGCAACCCCTCCAGTATGTCTTGAATGTGATAAACATGACATGACATTGTAGTTATCAATTTGGTATTCAGACTCTTCTATTTGATCTGTAATGTGTGTTTCACTAAGAAAAATAATATCTAAATTTAAATTTTTAATTAGCAGTTGTAATTCACTTTTATTATTTAGTAATCCATTAATATTAAGATAAACTCCCTTTAATTGAAGCATTTGTTTATGTGATTGCTAAAATATTTTTTTCCTTTCAATATTTAATTTCCTTTTATAAACTTCGCAGTTTTCTGTGTCGAATGCATTGTGATTAGCATTAAGATTCAATTTGAACTCGTTGTTCATCTTGGTACAATTAATACATCTAAATTCAGTAGCTTCACATATAAAATCATCTAAATGTTCCTCGCTGCACTTATAACATTTTTTATTGGTTTTTAATGTACAATCTTTGCTAGAATGTTGAAAACCTAGGCACTTAAAGCATCTTTTCACATATGTTCCTTCATACACTCTACATGAATTCCATCTTATAAGTAGTCTACCTTCTCTCATAACTTTATTGAATGTCTCTACTTCTACTTCAATCACAGCACTAATAGGGTTATATTTGGATCTGCCTTTGTAAAATGCCTTTAAAATAATATCACTTTGAGAAAGCGTTTCATTTTGTCTCATTAGTTTATCTATTACTTCATCTTCCATAATCTCATCAGAAATTCCCACCACACGAATTCTTGGCTTGCGATCTTTCAATAAATTTACTTCATATTTTTCTCCTAAAGTTTCCTTTGCTATATTTTGGAGTTTTTGAACAGATTCATTATTTTCACAATCAATAACCACAATACCGTTTTTCTTTTCCTTAAGTTTTATTATTTTTAAATCATTTTGAGCAGGGTCAATATTATGTTTAACATCTCTTTTTGTTTGTTCACCAGTTTGTTGAGTTTTAGGTTTGACAATTAATGTTGGTGTTCTTTTGACGATCTCTGCAAAAGTTTCCTTATCCTTTAATTTCGTATTTAATGAAAGATTTTCTATAACTTGTTTTTGGTCATTCATATTTTCTTTAGTTTCTCTTAAAATCGTTTGATCATTATTTGATTGAAAAGTACTAATATGACCTGAAATCACTTTTAATTCATTTTCCTGTTGTTTGATTTTAATGTTATTTTCATTTACTATTGTTAATACACTCTCAATTTTATTTATTAACGTTTTTTTGTATTCGAGACATTCGTCACACAAAAATATTATATTTTTATTTTGATGTACAAGAGTCGAATCATATTCGCTCAAGGACACACATTTTAAATGGAAAGCATTACCGCAATAACCATTACAAATAAAAATTGTCTCATTCCGAAAACCTTTATCACATTTCTTACAGTTCGTTGTCATTTTTTATATTTTTCAAATTATCAATAATTGAATATAAATTATTAAATTAAACACAATTAAACAAAAGTTACGCAGAGTGCGAAAATCTATTTAAATTTTACGTAAAACTTAAAAAACTTAAAAAGTAGAGCTAATGGAAAACACGTCTTGCTTATTTCGAATTCAGATAAATTGTGATCAAACGAAATTATTTAAATTAAAATTTCAAATTAACTTTTGCTAAATTTTTTATATAAATAAAAAATTCAATAATTAATTGAATGTAAACAAAAACAAAACAAGCAACTTAAATGATATAACAAATATTAAATCATATAACAAATTTTATATGAATGATATAATCCAATCGTGTGACCTCTAAAGTCGGTATTTGTTGAGTGGTTGAAGAAATTTTTCACATTGCACAAAAATAAGTTATTCAAATTCTATCTATTTCTTTTTGATATTTAACATTTCTTTTTCACTTCAATCAACGAATCGTTTCCAAATTAATTAATAAGTTAAATATTTATTTAAAATTCAAAACTCATGATAATGTTATAATTCAATAAACAATTTTTGACAATAATTGAATTCAATGAAATAATCACAAATCAATTTAATGGAAATAAAAGCTAAATTATCGCGCATTAAATATTTATATTTCAATCCAATTTCCCAAAACCAATTTTCAATTATCGTCATTTAAGTTGCTTGTTTTGTTTTTGTTTACATTCAATTAATTATTGAATTTTTTATTTATATAAAAAATTTAGCAAAAGTTAATTTGAAATTTTAATTTAAATAATTTCGTTTGATCTTACGAATAAGGTTTTGAACTTTTAACCTAGAGCTAAATCTTGAAAGACTTTACATCTGTTCTGTTTATAGTTTTTACTTTGTTTAAATATTAAGTCATTTTAATCATCAGATCATACCATTTTTTAAATAAATTTTATTTTCCCATCGTATACGTATATACATAGATAAATTTTGAGTTTGCCATTGAAATAGTAAAACAATTAATTTATCTCCGATGATTCTGATGAACTACACAGAAATAACATAAAAACTTTAACATAAATTGATTCCGATTCCAATAGTGCATACACTACATAAGAGCACAATTAAAAAATTACAATACAAAAAAATCGTTTATTACTTTTTTAGTTGCAATAAAAAACTAACTGGAAAAAATTTGTAAAACGGAATGAAATTTTAAAAAAAAATGGAAATTTCAATAGGAAAATTAAAGTGAAAAGAATAGTTTTTTTCTGGTTATTTAGTTTTATGACGTGTGTATTGTACTTTATAAACCGTTTTATCGTTATATTATGAGTTTAAAACTGTTTAAAGAGGATGTTTACTTTTCGAGGAAATAAGAGTTGTCGATAGGAAGAATGTAAATAATTGTGTATGGTGTCCGTACTCCCGACGACAAAACGAATAGAAATAGAATAAAAAAACTTGCAATGATGAAATTCTGTATCGAAATTTTTCTTTCCAATTCATTTATTGATTTATGTAAGGTTTATGTAAGGACTTTTATTTTGAAACTTTTGTTTATTAACGTATGCGGAGGATTTAATATATTTAACCTAAAAATAATTTTCTGAAATGTGATCGACTGCATTTAGATACGAAAATGGAACACTAATTTATTCATTATGAATTTAAAAGCTATAGAATTCATTGTGATCAAGACAAACAGAGAACACTGAAAACAAAACAAAAGTTTGGTGCTCATTTTAAAATATTTGTTTGGTCCTTCGAGCCGGATTGTACTACCCCATCATTTTGTCCTGGCTGAAAATTTAAATGAATTAAAATTCTCGTATATCATCTGTAGCTTGTACTGCATTCAAATCATATACACAAGGCAAGTAAATAGCTATATGAAGTAACTTAAGTTTTTACTGCAATAAACTGCAACACGTAAGTCAACACGAGCTCAATTCATAAAAAAAACATTAATCTCCTTAATTATTTTCAGCTTTATCATTTGTACTTTTTAAACCTGAATCCACAACAACATAAGTCCTAAGGTGCTGATTGGCACAATTTTTTGTAGTTTTATATTTTGTTTTTTAAGAATGGACAAACTTTAAATCCTATCACACAACAAAATATGACATAGTTAAGTATTTCATGATAGGATGGAGGAAACAAAACTAAAAGAAAAGATAAAGAGCATTTTTTATAAAAACATGCAGGAACAAAACTAAAATTGTAATCCACAGTAATCCAGTTTGTGGCGTTTCATGCAACGCACTGTCTTCCTAAATGATTAAGTCTCAGATATATAGGCTTGTATGAAAACTTGTTTCTTCGAGCAAGCAATAGCGTGTCTACATCAAGGAAAATGACATAACTAAGATTCAGGGTACTACCGTTAACTGCATACACTTTATCCTCCAGCACCCATTGGATATCACATCTACAAATAATATCTTACTGTTACGCCAGTGATGAGATATTTCACTTTAACTTATATATTTGCAGAGATGTGAGGAGTAAGTGGAGCTGCGGAGTACGTGGGATTTATTTATTTATTTATTGAAATATGCCTTCAAGTTTACACTAATATAAGGCTATCTATATTTTTTATAAATTCTATTTTAATTTTATTATGTTAATTCAGTACAGTTTTTGTTGGATTTTTTTTTTATTAATTAATTAATTTAATTTTAAATGTTTTTTTTTTAATTAATTTAAGTTTTAAATAGAGGTGAAACTCACATTTGTTTTAGAAATTAGGAAAAAAATTGCATGAGCATTATGAGGCAGAGAAATTTAAAAAATTGTTATTGTTATTTGATGATTAAAAAAAATTTAAATTTACTATTGAAAAAATTTTAAAAATTTAATTTAAAATTAAAATTTAAATTGTATTGACTATTGAGCTTTTAAATCAAAACAAAAAGTAAGAATAACAATATGAGTCACAACACACATGAAAACCTTTTAAGGTGGTAACCAAGGTCCCACAACAATATACATTCAAAGGTGTTGATGGACACAAATCTTTCTTTTTTTGTTTTTTTATATTTTTTGTTGAATAATGGATAACTAAACAATAAATCCTATCACTGACAAAATATGACATAGGCCTATATTTTATGATAGAATAGAGAAAATAAAAGTAAATTCAAAAGTAAATAGCAAATTTTTACAAAAACTTGCTAAAACAAAACAAAAATGTAGTTGCCAATAATCTAGCAGGTGTCATATTCCTTGATCCTGTAACCCACTGTTTATATTATTAAAGCCCGCACATAGTTATATGAAGGCTCGTTTCTTCGAGGAAGCAATAGCGTCTCATCATCAAGAATGTCACCTTGGCTAGTGATATCTCACTGCTATTGCTAGTGGTGTGTGATATCTCACCTTCACTTGTATACACCCGTAGATCAAAAATAAAAAACCTTTACAAAACAATAAACACTAATCCCTTTATGCGGACAAGTTAAAGTCAATTATCAGGAAAAAAAAAATGAATTATAAAAAAAAGCTTACTCTAACATTTTTCTAAATTTTAAGTATCGTAGCCAGATTGTCATACTCGATTGTTAGTTTTTTAAAAAATATCAAACTGCATTGCACTTATATTTCTTATATTAAACATAACATCTTGTTTAGTTGGTGATGTTAGCAATAACACACGATTCGGGACCAATCAAAAACGTTTTTGTAATTCTTGTTCGAAAAAGGTTGTACCGATAACCGACCAGCAAAAATCTAATCAGTGGACATTTTCATCTAAAATCTAAAAAAACAAACAGTCAACACATTAATCATACCTTCATTCCGTTATATCAAACAACTTAAAATCATTTCCTAAATAATATCTGACCGTATACAACGTTCCACTGTATAAATAAATTCATCTTTTTGTTTATCTTTCATTCGAACTCAATTAACGGAGAACCAAATATATTTTTTTGTTGAACGGATAAAGAAACAGAGTATATTGAATCTGCGCAGGTGCATTGATGTAAGGTGATCTGAATAGGGCGATCTGATTTAAGTGTTTTAACTGAGATATTTCCGCAATAATAATAATTGTTTGAATTTTGAAGAACCTTATTGTTATAATTTGATGGTGTGAGTTTATTTTGTTTGAATAATTTTTCTCTGTCTGTTTCATTTGTTTTTTTACGGCAGATTATATATGCATGGGATAATTTTTGTTGTTGAATTGAATAAATTGAATAAGAAAACCAAAGCAAAAGAGATAAATAGAAAGCCTTTTTAAATGACCAATTCATTGTGTAGAACCACATTGATTTAAATTATTAGTTAAGTTTTAACTTCAAATCAAGTTTTGAGTTGTGTATCGGAACGAAAACCTGCATTTTTCGTAATAATGTTTTTTTTGGATACAAATTTTTATAAATCAGATATGTATCATAGCGTTATTTGATTTGAAAAAAAAAATAAAAAATTGAAAATAAGTTTGTGATTGATTGTATAGAATTTTTTTGTTCAGAAAATTAACAAATTTCAAACGATGAATTTTGTTTTGGAAACCAATTGTGTTATTGTAAAAAAAATAGTTTTAGTATGTAGCCAATTACAAGTGATCAGAAAGTGAATTAAGAATTTTTTGTTTATTGAGGGTTTCTGAAGGATTTTACGGATCGTTTGTTGAAGAATTTTATGTTAAATTGTCATCAGTCCTGTTGCTGCTAGGCGGACTAGCTAATTGTTTTATTGGACAAAAGGATCGAATGTACTACAATCCACATTATAAGTTAAGTTTTTTTTGCTATTATCATTAATTCTTATTAATATTCTTATTTTCTTTTATTTTGTATATATATTTTAATATGTATACTAATTGTAAATATAATTTCAATCCTGGATATAAACAGAAACCTGTTTATAACAAAGTGTTAAGTCATGTGTTGAATCGACTGAAGTCGATGGTCCATTTCTGGAAAAATATTTGCAATCAATCTAATTAAATCATTGAGGTTACACATTTTTAATTTAAAATTATTTTGTCTGTAAAGCATTTTACAATTTGAAATATATCCTTATGGATTGAATTTACCTACACGTCAATAATTATTTATATACCAGAGCTCAACAATATCATTGATTTTCTTTTGGTTGCTTATTGGCTTACATTAAATTTATGGATACTTGCATTAAACATGTAACAGTGAGGAATGAAGCGATCACCATTGTGTATAAAAAGTGTGTTGAACGGTTTCATTATTACTGCACAAAATTATTTGATTAAACAATTTTCACCAAAACTCATTACATTAAAAATAAATAAATAACAAACTTCAATGTTATATTGAAATAACAAACAATTTAATTTTAAATATTAAAAATTAGCGTCTATTTTAATATAAATAAAATTGATAGATCCTAATAATTGACTTGATAATAATAAATGACTTGAATAATGAACTCTAATAATTGAATCGATCGAACAGAATGTTCAATGTTTTATTAGCGAGAATTTTTTATCTCCGTTCTTTTTCAAATATACATTGATCTCAAATTATAGAATCTCTATTAAAACAACGCCATTTCTATTAATATCAAATTGTGTATTTTGCATAAAAAATGGAAATATTTTTGGTAGTTATAATTTCAAACGTTCTTTGGAGGGGGTTAAGAGTAGAAATATTGAAAAAAAAATGTTTTTGACCATGAAAATGGGGGTGTCGATATGATATGAAAGGTGATGTTTTTTGTTGTTCAAAATAATTTTTTTTGCGATTTTCAAGAACACAGTTTTCGACTTATTTTTAAAAATGTGAAAATTTTTCTCTGACTCCCTCCTCCCCCGCCTTACTTCGAACATAACAGAAGCGAAAAGTTAATTTTGGTAAGTTTGGTAATTTTGTAAAATTGAACGAAACCTTAGCGAGCGGCTCATCATACCAAATGTTCTTAAGATGGTGTTGAAAGAAGAAATTTCGAAAAAAATTTTTTTGACGTTTTCAAATAGGCTGTCATATAATAGGTGAATTTTTTTCTAGTTCAAAACAATTTTTTTATAATTTTTGAAAGCACCGTTTTTGATTTATTTTTAAAATTTTGTTTTTGAGAAGAACTATTCTTGTAGAATATTATATACATGGAACCCTCGGCGAGCAAGTTATATTCGCACTTGTCTGACTTTTTTCTGTATGTTTTCATTGTAAGCCATTTATGGTAATAAATCAATACAAAATATCCTATTTATTGACATTACCTTTTATGTCCAACCAAACCTTATTTGTTTTTTGTTGCGATTAGTAAAATAAAAGACAAAAATTATCTAAGTAGAAACCTTCATTCTTTTTATAATTCAACTCCTTTTGTCCCATAATGTTTATCAAATTTCTGATTAATTTTGGTTTGGGTCTTAAATCCAATTTTACCCTTATTGAGATAACTGAAATCGCAAAAAAATTTCCAAATAAATTTCAAATAATTTATCCCTTCAGAACCAATTGATAGACAGTTTTGGAGTAAAAGTACAAAATAATAAAACGAGTATGAACCCAACGTAACCAGAGGATTGAAAATGTTAAATTTATTTATGAGGATTAAAGAAATAAATGTGGGGCGCATTTTCATCTTATTTTATTTTAATTTTTTTTAATATTCTTATATGGATTTTTCGTTTTGTTTCTTATTTTAGTTAAAGTTAAATTATATCATTTGGGTTTTCCTTTTATTTGAAACGTGAATACGAATATGGTTTGGTTTGACTTTTCTATCAAATGCTTATGTTTGTTGTTTTTGTTAGATTGAATAAATTGGATCCAAATTTAATTAGTTGATTAGATTGATTACATTTGATTACATCATATTACTTTAGTTGTTGTTATTGTTATTTTATTAATGAGATGATCATATTATTTCAATACCAAAAATGAGAAGGGTGAATTTGGTGTAATATTTGATTGAGGTTCGATTGAATAAATTTATTTGTGTTTTTATGTTTTTGGTTTGTTCAACATTTAATTTATAACTTAATGTTTACCATAAGATTTATTGTTTGTTTGGGTTTCAGTTAATTAACATCAATAAAATTTATTTGTTTTGTTATCTTTGTTATGTTTGTACCTCTTCAGCTCTAGAGATAAAGTTTTTGTAAAATAATAATTCTTCAAAGGAAATTTGTTTAACATATAAATGTTTGAAAAGAAATCTAGTAAAACTATAAGCTAAAATAATACAAATAAATATTTACTGTTTTAACTATTATTTAACAGCTCCGCAAGCTATATGCTACCATCCCTATTTATTTCGAATAACTTACACAAACAACACAAACCAATTCAAAGTGTAATTTTTCATTATAAATTAAAATAATTCATTTATAAACCAACAAGTGATTTTCATTAAACTAAATCCAAACCACAATACAAGATGATTTAGAATATGGAAAACAATAACAAATTTAACAAACCGAAAAATTTACACCATGGTTAACTGGGAAGTTGTTACGCTGTTTTTAATATATTTATGATAAAACTTTTGCATATTCTATACGTTTAAGCATAAACGATTATTACTTATATACTAAACCTTGTTTGTTCTGACATAACGAAAACAAAATCAAACACAACATATTTAGAAAAGAAATTCACCCCATTATCCCATAAGGGAATAGAATAAAAAGATATAATTTGCCGTTTTAATTTGTTGTTGAATATATCTCGACATTTTTTTATTTTATTTTCAGAATAACATTATGGCAAATTAGATTCAACCCTAAGCTTAGCTGTATTCGGAACACGAGAATTTCAGTAATAAAATTACAATTAAATTTAACCCCAAAGAAATATTTTAAGGAATCATCATTTCATGAACATCAACAACTAAAACTAAATAATTGTATTTTATAGAATTGTCCTTGTTAAATAGTTTTTGTTTTGAATGTTGTTTGTTTAATAGGGGTTGTTTTTTTATTTATTTGATAATCACGATTGGCAGAACGTGGCAGTTAAAAATGCTTTTTCAGGGTTTAAATTCTTGAGTACTTTTTCACACTTTTAATTGGTGAAACCACGTTTTAATTAATTAAATTGATGACAAGTTGGTGCTTGGTGAAAATGCGTTGAAAAGATCAGATTATGAGTTATGAGAATTTCAGATGGCGAAGGAAGCTCCACCATAGTTTGTTCATAGACTCGATCAACAATTGTAAATTGACGTAATAGGTCCTTACCCTAGAACGAAGTCGGGTCATACAGCAATTCGGATCGTCTTAGAATATCTCACGAAGTTTTCGTTCCTATTTGCTTTACGGAAACTCTGTGCCTGGCCTATTTATAAGCTGCTAGAAACCATTGTGTTTCATGCTTAAATTATCCCGAAACAATTGTCTCAGACAATGGATCACACTTTAATTGTAAATTGTTTGAAAATCTCCTTTCAAGGTTTGGACTTCACCATATCATTACTTACTGCTGGACTAGGTGCGGACCTGGCCGGACACCGTACTCTTCGATGCTTTGTGCATCAAACTTTAGATTGTTCCCTCTAGAATGCCTTCTTTGATCTCTTCATGATCACATATGTACGTCCTACTCTTTGCTCCCGCGCTTGAATTGTCTGGACGAGAGCGAAGAAACCCTCAATCGTCCAGATTAACTATGTAAGATTCGCTCCCGAATCAAAGAGCTGACCCCTAAAACCATTGTGTAAAACGTGGCTCGCTACAGTTTGCATGCATGGTAGCCCCGACGGCGTTACGTCTATATTTCAAAAAACGTGCGTCAGTACGGTTACTCGTAATGATATACCGTTTTATTAAGTCAATCACCTAAAATCAACTTACTCCACATACCTTTGGATGAAATATCCTATTAGTGGAAAATAATTGCTATTGCTATTGTTTTCTTCTTAGCCCGGCTAGCTCAGTCGGTAGAGAAAAAGACTTTGTCTCCAGGTTTGGGTTCGAACCTTACTCTTAGCTTATTATTATAAATCTCAGGATGAATGTAGTACACAAATCTTCTCCTTTCGTCTTGTCCTGTAATGGTCAAGACCTCAATCTAAGCTTGCATACATTTTCTATACTTGCCTCAACTTTTCAACCACATCACAAAGATTTAATCGCGCATTCATAGAAACGTTTTATCCTCTCTGATAATTGTAATAAATAATTAACACAATTATCAACCGAAAATTCCATTAAATGTGATTAGCTAACAAATTTTATTATTCGTTAGATTTGATTTCTTATAAATTCCAAAACTTCTTCTTACACATTTTACTTTGTATGATTGTTTTATTAAATTTAAGACAATATAAAGTAAATAATAAAATTCATAAATGAATTTCAACCGAGTATTGCCGGTGACGATATTTGTAAACAAGTAGGTCAAGTGCGAATAAAATTTGCCAGCAAATGTAAAGAACAAAATATCATAAACAATTGACATAAAGTTGTGTTGTAAAGTATTTATATTGCCAGATCATGGTCATATAAAAATGAATTTTTCCTATTAAATGTCAATAGCAATGTCAATCAAAAATTTTTCGAACTGATACAAAAAAAGTTACATCTAGTTAAACCTTTTCCATAGTTGTTTATAGTAACTATAAAGAAAGATTTAATTACACCACCTTTTAAATGGTTTAAAGTAGAAAACATATTATTCATTCAAATATTATCTATTTATATCATCAATTCAAACCCTTGATTGAATTATATTACTGTTCGAGTTCTACTTGGAAAATTGATTCAATCAAGTCGTTTTGGCTCATGGAGGACATTTTCAGCATAACCATATTGAGTGATAATCAATCGAATATCTATAGCCCGTGGGTTGATACCCAGCATTCAAACTCAATTCGCCCAAGGCCGAGTTCACACAACTAGCCATAATCTAATTCAGAATCCTCAAATTATAAAAGTTTAAACAAAATAATCTTTAATTAATCTTTAATAAATGATTAAGTTTCATGTATTTTTGTGTCAGTCAAAATATCAAGTCAGAAGCTGTCACATCGCAAAATCTCATATTTAACAAAAAATTTTGTTGTCATGTTTTTATCTTGTTTTTAATTTCTCTATTGCGTTAGATTTAATTCCTTACTTAAAATATGCATTTGCTGCAACGGGGTAAAATTTACCTTCTTCTAAGATACGTGCATAGTCAGTCCTTCAAAAAATATAATTTTAATAATAAATAAAAACGGTGTCTTTAGAAATAATAATAAAAATTGTTTTGGACCACAAAAAAATCGCCTTTTATATGACTTGTCGAAGTCAAACATATATTTTTTTTTTAAATTTCTCCTCTCAATTGCCTTAAAAGAATGTTTAAAATGATGAGCCGACCGCTATAATTTTCATTCAATCTTTAGAACATTTTCTACCACCGTTAATTTTTCAAATTTTCTGCTTCTGTAACATTCGAAGATGAGGGGAAGAAAAGGAATTTTTTTTCGTATTTTCACAAATAACTAGAAAATTACAACAAAATATGTTTTGGACTACACAAAAAAATCACCTTTCATATGACACCCCACTTGTCAAGGTAAAAAATAGTTTTTTTTTCAAAATTTCTACTCTCAACCCCTCCAAAGAAA
The DNA here is from genome assembly GCA_963693315.1 of Diogma glabrata. Lineage (NCBI taxonomy): Eukaryota > Metazoa > Arthropoda > Insecta > Diptera > Cylindrotomidae > Diogma > Diogma glabrata. The sequence continues at coordinate 293,533,462 of OY856186.1, read as the reverse complement.
ATTTGAAATGTCATAGTTTTCCACCAAAAAAATTATTTTATTTATTTATTTATTTAATTTATTTATTCGTGTTTCAAGCCCATATAATATACAATACAATTAAATCTAAGGAATGTTTTAACAATATGTGAATCTTAAAACTAAATACAAATTACTAAATAAATCAAATTTATGCTAATAAAATATAAAGGAAAATAAAAAATAATGAAAGCTAAAAATTATTAATACTTTTCATTTTCTCTTTAAAAGGATAAGCGTTGTATTCCATTCTGAAAAATTTTTACTCAGTCAATGTTAGAATGAGATAAAAATATAGAATCGCATATGGTGTGAACGACAAAACAAACTTTGTCAGTCAAGATTCGTTGCTATAAAATGTTATGTTTGTGGGAGTGTGTTTGCCATAATTTTTGATGAAAAGTATCAATAGGAGTATTTTTTATGGCAACCACACAGACACATCAACATTAAATTTGTGTACAGATGAAAAATATTTAACACACACTATCATAATTTTTAAACTTAACAGTTTTTATAGTAGAATCATTTATCTTTTTTTCTTTGGCGGAAGAACACCAAAAATTCTTCATATTAAAAACAATTTACCAGTAAATAGTTTTTTACTGTGAATAGATTTTTAGTGAAAATAGTTCAATCAACATGAATAAATACGGTAAGTTTTGTTTTAAAATTGTGAAAATAAAATATGGCTCTCGTGGATTAAAACGAAAATAAATTTGTATTGTGACATTTGGAATCATATCGCCAATTTTAAATTTACAAGCACATATTCATTCTTTTGAATAATTTTTGACTCATATTATATTTTTCTAATTTCAGGAGACAAAAAAATTGTTGTGTTGGAAAATATTAGAATAGAGACATTACCTAGCACATCAAATGGAGAAGTTTATCAAAATTATTTCGACAACTTCGACTTTGAAGAAGATTCAGTGGATAAAGGTATTTATTTAATTGGGCTAATATTGCATATCAGCCAACGTCGATTTTTTTAAATTAATTGGTAAAAAAGTGTAACATACGTATTTGTGTTTCTAGATTTTTATTTAATTACATTTCTGTTTTTAAAATTAAAATTCGCATTCCCTTTTTCATAATATATAATATGAAAATTATCGTTAAAAAAATTGTGTTTTAGCAAAGAGTCAAAGCAGTTAGCAAAGTGTTGACCAATATGCAATCTAGTTTCTTAAATTTATTTAGTTTTACACAAATATTTTATTTAATATTTTTATATATTTTATTACATATTATGTATTTTTTATATATTTATTATATTTAGAAAATGCAGATCCTAACATAATTAGCTGTAGCAGCTCGACATCAACACAAATGGAGGGTAGCAGCTCGACATCAACACATTTGGAGCCATCTAATGGTATACAATTTAATTTATAATAATTTTAGATTATAGCTAATTATTGATAAATTTTGTTAGAGTTAATTATTGAAGCAGTTCGAATGAGACCGGCACTCTGGAACATAAGAGACCAGAGTTTTAAAAATAGGATAATCCGGACCAAATTATGGGAAGAAGTAGCGAAGGAAGCAAGTAAGTAATTTGTTTTTAAAGTACCTTATTTTAGTGTATAATTTGTTTTTAAATTTTGTAGATATGCCAACTGACGCAGCCAGTGTACTTAAGGTCAGAAAATTGTGGGACTGCATAAAGGCGTCTTATGTACGTTCAAAAAAAAGAAGTGCTAGTGGTTCTGCAGGGGGAACGAAAGAATATAAATACACCAAGCTTCTTTCATTTCTTGATGATACGATGGAGCCAAGAAGGTATACAATTCTAAAACACATTTGACATATTTTCATTACATAGTTACTATTTATTGTATTGTTTTAGATCAATAGAACTATGTGAATATAGTCGTGAGCCAATGATGGAAGAAGATGGTGACAATTGCGAGATAAAATCGCTTACCCCAATACCAACCACTCGAAAACGTAAGAATATATATATATATATATATATATATATATATATATATATATATATATATATATATATATATATATATATATATATATATATATTATATATATATATATATATATATATATATATATATATATATATATATATATATATATATATATATATATATATATATATATATATATATATATATATATATATATATATATATATATATATATATATATATATATATATATATGTATATATGTGTATATATATATATATAAATACATATATATTTTAATTAAGTAGAAACGATTATCTTTAATGTATTGATATCTTTTTATTAATTCTTTAGGAAAGACTTCGTACCAAGATGAAAACTTGGACCTTAAGAGGACGTATGTAAACGCGGTGGTAAGCAAGATAAATGCTTCCCCATCTCCTCAAACGTGTAGCCACCCTACCAATACACCACCTATTGATCCAATGGACCAAGAGCTAGAGGGGTTTTGGGGAATGCTGAAACCCTATTTACAACGGCTATATTTATTAAGAAGGTTTAAAACCCAGCGTGAATTATTTAGAATTGTAAATGAAGCACTGGAGGAACAGGTAAAACCAACCATTTAACATAAACATTATAAATATTACAGTTTTATTTATAATTTTCATTTTGCAGGAAGATAGCTAAAATGTAGTTTGGACAAAATGATAATTTGGACGTATATATTACAAGTATTAATAACTCAAAGGATTATTGGTTTAGATAAGTATTGTTCCTTAAATTTATTTGTTAATTCAATTATTTGTTCGTTTTTTTTTTTTTAGGAAAAAATCATCGAAATGCAATGAACTAAATCAAAATAAAACGCTTATTTTTTAACATTTTTTTGAATTTTATTTTTTATTTTGAAAAAATAATCGATATGCAATTTAATTTTTATAAAATTTATTTATTAGTTATTATCATTTTTTTTTTATTAAACTTTTAATGTTATATTGAATTGAATTCTTATTATGTGATATTATATTTTATTTTATTATATATTATTTATAATTATTTATATAAACATATTATTATGTATATTATATATTTTGAAAAGACATTAAAGATTTTTATGCCTAATGGAAGTTCATTTTACACACAAATATTTTAAATCATTTTTATTTAATTTTTGTAATTTTATAATTTTTAATGTTGAATTAGCTATTTTAACACTTCCATGTGGCTTTTTGCTTTAATCAATTAAATTAAAATAAAACGCTTATTTTTTTTAAACTTTTTTTGAATTTTATTTTGAAAAACTAATAAAAAAGTATGTCAATTTATTAATAATATAAATAGAGTTTTTTTTCTGAATGGGCCGTGATGAATAAGTGCTGTGCACTTCAATTTCAACAAAATTAAAATATATGCCTTTTCCAACTTTTCCTTATTAATTTTAAGAGGTTCGTCATAACAGAAGGATACATTACATCGCTCATCACCACTTGATTTATCCCTCGCTTTCCAACATTTATGCTGAGTTGCAGAAGAGGACGCATACTTTATTGTGCAATAAATCTTCGATTAATTCTGAGATGCTTTATAAAGGACCAACTTATCAAATTATAATAGGTATCTTATGATATATCAAATTAAAGGTTTTTCATGACACAAACAGACCCCTATTGCGAATGTCATGTCGATATCGATCGACAAAATTTAGCGTTAAAAATCTTGCATGTTAATTTACTTTTATCAATGAATCAAAATGTTTCTGTGCTAAGGGGTCTTAAAATCCCAACCAAAAAAAATCCCTTTCTTTAAAATCTCGCTTTTGGAAATACTGTTCATTAAAATACAAATTTTTGTAATAAAAAAACGTTTAAAAGAGTCAGACATAAAATATTGATAAAAAAAATTATCGTACATTTAAAATAAAAGAAATGTTAAAACTAAGGATTTTCCGTATTTTAGATAATTAGTTTTTTTAAGTGTTCAAATATCATAAGATGATCCGCTGAAGTGGATATTTTTAAAAGTAACTCATTATTTTATAATATGATAACTACAAAACAATATTATACCTAAAAAACTAGGTGCGTATTGTCATTTGTAGGGCGATACAACATTTTTGAAGACTCAAAAAAGAAATATTTTACGATTTAGAAAACCCTTACTTTATATTTGTACTGCCGGACAGCCCTATTACCACCTACATTTTTCAGAAAGTTTATGAATTCTGTTTTTATTCTGTCGCTATACCCGAACTGATAGAATGAATGAATTCTGTTTCTATATCTCTTCTGCAATCATAAATATTACCAAAAAAAGTAAGGGAGGTTTCAGTTTTTTAGCGATAACAAACCAACCCTGAACACTTAAAAAACTAATTACCTAAAATATGGAAAATTCTTAGTTTTAATATTTCTTTTGTTTTAAATGTACGATCATTTTTTTCTATCAATATTTTATGTCTAACTCTTTTAAACGTTTTTTTATTACAAAAAATGGTATTTTATGAGCGGGATTTCCAAAGGCAAGATTTTTAAGAACGGGATTTTTTTTGGTAGGGATTTTACGACCCCTTAGCACAGAAAAATTTTGATTCATTGATAAAAGTAAATTAACAGGCAAGATTTTTAATGCTAAATTTTGCCGATTGGTATAGACATGACATCCGCAATAGGGGTGTATTTTTGTAATGAAAAACCTTTAATTTGATATATAATGAGCCAGAATTAATTGAAGATTTATTGCACAATAAAGTATGCGCCCTCTTAACAAACCATATAAGCAATAAGCATGCTTTATTTTCAGGTTATACCAGTTTGCCCACCCGATAGCTCATTTAACCGGGTCATACATAGAGAATATATTAGGGAAGACATTTCTATTCCGAGGGGAAAAGCCGTATGGAAGCATTGAAAACCCAACAATTAAAAGAATAAATTAATGTATAAAAATTCAAGAATATGTAACAAAAAACTTCCATTAGGCACAAAACCCTCATATTCAAAAACAAATACATACATATGTACATAATTACATAAATTATAAAATTTTGACCAATTTCACGAGGTCCAATACCAGCAAAAACCAACTTGACGCCTGAAAAGAAATAAAAATATATAAAATAACCGAATCTATCCATTACGGTTTAGGAACGATACTTATGAAATAATCAAATCTTCGACAGCTGCCATTCTACTTGCCCATCTCCAGAGAAATAATCGTTAAACCGGTCCCGAGTTCTTTTCGCTATGCTACTCGAATTCCTATTCATAGCTTGTAGTGGCAAAAAGCAATTGGCTTGATTATCCCAAGAACCTTAAAATAAATGTAAACTCTTTATTTTTATCAACTTAATTGAATTTAAATTAATCTTTTACCTGGACGTTTCCCTTCTATTTCTTGCCTCACAATATCAGGAGAAATATAATTCGTATTCCTTTTTCTCAACCAATTGTGCAGGCAGACGCAACATTGAACCACATCCTGAACTAAGCTAACATCTGCTATTATGGCTGTTCGGAATATTCGCCACTTAGCAGAAAGGATACCGAAACTGCTTTCTATCATCCGACGTGCTCGACTAAGCCGATAATTAAATAACTTGTGTTTTGGCGTCGGCATTGTAACATATGGCTTAAGCATGTTTTCAGTTAAGCAAAAGGCATCGTCGGCGACAAAAACATATGGAACGTCCGTGAAACTATCTGTAACGTTCCTAGGTTGAGGAATGCTGCAATTTTTATATAAATATTTAATTAATCAAATTATCCTTAAAATCTGTTACATCAAAAAGGCTACAATCTATACTAACGGAAGGGTTTTATCATAAAATTGTTTCCCGAAATTGCTTTCCCGGAAAATTCCTCCGTCACTCTGGCGACCTGCAGCACCAATATCGCACATCATGAAATTGTAGTCATGATCACATATCGCCATTAAAACAATTGAAGACGTCTTCTTGTAATTGAAGAACTCCGATCCCGAATTACTTGGTGCCTAAAAACATAAAATATGGATTCATAAAATAAATGTTTATAAACATATTTATATTATCTCACTTGGATTGTTATGTGTTTTCCGTCGATTGCTCCTATGCAGTTCGGAAAATTCCACCTGTCCTCAAATCCGGATGCGACCTTCAAAAAATATTCTGCTGTCAGCTTTGGAAACACCTTTCTCTTCAAAACTGCGGTAATACTCTGCGTTGTTTCCGAAACAATTCGGTGAACACTAGTTTGCGAGCATTTGTATGCTATCGCTAAACTGGTCTGTGATTCACCGGTTGCAAGATATCTAATTAATAGAATATTGACAACATACATATGCATAAATAATAAAACTGAAAAGCTAAGATTGCATATCAGTCAACGTCGATTCTCATTTTCTCTGTGTAACTGAATTTTTATTAGAACAAAAGTGAAGAAATGTTCTTTTAATAAATAATTAAAAGTGTAAAATTTTCGCGTTTTCATGTATTTAAGAAAAATATCGTTAAAAAAAATTTGTTTAGCAAAGTGATATGCAAACTGTTCCAATGAAAATAACTAAGATGTCTAAAATAACATTATACATTATAAAGAATAAGTGAATGTATATATTACGTACCTTAACGTCACCGCTAATCTTAAGGTAGGGCTCAATGGTTCCCTCACTACAGTTTGCTTTTCGATTAATGGCGTGACCATTTCTAGCAATTCATTAAAACTTTCCAGGTTCATCCTGGTGTAATTAAAAAATAGTTGGGGATCTTGTTTGATCTCGTTGAATATTGCATTAAATGCACCTGTTCTGTTCCGCTCCAAGTAATAAGCACGCACCCAACACTTTCTTTTTTTTCTTGAAATTCTTTTTTCTTCCTCCTCTTCCTCACTGCTAGTGAATACAATATTCATGGGATCCAAATAATCGATATCCAAATTTCCAATTTCAACATTCATTGTCAAAGTTCAAAATGGCAAAATTAATTTAAAAAACAACAATTCACTTTTCACAATCACAAACCACAATCACTAAACGTCGAACGAGCTACAAAATTTATGATTTTTTTTTTGGTTATGTTACCACCGCTGTCAAAGTTTATCCATAAAATTTTACTATAAAACAAAAAACAAAAGAAATTTGCCGTCTTTGTCATTCTGCTGATATTTTGTCTTCTTTCACTTTCCAGTCAAATATTAAGTGTTTCATAATGGAATACAACGCTAACTAGTTTTACTCTATTTTTCTAAAATAATATTTCTCTTTAACGAGTAAAATCAATTCTAAAATCAGAAATCCGAATTTATATATGTATTAATTCACAACTTATACCGGGCTGGTAACAGAATATTAGGAACAAATTTTAACCAAGTAAATGGTTAGAGTTATTTGTTCCTTCAAAAAATTAACCAACTCTTGGCTGTTAAAATCTACAGACCAAGAAATTGCATGGAAAAATGTTAATGTGACGCGGGGTTAAAGAATATAATTTAAAAATCATCTAAATTTGATTAAAATCCAAAAATATAAAGAATATATCAATAAAATACAAAAATCTGAAAAAGTGTGCCAAATAAAGTTTACATTTCACTTATGTAAATATAATCAATGATCAAATAAAGAACAGGAAAGAATATTAATATCTGCTACTTAGACCAAAACTTCAAACAGACTTTCAACATTTGATACAGTAAACAACCAAGATCTCAACTGTTTCAGGAATACCATCAATGGAAGTAGATCAGAGCGCAGATTAATTGGTAGTTTATTAAATAGAGCAGGAGCGTTTACAAGAAAACATTGTTTAAAATGTGTTGTTCTAAAACGAGGAATTGAAGCAATGCAAATATTGTGTGAGCGTAGCCTACCTGAGGGGTCCAATAATCGAAACAAACGATTTCCGCTTCTACTATAAAATATTTTTAATATCTTGTAAATATAAAGATGTCTTAATGGCAATATAAAGTTATTGCAAAACACTGGCCAGGAGCTATCAGTTTGTTTCTTACCATAAATAATTCTGATCGCGTGTTTCTGTGCGGTAACTAGGGGTTTTAGAGAGCTTTTATAAGCGCCACCCCAACAAGTTATTCCATATTGAAGTTTTGACTGGAATAAGGCATAATAGATGGATTTTAAAACCCTAACAGGGCATGCAGACTTTAAGAAGTAAAATTTTGTATTTACCATCAAAAAATATTTCCTTAGGTCATCTGCATGTGCTTTCCAATTTAAACGACTATCCAGAGTTACACCAAGGTATTTGAACTGAGAAACAACTTCAATATTTAAACAATTCCTGGTGCAGTTATTTTTATCACATTCTAGCGCATGACTGGTTACTAATGGAGGTTGTGTCAATCCAATGTTAGGACTAAAGTGAACAATTTTTGTTTTATCACTAATTATCATCGAATGAACTGAGAACCATTTATTTAGAAGATCTAAATCTTGATTCATCTGATCCGTTATCATGTTTATTTTATTTTGAATATAACATAAGGCCATATCATCTGCAAAAGCTGAAATTTTTCCATGGAAATTTAGCTTAAATAAAGAATTTATGTAGATTAAGAATAAAATCGGCCCTAAAACCGAACCTTGTGGCACGCCAATATTATATGATCTTTCAGAACTCGTTTCTTTATTAATTTTTACTGATACTGGTCTCTGAGATAGATATGAACTAAACCATTTCAGAATAAATCCTCTAAAACCAGCTGCATGCAGTTTTTCCAACAGAAGGCAGTGTACGACCATGTCAAATGCCTTAGTGATGTCTATAAATAATCCTGATACAGTTTCTTTATTATTCAAGCCAACATATACAGAATTTAAGAAGTGAAGTAAAGCGTCTTCTGTACTAAGACCAACTCGAAAACCAAATTGTGAGGGGCTGAAGAAATTAATTTTATCTAAGAAAGATAAAACCCTATTCTTGATGCATTTCTCAAATATTTTTGCAAAAACTGAGAGCATAGAGATTGGTCTATAGTTTTCGACCTTTGTTTTGTCATTTTTTTTATATAGAGGAATAATTACAGCACGCTTTAATGCTTTAGGAAAAATACCTGTTTCAATGCTTAAGTTAAAGATGTAGGCTAATACATCCACTAAAAGAGGTGATATCTCTTTTATAAGTTTGTTTGTAATTTCGTCAATCCCGCTAGAAATTTTGTTGTCAAGAGAGTTGATCATTTTATATAACTCAGAGGAAGTGATTGGAAGAAACACAAAGCTGTTCGAATTCAAATCGCAGCCTTTCAGAATTTTCTTCTCTGAACATGATAAATTATCGGGTGATAGAGTATTCTGAAGAGCTTGTGCAATATTACCATAGTAATTTATAAAACAATTCGCAATTTCTTTATCACTTGTGAAAACTCTGTTATCCTGAGTTATAATTTCTTCGATAGGTGTAGAGTTGCTGTCTTTATTTAAAATTTCATTGACTATTTGCCACTCTTTTTTTGGATTCCTCTTAAATCTGTCAAATTTATTTAAGTAGTACTCCTCTCTAACACTTTTTATATTTTTTTTTAACTTTTTAGAGAGATCCTTTGAGTAGTTTTTTAATTTGTTGTTATGTGGATGTTTTCTTGACTTTAAAGAATAAAAATTAGCTTTATGGATACAACGAACGAGCGAATTTGTAATCCAAGGTTTGATTTTGTTAGTTTTCCGCTTATTTGGAATTATAGCACTGCAGGCATTAATATGTTGTTTTAAAGTTGACAGAAATAAATCAAATGCAATTTCTGGATCATTTTCTTTATAAATATTTACCCAAAACTCATACAGTAGTAAATTTCTAAGTTTTGCAAAATCAGTAAACACAGCATCCTGGTTGAGTAAACTAGGTTTACACCTTGTTTTTTTTTTTGAATGAGAATTATGACTGAATTTTATTTCACCAAAGATAAGATCGTGGTCTGTAATATTTATGCGTGCTACCGACGTAGAGACCTGAAATTGAGATTAAGTCTAAAAAAGATATGATCCAGACATGCATCAAAGCGAGTTGGTTCATTGATCACTGATGACAAACCAAACGAGGCCATAGCAAAAGTGTATTTCTCCAAATCAGAGCATTGTTTTAGAAGGTTTAAATTCATATCACCTAACAGAAACATGTTTTTAGATTTGATTTTTCTAAGTATTGAATTTAACTCACTAAGAAAATTATCCATACTTACAAGGTTTTGCAACCGGTAAGCAAGTAGAAAAGTAAACAAGTCACCACAAATTGTTACATCCACTCTCAATAAATCACCTCCCTTCGCCTCGATTTTAGAACAACTACATTTTAATGAATCCTTAACAAAAACCAATACTCCACCTGATCTATATGACTCATTACAGTTACTGTAAGATTTGTATCCCTTAATAGAATAATTTGAAGATTCATTGCTATATATCCATGTCTCAGTTAAAAAGATTAGATCTGGAAGATTGTTTAAAGTGTGTAATTGAACTATGAAATTGTTGAAATTTTGTCTCAAACTCCGAATGTTTTGTAGGCAGAAAACAAGTTTGTTATCATACTGATGAGAATTATGTTGTGATTTTACTGAATTGCTAAAAGAGGAAGTATAGTAATTTAAGTTAGATGAGTCCTGACTCATTATTTAATATTTATAACTAAAAACTTTTTTTAAATAAAAATAAGTAAAATAAAAAAAATATTTACAGACGAGCAAGGTCATCTAGACTTCTTATAATATGTAAGACACTTTTATCCTCTTTTCGCATCATAATAACAGCATTACGGATCCACAAATATTTAAAATGTTTATTTAGTTTAATAGTTTTGGCTGCCTGTAGAAGTTTCCGTTGATTGAATGTTAAGCTGTCATTAAAATAAATTAATGCATCTTCAGTAGCTGAATCACAAAAAGTCTTTGCCTTGACTTTTATTTTAGATGAATACTTGGTTCTCATGATGTTGTCCTTCACTCGACGAGAAACAAATTTCACAAAAATAACATCATTTGTTTGCACTTTGTTTAACTTTGCTGTTCTTGAGGCTTTACGAAAGCAGTAATCAAGATCATTAGGTGAAACTTTCAATCCAATTCCACGATTAATCACATCAACAACCGTCTCTATTAAATTTTCGTTGGCAGTGGCTGGTAAACCAGAGATTTCTAAACAATTTTGACGAGATATCTTTTCTTGTTCTTCCAATCTGATATCCTGATTGCTGATTAGGCTTCTCAACTGTTTATTTTCATCTTCTAATATTTGAATACGCTTAATCGAATTTTCTAAGATTTGAAGTCTGTCTAATATAGACGCAAAATGTTTTTCATTAGAAGCCTTCATATCCTTTATCTCTTGAAAAATTAAACTTAACTCAGGTGGTGATGTGTTATTTATTTGACTAGTTGAAAGTATTGATGAAACTTGATTTGTGTTGTTACTGTGAAATGATGACGTAGAAGGTGATTGACTTTTAGAAGCGACATGTAAATGATTGCCTACATTTGATTTCTCAACTTTATTTGATTTTAAACACTGTTCGCATTTCCAGGTTAACTTAAGTTTTGCAATATGATCGGTATCATCCGGTTTTAACTTTAAACAAGTGGCATGATAAACGGATTTGCATACAACACAACACAAGTTTAACGTATTTGAATTTCTGTCTACTTTATTCATGCAAATCGAGCAATTAGTCATTATGAATTTATTTTGTTTTTAATTTTAGTTTGATAACAAATTTACACAATTAAATACTTTAAGGAATGATTTATAGATAAATTTTCAGATTATGTTAGATTTTTTCACTTGTTGCACAAGATGAATGAATTCATTTTTGTTTAAAACAGTGACATTCCAATAACAATTGAACAGTTAGACCTTATCAAGGTGAACTTGTTTTTGTTCTTAATTTAATGAATCAAAATCTGAATCACAAACAGTTTGAAAAATCAAACTCACTTTAATAACTTTTAGATTTAGTTAATAATAAATAAAATTTATAATAAAATTTTAAATATTTTTTGAAGAATAATTTAATTTTATATTGTTTTTATTTTTTATTATATTCAACACTATATGTAATTTCATTTATAATTATTATTTTTTTTGTGTATTCAAAGTCGTGTGTTCCCCGCAACACACAACGATCGAATGAGCAAGAAAAATGTACATTTTTTCTACACAAAATTCCTACAACCGTGTATTTTTCAAATTTTTTACTTTGTAATGTTCGAAGATAAGGAGGGACTGAAAAAAATCTCGAATACAAGTCGATTGTTTTCGACGCTTTCAAAAATTACAACAACAATGGTTTAAGACTAGAAAAAAATAACCTTTCATATGACACATCACTTGTCAAGGTCAAACAAATTTTCTAAACAACGTTTTAAAAGAAAAGCCGGCCGCAATAGTTTAAGTTCAATCTTTACAACATTTGTTAGAACCGTGATGATTTCAATATTACTTCGGTCTGAAAGACCTAAGTAATACATTCTCGAGCCAAAAGCGAAATTTTTACTCATCTTGGCGAAGTGAAATTCTTACGTTTTAGGACCTACCGATTGTAAAAAAGCAAAATAAAATAATGTCTGTCTGTCGGCCGGCCTACAAAATCTAGAAAACCGCTGGAAGGATTTCAAAAATTTTTGTATTTAAAAATAGGTATTAATTGTAAGAGCCAAAAGGACGATGTGTTCGATAACTGTGTCTCAAAAAGATCGTCAAGTGTGTCAAAACAAGGAAATTTGCATATTTCTTGCTTAAAAATCGATAATTTTAAGTGATGAGTACTAACCTTTAATTTAGAGAAATCTTGATAGTCGGGATTGGTAAGTGAGATCAAAAACTAGATTATTGCATTATAAGTTTGTCAAAAAAATATTGTCAAATGTGTCAAAAGAATGATTTTCATTTATTTTTTTACCCAATTTTACGGAAAAAAATAAAATTAATTATTTGTATGACATGAAATGTAATTGAACATGAAATTGGACATGGAAATTTTTGAAATATTTTTGGAATTTTGATAAAAAGTTTGCTAAAATTTTTGCAATAATTTTATTAATTTTGGGAAAAGTTTAAATTTGATTTATATAATTTTTAAAATATTTTTGGAATTTTAAAAAAAGGTTGTAGTTTTGATTTTGTTATAATTATGTATTGTGATATTTTTAGAATTTTGGAAAAAGTTTGAATTTTTGAATTTTTGGAATATTTTTAAAATTTTGAAAAAGTTTGTATTTTTGATTTTATTATAATTTTTGGAATTTTGAAAAAAGTTTGCTTTTTTGATTTTCTTATAAGTTTTCCAATATTTTTAGAATTCTGAAAAACAATTCAATTTTTGGTTTTATTATAATTTTTGTAATAGTTTTAGAATTTTGAAAAAAGTTTAATTTTTTGATTTTGTTATAATTTTTGGAATATTTTTAAAATTTTGAAAAAAATTTTAAATTTTTGTTTTCATTATAATTTTTAGAATATTTTTGGAATTTTGAAAGAAATATGAATTTCTGATTTTGTAATATTTTCTCGAAAATATAAATATAGAAAGGGTTTTGAGTAGTTTGGTGAGTGTATCATCTTTTCACAAAGTTATATTTATGTTTCATCTGTTATAATTTTACGGCAACGTTTTGAGATTTTATGTTAGTTTTGTAATAAATTTCTAAAAAGAGAACTTGTACTTATTCAAAGAGTTTTATGTTTGATATACATCGCTGTCCAAAACTAAAATCAATGTCCTCATAAGAGTTTTTTTGCCGAAAACTAAATCAAAATCTTTAACCCATACCGAAGTTTTGATATCTCAGAGCTTGAGATTTCAGCCCCTCCATATTTTTTCTTTTGTAATGTTCGAAGTTAAGGGAAAGGGACAGGAAAAAAACACACGTTTTTATAATAACTCCAAACTTAAGCAGTCGATGTTATGTATCAGACTATACATTTCATAAAAACAAATTATTAAATATTTTAAATGTTATAAATAAAAAAAAATTGAAATTGTAATCAGCTACATAAGGCAATCATATGTTAAGAAGGTCATCTGATTACAATCGATGTTCAATGTATAAATAAAATTATTTTTATATTTCATTGTGATATCAGATATTAAATAAATCAGTACCTCTGTTAGAAATATACGTCTGTAATTATTATTTAATTATTATACAAATATCTAGTATTTCATCTAGTCTAGAAATACATAAAAATCTGGCGAAGAGGATAGGATTAGTGCAGAAATTCTATTTAGTAAGAAGTCTATGTTAATTTGGATAAATTAACATTAAAAAGAATTTAGAAAAGCTGTACTAAATAATTGTTTCTTAAAAGCAAGAAAAAATACAATTTACCTCGTGGGAGAAAATTGGATAGGTCATTCAAAGCTACCGTAAGTTATTTTTTACGTTATATTACGAAAAAAGTGCAAGTGAATACAAAGTTTTTGGATTGGATAGTTTTTTTTGCATGAAAAGCAAAATTTAAATTGTGATAGTGCAAAATGATTGGAAATATTGAACCGTATATCCCTGGTGATGATTTTTCAGCATACGAAGAACGTTTAAATCAATTTTTTATCGTAAATGATTTGGATGAAGCAAAAAAAGTCGCATTTTTCATTACGGTTATGGGAACCGATACGTATAAAATTCTGAAATCATTATTAATTCCGGAAATTCCAAGTAAAAAAAAGTTTGAAGAATTAGTAGCGGTATTAAAATTACATTTTCAACCAAAACTGAATAAACGGGCTGAAAGGTTCAAATTTTCTAAGGCACAACAACAGGAAGGAGAAACGGTATCTGATTTTGTCGTGAGGCTAAAAGAATTGGCGCAAACTTGCGAATTCGGTACTTATCTGGATGACGCCTTAGCGGACAAATTTATAGTTGGGCTAAGAAAGGAAAGCATACAACGGGAAATTTTAAAAAAATCAGAAATAAAGTTCGAGGAGTGTTGCAGCATTGCACTTACAATGGAAATGTCAGAAAAAGAAACCAAAGCTATCAACCCAATACCCCATTGCTCAGTCAGAGATAATAGTCAATCATTTTATCACAAAAGTCGTTCTAGGAGAACAAGTAGTTCTAGAGAAAATAGTTCCAGAAAGGATAAGAGAGGTAACGCTCGTCATAGAAGTATCAGTCCAAGTTCCAGTTACAGTAGTCGATCATCAAGTCCAGTCAGTCATCGAAATAATCAATCTCAAGGAAAACTGTGTACCAGATGCGGTCTTTATAGTCATAATGAAAAACATTGTCCAGCACAGAAATGGAAATGTGGAAATGGAAATGTTTTATCTGCAATAGGAGAGGTCATACATCCACCGTTTGTAGGTCTAATAAAAGAGTCCATATAGTCAACAGTCTGAAAACAAATAATGGTTCTATATATACTACAGTTAATATTGAAAGTATAAACATTCGGATGGAAGTCGATCCTGGTGCCGGTTCATCATTAATAGATTGGGATAAGTATTTAAGTAGTTTTTCACATTTAGAATTATTAAATTGTAATCAAGAATTTTCATCCGTAACAGGTCAAGATATTTTCATAAAAGGAAAAATAAATGTCCAGGTGGAATTCGAGAAAGAAAATTTCCATTTAGAATTGGTTGTGATTGAAGCCGTAAAGCCGATGGAGAATCCGTTGCTTGGACGTGAATGGTTAAATGTTTTGGTTCCAACATGGAGAAACATGATGCATCAACTATTTACCAAGCAGTCGTGTAATATGTGTAAAGATAAAAATTCCAATAACATCATACAAGAAATCCAAGGTAAATATCCAAATGTTATTGCTAATAATGAAGAAGACCAAGTCATAGAGGGTTATACGGCGGAGATCCATGTCGATGAAAACGCGGTCCCAATTTTTCACAAATCTTATACAGTCCCTTTTAAGTTGCGTGACAAAGTAGAAGAAGCCGTGGATCGGTTAATTCAAATGAAAAAATTAGTACCCGTTAAACATAGTTTATGGGCCAGTCCAATAGTATCCGTTCCGAAAGCGAACGGCGATATCCGAATATGTATGGATTGCAAAGTGACGATAAATAAATATATCAAAACCGAGCATTATCCATTACCCAGAATAGACGACATATTCGCAGGCTTGTCTAATTGTAATTATTTTTGTGTTCTAGACATAACGGGAGCGTATCAACAACTTAAGGTATCCGAAAAGTCTCAGGAATATTTGACTATCAATACCCATAAGGGATTGTTCCGATTTACGAGACTCCCATTCGGGGTGAAAAGTTCACCTTCTATCTTTCAATTTGTTATGGATTCTATTTTAAAAAATTTAGATAAAGTCGCGTGCTATTTAGACGATATAATAATAGGAGGTAAATCTATGGAAGCCTGTAGAGTTAATTTAAATAATGTCCTAGAAAGATTAAACATCCACAAAGTCAGGATAAATCTAAACAAGAGTAAATTTTTAGTCCAGTCAGTCAACTATTTAGGTCATACAATCTCTTCTAAGGGTATTCAACCTAATCAAGAAAAAATAGAAGCATTAGTAAAAGCAAGAGCTCCAAACAATTTAAAAGAATTACAAGCCTATCTAGGGCTTATAAATTATTATGGTCGCTTTATACCAAATCTTTCGGCAGAATTGAAGGAATTATATGATCTTTTGAAAAAAGACTCGCCTTTTAATTGGTCGGAGAGTTGTCAAACTTGTTTTGAAAACTCCATAAAACTCATAGAAAGGCATAATATTTTGGAACTCTATGATCCACAGAAACCGCTCATTTTAGCTACAGATGCTAGTCCCTATGGGCTGGGAGCAATTTTGTCTCATGTGGTAAATGGGGTTGAAAAGCCTATACTGTTTGCTTCAAGTTCGTTATCACCTGCGGAGAAAAATTATTCGCAGCTTCATAGGGAAGCGTTAGCGATAATTTTTGGAATACAAAAATTTCACAAATATATCTACGGATATAAATTTACTATTGTGTCCGACCACGAAGCCTTGAAAGAAATTTTCAACCCTCGTAAATCAAACCCAGCGGTGGCAATTTCAAGACTTCAGAGATGGTCAATTATTTTGTCTATGTACGATTATAGTATTACGTACAGAAAAGGTACAGAAATGACAAATGTAGACGGGTTGTCTAGACTACCATTAAACTCATTAACAGAAGTTGAAGGTAGTAGAATAAATTATTTTAATTTTTCTGAGAAATTACCGGTAGATGTAACAGAAGTAACACTAGAAACGAGAAAAGATCCGGAGTTAGCTCAAGTGTATGAATATGTAATGCATGGATGGCCAAACATAACAAAAAATTTTACAGAAGAAGGTTAACTATATTATTCTAAACGAAAGTTATTATCTAGTGAAGATAACTGTCTCTATTATTTGAATAGAATTATTATTCCAGCAAAGCTGCAAAATAGTGTTTTGGATCTACTCCATGAAAACCATTTAGGCATTGTTAGGATGAAAATGGTAGCCAGGTCTTATGTTTGGTGGCACAAAATCGATCATGATATTGAACAATTCGTGAAAAAATGTTTCGTTTGTCAACAAACACAAAATGTGAGTAAAGAACCGGTTATAGCTTCTTGGCCGCAAACCACTTATCCAATGGAAAGAATCCATATGGATTTTTTTCATTTTCAGAAATTTGAGTTCTTGTTAATTATCGATGCTTATAGTAGATATTGTGAAATCGTATTAATGAAGAAAACAAATGCTATTGAGGTTATTGCATCCCTTCGGAAATTCTTTTGTATTTTTGGTTTACCAAAAGAAATTGTGTCAGACAACGGTCCACCATTTAATTCGACAGAATTTATTAAATTTGGAGAAGCTCACGGAATAAAAATTACCAAATCCCCGCCGTACCACCCTCAATCGAATGGTCTCGCCGAGCGGAATGTACAAACGGTTAAATTATGCTTAAAGAAATTATTCATGGATGAAACAAAACATTTAAACATTCAAGAAATGATCCAAAAATTTTTGATTCATCAGCGAAACACACCAAACTCAGTGAACTCTCGAACACCAGCTGAACTTATTTTTGCTTATAAACCGACAATATTATTTGATTTGGTTAATAAAAAAAAATCGGTTAGATTTTCAAATAATAATAATATCATACCTGATAAACTTTATAATAAAGATTTAAATGCAGATAAAAATGTTAAAATAAATCAGGAAGGAAATAATTTTGAAAATACAATTAGTTTTAAGAAGGATGAAAAAATTTTTTATCGAAACCATTTTCGAAATTATGTGAAATGGATTCCAGGCAGAATTGTAAAACAAGTTTCTAAATTCACATATTTAATTAAAATCAATGATAATGTTAGATTTGCACATGTAAATAGTTTAAGATTATCCAATTTGCATGATAAATATCATCCAAATATACAAATCCTGCCTGGAGATGATCGTTCTGAACCTCTTGAAGTCGATAATAAAATTAAAATGAAAAGAAGACGATCTTCAAGTGAATCAGGATGTGACAAAATTGAAATTAGAAGATCAAAACGGGAAAAGAAAGTACCTGATCGTTTATATTATGAAGTATAAAAAAATTAGTTTTAAGAAATTGATATTCAAATAGTTAACTTAGAATTAAGAAAATATTAAGGTGGTGGTTTTATTAAAAAGGGGGAAAGTTGTTATGTATCAGACTATACATTTCATAAAAACAAATTATTAAATATTTTAAATGTTATAAATAAAAAAAAATTGAAATTGTAATCAGCTACATAAGGCAATCATATGTTAAGAAGGTCATCTGATTACAATCGATGTTCAATGTATAAATAAAATTATTTTTTTCTGTGACGGGAAAAAAGTTTAACATTTTACTTCTGCTGACAGGTGCAAAAATGCTACTTTTCATAAAATACTTTTTTCCCCGGGAAAAAAGTATGTACTTTTTTCCCGGATAGATAAAAATATATATATAAATACATATATACACATAAATGATGAATATTATGAATATTTATGAACATTTATGACTATTTTAATGTTATGAAAAGCTATACCGTTTTCTTCTTGATGTTAATAACTGGTTTTGACAAATAAAATGAAACTTAATTTTAAGTTTTTATTCAAGAAAAATTCGTATGGTGTGGTGAATATACATATTGTAATATTTGTTTAATATTATTTTTTCAATAATTATATTAATATTTATCCAGTCACAGAAAAAAATAGTGTATTATACACGGGAAAAATTGTAGATTTTAGCTCTCGGTTTTTTGTCTCCCTCCGCTTCGCGTCGGGAGACAACACAACCTCGAGCTAAAATCTACTACTTTTTTCCCTTGTATAATAAATAACTATTTATATTTCATTGTGATATCAGATATTAAATAAATCAGTACCTCTGTTAGAAATATACGTCTGTAATTATTATTTAATTATTATACAAATATCTAGTATTTCATCTAGTCTAGAAATACATAAAAGTCGATAGATAATTCATCGAAATTTTTTTTAATTCATCGAGATTATTTTTAAATATTTCGATTTTCTTCAATTTGTTTTTAACTTTTAACTCTTTAAAAAAAACTTCTGTTTTACCATCTCTTTATTTACATATGTCCATTAAATATAGATAAAAACAAATATTTATAATTTTTTTGTTTTCAATAGGAGTGGTCAATAACATTTTATAACTGTAGAAATTTTCAGACATATAAACGAAATTTTAGATAGATAAACCTCTACTGTGTTGTAGATATCATCCAGTTGTAGAATCCAAACAACTAAAGACTGGGTAGTCAAGAGATCATTCGTTAAAAATATGATTGTATTAATGGAATTGTAATAAGTATCACCCACATCTTAAACTTAAATATTTATTTTATTCTCACCGACATAAGTCAGAGATTCTAAGATCAAAATGATATTTTAATCTGTTTTCGTTATTTTTTAAATTTATTTAAAATTAAGACTAATCAAACACTTAATTTAGGTCGTTTATTGTCCATTTGCTTTCTTGTTATTGGTAGGGAAAATCGCCTCTGTCAATGTTGATAAAAAGGAATAATTGATAATTTACACAATGCGGGCACAAACGATTGATTTTAAATAGCTTATCAACCAAATCAATGATAGAGTAATTTTGCTTTAAGCTAACATAAATTGTTATCGTTTAGAACTTCGTAATTCGTGCTGTGTGTGCATGTTAACTTACGTTTATCTATTTTTTAACCAAACAATATAAATTTCAAATTTTCCGGAACAATAAATTAAATTAACCCTCATTTTACATTTAAATTGTTATTGTGTTGTACAAAGACGAATTGGCAAGTAGTTGGCTTTAAATACATACACAATAACTGTTCAGAAAACTGAAACATATATTTGTGGCTCTAAAATGTATGCTCGAGAGAATAAAAGGTAAAGAAATTGAGATCTTAGTCACTTAACAAATCATCCCCATAAAATCCTATCGAAATAGTTACGTGTTTTTCTTATATATGTCTAAACAACGACCAATAAAAGTAGACAAAATAGAAAAACCATAAAAATAAAATAAATAAATAGATATCATTTGTATCTTTAGAATAGAATCATGCCAAACGAAAAACTACAGAAGTACATTTCCATTATTTATTTCGTTTTAAGTAAATTTTTTCCGAGACAAACTAAATGTAATTGAGATAGAAAGAAAGATTGGATATAAGATTTAAAGAAGATTGATGAATTTGTTTTTTTGTTTTCCAAATTTCTTTAGGTGATTTTAATTTTTTTTTTTAAATTTTTTTTTCCAGGAAACAGACTGAAGCTATCGATCTTTAGTTGAAAATTCATTTATTATGCAATTTAAGCTAAAGTAAAGTTTTAATACTAATTGAAAATCGATTACCCAAATGAAAATTAAGTACTATTCTTTGGTTTTATTTTGAGCCCGCATTTTTTAGTTATAATTATTAAAAAACACAATGGAGGGATCAGTTTTTGTTGGTTTGTAATTTCTTTTATTTTAGATCAACGGGTGTGACAACCCTACGTTAATAAAAGTTCAATGTAACAAAATCAATCGAATTAAACTATTTACTTCATGAGTTAACTCGACAATCCCTATGAACTCTGTTCTAACCACATTCGCGTAGTGAGAAAGAGATCTTTAAGCCACATTCTACACTGAAAGAAAAGATTATGAGCAATTTGGTTGTGAGGATCAATGAAAGGTTTGTAGTTTGCCAAAAATTCTTTACTTCTGAGATAGTTGTCACATCTACGGCATTAATCTTAAAATTGATATATTGAACAGATTTATTCGGTTGCGACAACTTATATAGTTTTTATGGTTTTAGTTATATTTTGAGTTTTGATGATCTTCTTTAGTTCGAAATGTTAACTTTGATAAAGTAAATATTTCATTTTGTTTTGTGTGTTTATTGTTCTGTTATAAAAAATCTTTGGAAATCACATGATAAAATTGTTAAGATTGTTTAACTAGTTTATTTTAGAATAAATTTTAAATCTGTTTTGATTTATTTATTGTTAGTGGAAAATGTGGTAAAGCTTGTGATTAGATTTAACATACATAACAAAATTTCATTTTATAATATATATAAACTAAATAGAACAAATTAATTTTTACTAAATATTGTTTATAGTTTTAAGTAATTATGTGAAAAAGGCGATGGTGAAAAAATTTGTAGCCTAAAATACTATTTGAGATGCCTGATGTAAAAAAAAGCTATTTTATTTCTAAAAAAATATTCTGATATTCTCACACGTTTTCTTAACATATTAAGATATTGATTATCCTTTTAATTAATTAGATAATAAGAAAAACAAATGTTTGTAAATGTATTTTTTACCTAAATAAGTAAAATATTTTTCAACGAGCCAAACTATTGTATTTTTATGTTTTATTATAACATTTTTGTCATGTCATTTTTGACGATAGAAACTCCAAACAGTTTATCGAAGTTTAATAAAAAGTAAATCATTTTAAATTCGGCTACAGCAACTAATTTGTGTACTTTTCATACCAATTTATTACCCAAAAGAGGTGGGTAGGACAACTGAATTTCAAAGTTTATGTGACAGAAATATTCGGGTGGCATAAATTGAGGTTGTGGTTAACGAATGTTTTTTTTCAGTGATGCAATGTATATTCGGGGTAAAATTTCGAAGAATTTAATTTCTATCCTTAACTCTTTATCAATCTTAAGGTAGTTTCTCTGTGTTATTAAGTTTCTAAGAGTCACATGTTACAAAAGCTGGAAATTTTTGGTTGTCTCGGTAAAATTTTTTAACGTTTTTAACTAATCACTCCTACGAAATAACTTCTTGATGCGGTTCGTTGGATTAGGTTAAAATATTTTTATTTACATAACCATGGGTAGGAAAACAGCGTTTACAGCGCTATCATATCAAAGAGAGCTAGATCAAAAATCAATCACAACTATTTTGAAAATTTATCACGACAGAGGTTTAGTTTTATTTGTATGATTCCGCGAGTTCATCCTGAATTTGGAGTTCCATCATCCGAAAAATTGAATAAATTTGCAATATACAAATAATACATAAATGCGATATATAAAATAAGCGAAGTATTAAAGCGATTTCACTAAATTTCACTAAATTTCCACGTTACTAATTAAACATCTGCACCTATTTTCGTAATTATTATTTCACCAAAATTACAAGTTACTATCCATAAATATTTAAAAGAACTCATCATATAAAATCAACATTTCAAATAACAACCCCTCTGGCACCACCCTTAAAACTTGTTTGGTTTTTTTTAAATCAAATATATTATTGTAAATTTAGGAAACACTTGTCTAACGAAACTTTATTTGATTAATTTAACAACTACTCGTATGACTCCAATATAATTTCTTGTCTTTTGTTAAACTTTTTTTTATAAATTGACACAAAAAAAACTCCAACCCAGCAAAATAGAACAAAGCGAAAAATTTTAATGTGTACGTTTTTGTTTGAATTAAAAATGAATGTTGAACTGAATCCAATGAAATTAATTGGAACATAATAGAATGATACCAGCAGAAAAAAAGGAACAAAAAACAGATATTCTGGTAAAATAAAATTCTTATTTTACTGTAGCAATTTCCATTTACTCAACAAAAAAATTATACTTTGATCGAATACGAATAAAAAATTGAGCAAAATTGGTTTTGAGGTTATGTCTTGTTAGAGAAATGAAATGTTTTTTTTTGTCAATTCTTATTTCAATTTGAATATTTATTTTTTGAAGTGAATTTAATTGAACACTGAAAGAAAAGTTTATTAGCAATGTGGTTGCGAGGATCACTAAAAGGTTATAGTAACGGACTAGCAGTTATAACAATCAAAATTCGTTTAAAGTAATTACGATTCGTCCTCTATAACTGAATTTAGTGTTGATAACTCAAATTTGGTTACACTAAATGAATAATTTGTTTGTAGATTGCTAAAAATTCTTTGTTTCTGAGTTGTCACAACTACGGCATTAATCTTGAAATTGGTATATTCAACAGATTTATTCGGTTGTCACAACTAATATCGTTTTTTTATGATTATTTT
Organism: Diogma glabrata; assembly: GCA_963693315.1. Classification (NCBI taxonomy): domain Eukaryota; kingdom Metazoa; phylum Arthropoda; class Insecta; order Diptera; family Cylindrotomidae; genus Diogma; species Diogma glabrata. Next base: position 293,510,021 of record OY856186.1, on the reverse strand, counting down.
CTTTTGAGTTTTATTTATTCTTTCTCTTCTTTAGTTTGAGATGTTATCTTTGTTAAAGTAAGGAATTCTTTGTAAATCGTATTATAAAAAATTATTTGATCTTTCGAGTGAAGTGTCAATTTTTTGTTTAAATTGTTGAACTAGTTTATTTGAGAATACAATATCAGTTTTGATCTATTTACTGTTAGTGGAAAATTTGGTAAAACTTGTGGTCTGATTTAACATACATTAAATACAAAGTTTTGTAATTTATATAAACTAAATAGAAAAAATTAATTTTTCCTGACTATTGTTTTTAGTTTTAAGTAATTATGTGAGGTGAAAAAATATCTATAGTTTAAAATGTGATTTGTGGTGCCCGATGTAAGAAAAAATCTATTTGATTTCTAAAAAATATCCTGTTATTCTCACATGTTTTTTTAATACATTGAGATGTTGATTATATTTTTAATTAATTAGTTAATCAGAAAAACAAATGTTTGGGTATAAAAAAGTGAAAAAAATTTTGACGAGCCAAAATAATTGTAGTTTTTAAGTTTTATTGTATCTTTTTTGTCTTGTCATCCTGTTTTTGACAAAAGAAATTCCAAACAGTTTATCGAAACTAAATTATAAGCAAAGTTATACTATACTAAACTTAAACGAAATATTCTGTTCCAACAACTGTAAAGCATTTTTTGTTCGGTTGAAGCAACTAATTTTTAAAGTTTTCGACCAATTTATTACCCAGTAGAAGCGAGTAGGACAACTGAAACTTGAAGCCAATGTGACAGAAATATTCGGTTGGCACAAAATAAGGTTGTGGTGACCGAGTTTTTTTTTCAGTAAGACTGATGTAGTTGTTTACGAGTACGACCAGTAACGGCATCACCAACGACTAACTACAACAACCAGGGTAAGCACAAAAGACCTTTAGATCGAAGTGCTACTGAAACATATTGGTTAAAGCAATCTAATTAAAAAATTTATTAAACTTAGATACTCGACGATCCAGACACTCGACGATACTCAACACCACAAGAACACCAGCCTCAAGTAGACCGTTCTGTAGTTGTATAACTGTTGAATGAATTTCGGGATTCGATTCTCCATATACGCTCTCTTGACGATGTTGAAAGAACCTCGTATTGATTTGAAATAGAATATTTTTTTCTGTCAAGGGCCGCCATGAGTGAGTTATGGAAGCAACAGAAGAGAAAATGCAAATAGAAAATGTGGAGCATCTGAGAATTGCGGTAAGCCAAAAAGTTATTGGATAAGTATAAAAAGCCTGCAACAATTTATTTGCAATAAATAAATTGCCTATAAACCAACACAATTTCGCTGCAAAAATACCGATCCAGATTATAAAATAAATAATTTAATGGTTACTACACTACACATAGAGTTTCAATTTTGAGGTCAATATAGTTTTTATTGTACTCTTGTTCAATAAATTAAAAATATGGAGCGGCTGAAATCTCATAGCTCTGAGATATCAAGACTTCGGTCTGGGTTAAGGATTTTGATATACTTTTCGGCAAAAAACTTTTATGAGAACATGGTTTTTAGTTTTGGGCAGCGATGTATATCAAACATAACTCTTTGTTAAAGTACAAGTATTTTTTATCTCTGTTTGGAAATTTATTACAAAACTAACACGAAACATACGTTGCCGGAAAATTATAAACAAAATTCCAAAAATATTGTTAAATTAAATTTTCCCCTCAGGCATTTAAGGAAAATGTCCATAATCATTTAAAACAATTAGTATAGTTGGGATAACTTGCCTCTATCCCCATCCCTTCCATTTTCCTCATCTCCTTCCTTTATAGTTGACATGGTATTTTCAGATATTCAAAGAGTCTAAATAATGAATATTTCATATTTAGTGTGCTAAACATGTCCAACTAATTAATAAAAAAAAAAATAAAATCAAACCTTTTTCAAAATCCCAAAAATATTCCAATAATTAGAATAAAATCAAATATTTAAACTTTTTCTAAATTCCAATAATATTCCAAAAATTCTTAAAAATTTAAACTTTTCCAAAATTCTTACAAAAATTATTACAAATCAAAAATTCTAACTTTTTTCAAAATTCCAAAATTTATAATAAAATCAAAAATTAAAATTTTTCAGAATTCTAAAGATATTCAAAAAATTCTTACAAAATCAAAAATTAAAACTTTTTCCAAAATTCTACAAATATTGCAAAAATTATTACAGAATCAAAAATGATAACAAAAACTATAACAAATACAAAAATTTCCATGTCCAATTTCATTTTCAATTACATTTACGTCACAAAAACAGCTACATTTTTTTGCCAAAAAATTGGCTAAAAAAATAAATGAAATCATTTTTTGACACACTTGACTTTATTTTTTTGTCAAACTTATAATGCCATAATTCTCTATGATAATAATAAATTTTCATGTCATACAAACTATTAATTTGATTTTTTTGGGTAAAAAATAAATAAAAACCTTTCTTTTGACACACTTGACAACATTTTTTTGACAAACTTATAATGCCATAATTCTCAATAATAATAAAACAATTTCATTTCAAACAAACAATTTTATTTTTTTCCAAAAAATTGGGTAAAAAAATAAATAAAAATCTTTATTTTGACACACTTGACAACATTTTTTTGACAAACTTATAATGCAATAATCTAGTTTTTGATCTCACATACCAATCCCTACCATCAAGATTTCTCCAAATTCAATGTTCCTACTCGTAATCACTTAAAATAAACGTGTTTTAAGCCAAAAATATGAAAATTTGCTATTTTTGACACACCTAATGATTCTTTGACACACTTCTGGTACAGTTATCGAACACAGCGCCCTTTCGGACCTGTCCCTTGAGTACATCTATTTTTAGAAAACAAATTTTTTGAAATCCCCCCAGCGGTTTTCCCTGCAGCGTAGGTAATGACGAACGGCCGGCCGGCAGACAGACATACATTTTTTTTTTTTGCTTTTTTAGAATCAGTAGGTCCAAAAACGTCGAGATATGCCAAAAAAAGTGGGGGTAAGAATTTCACTTTTAACTCATGAATGTAATACTTAGGTCTTTCAGACCGAAGTAATTTGTAATTGAGGTATGTTTTATTAAATCCTCTAATCAATTAACTGGAATTTTGATTTTGTTTAAAGCTAAAACCAATCCAACTTATCAAACCAATTCAACCAACTTATAGTTTCCAAGAAAAATGACCTTATTTTCATCATAAACTTTTCCTTGTTTGTTTCAAGCTCACTTATAGAAGCTATAAAAAGTGTTAATAATAAGCCATAATGAAAAGGCCACCGCTACACAGATAGAAATCTAGTTTTTTTTATGCCTAATAGGGTATATTCTATGCTTAAATTACGTTAATTCTCAACCGTGAATAAGCCAGGTGTATTATATACTTATAAGTATAGGAAGCTGCAGCAACATGTTTCAAATTGTGCTTTCAAAAAATCTAATAAAAAAAATTACCAAATTAAAGCCTTGGATATCTAAGTCCTTAGTAAACCATGCCAAAAAGTCAAAATTTTTATCCTTAAAATCAAAAAAGCATCCCGAAAATCTTAAACTTAATATATGGAGGGGCTGAAATCTCACAGCTCTGAGATATCAAGAACTCGGTCTGGGTTAAGAATTTTGATATAGTTTTCGGCAAAAAACTTTTATGAGGACATGGTTTTTAGTTTTAGGCAGCGATGTATATCAAACATAACTCTTTATTAAAGTACAAGTATATCTGTTTATATCTGTTTAAAAATTTATTACAAAACTAACACGAAACATCAATACGTTGCCGGAAAATTATAATCAAAATTCCAAAAATATTGTTAAATTAAATAAAATCAAACTTTTTCAAAATTCCAAAAATTAAAATAAAATCAAATATTTAAATATTTTCTAAATTCCAATAATATTTCAAAAATTCTTAAAAATTCAAAATTTTTCCAAAATTCTAAAAATATTGCAAAAATTATTACATAATCAAAAATTAAAACTTTTTCAAAATTCTAAAAATATTCCAAAAATTCTTACAAAATGAAAAATTAAAACTTTCGCCGAAATTATTACAAAATCAAAAAAAAATACTTTTTCAAAATTCCAAAAATATTTCAAAAACTTTAACGAATTCAAAAATTTCCATGTCCAATTTCATTTAAGATTACATTTACGTCATAAAAATAGCTACATTTTTTTCCCAAAATTTGGCTAAAAATTAAATGAAATCATTTTTTGACACACTTGACATTATTTTTTGACAAACTTATAATGCCATAATTCTCTATAATAATAATAAAATATCATGTCATACGAACTATTAATTTTATTTTTTCTCAAAAAATAGGGTAAAAAATAAATAAAAACCTTTCTTGTGATACACTTGACAACATTTTTTGACAAACTTATAATGCCATAATTCTCAATAATAATAATAAAATTTCATTTCAAACAAACAATTTTATTTTTTTCCAAAAAATTAGGTAAAAAACTAAATAAAAATCTTTTGACACACTTGACAACATTTTTTTGACAAACTTATAATGCCATAATTCTGAATAATAATAATAAAACTTCATTTCAAACAAACAATTAATTTTATTTTTTTTCCAAAAAATTAGGTAAAAAAATAAATAAAAATTTTTATTTTGACACACTTGACAACATTTTTTTGACAAACTTATAATGCAATAATCTAGTTTTTGATCTCACATACCAATCCAGACCATCAAGATTTCTCCAAATTTAATGTTCCTACTCGTAATCACTTAAAATGAACGTTTTTTAAGCCAAACATATGAAAATTTGCTATTTTTGACACACATAATGATTTTTTGATACACTTCCGGTACAGTTATCGAGCGTCCTTTCGGACCTGTCCCTTGTGAATACCTATTTTTAGAAATTATTATTAGAATTTAGAAAAAGATTAAATATTTGATTTTATTCTAATTTTTAGAACATTTTTAGAATTTTGAAAACAAAATTTTTGAATTTTATATATATTTTTAGAATTTTGAAAAAACTTCAATTTTTGATTTTGTAAGAATTTTTGGAATATTTTTAGAATTTTGAAAAATTTTAAATTTTTGATTTTATTATAATTTTAAGGAATATTATTAGAATTTAGAAAAATTTGAATACTTGATTTTATTCTAATTTTTGAAATATTTTTAGAATTTTGGAAAAAAAATTTTTGAATTTCAAATATATTTTTAGAATTTTGAAAAAAGTTTCAATTCTCGATTTTGTAAGAATTTTTGGAATATTTTTAGAATTTCGAAAAATTTTGAATTTTTGATTTTATTATAATTTTGGAAAAAGTCTCAATTTTCGGAATTTATAAGAATTTTTGGAATATTATTAGAATTTAGAAAAAGTTTAAATATTTGATTTTATTCTAATTTTTGGAATATTTCTAGAATTTTGAAAAATAGAATTTTTGAATCTTAAATATATTTTTAGAATTTTGAAAAAAGTTTCAATTTTTGATTTTTTAAGAATTTTTGGAATATTTTTAGAATTTGGAAAATTTTAAATATTTGATTTTATTATAATTTTGGAAAAAGTTTCAATTTTTGATATTGTTATAATTTTTGCAATATTTTTAGAATTCTGGAAAAAGTTTGAATTTTTGGAATATTATTAGAATTTAGAAAAAGTTTTAATATTTGATATCATTCTAATTTTTGGAATATTTTTAGAATTTTGAAAAACAGAATTTTTGAATTTTAAATATATTTTTAGAATTTTGAAAAAAGTTTCAATTTTTGATTTTGTAAGAATTTTTGGAATATTTTTAGATATTTGAAAAATTTTGAATTTTTGATTTTATTATAATTTTTGGAATTTTGAAAAAAGTTTCAATTTTTGATTTTGTAAGAATTTTTGGAATATTTTTAGAATATTGAAAAATTTTAAATTTTTGATTTTATTATAATTTTGGAAAAACTGTCAATAGTTTGAATTTATAAAAATTTTTGGAATATTATTAGAATTTAGAAAAAGTTTGAATATTTGATTTTATTCTAATTTTTGCAATATTTTTAGAATTTTGAAAAAAAATTTTGGAATTTTAAAATAATGAAGAAAAATTTTAATTTTTCTGTTTTTATAACGTAAATGTATTTGAAAATGAAATTGAACACAATTTTGAAAAAAAATGTTTGAATTTTAAATATATTTTTAGAATTTTAGTTAATTTTATTTTTATGAATTTAGACAAAGTTTGAATATTTGATTTTATTCTAATTTTGCGAAGTGTAATTTTTGTTTATATAGGACTTGTTGTTTATTATTAGAATTTTAGTTAATAAAATAATTTTTGTTTTTATGAATTTAGACAAAGTTTGAATATTTGATTTTATTCTAATTTTGCGAAGTGTAATTTTTGTTTATATAGGAGTTGTTGTTTATATAGGAATTTGTTTATATAGGAAAAAAGTTTTTGTTTTTTTATACTTCGCTAGAAATGCATCCTAACTTTTGTTTATATAGAAAAAAACGTTTTAGTTTTCTTATACTTCGATAGAAATGTAGGATAATTTTTGGTTTATAAGCGATCTAATATTGATGTAAGAAAAAGTTTTTGAAAAAAATAATTTTGGAAAAAGTTTGAATTTTAAGTTTGAATTAAGAAAAAGTTTAAATATTTGATTTTATTCTAATTTTTGGAATATTTTTAGAATTTTGAAAAATAGAATTTTTGAATTTTAAATATATTTTTAGAATTTTGAAAAAACTTCAATCTTTGATTTTGTAAGAATTTTTGGAATATTTTTAGAATTTTGAAAAATTTTAAATTTTTGATTTTATTAATTTTGGAAAAGTCTCAATAGTTTGAATTTATAAAAATTTTTGGAATATTATTGGAATTTAGAAAAATTTGAATATTTGATTTTATTCTAATTTTTGGAATATTTTTAGAATTTTGAAAAAAAAATTTTTGAATTTTAAAAATATCTTTAGAATTTTGAAAAAAGTTTCAATTTTTGATTTTGTAAGAATTTTTGGAATATTTTTAGAATTTCGAAAAATTTTGAAGTCTCAATTTTTTGAATCTATTAGAATTTTTGGAATATTATTAGAATTTAGAAATTTAAATATTTGATTTTATTCTAATTTCTTGAATATTTTGAAAATTAATTAATTGAAACTTTTTCCAAAGTTATAAAAATTAAAATAAAATCAAAAATTTTAAATTTTTTCAAATATTTAAAAATATTCCAAAAATTCTTACATAATCAAAAATTTAAACTTTTTTCAAAATTTTAAAATTATATATGAAAGAATTCTATGTTTTTTTCGAAATTCTAAAAATATTGCAAAAATTATAACAAAATCAATGCTTTTTCCAAAAATCTAAAAATATTGCAAAAATTATTACAAAATCAAAAATACAAACTTTTTTCAAATTCCAAAAAGATTTCAAAAACAATAACAAATTCAAAAATTTCCATGTCCAAACTCATGTTCAATTACATTTACGTCATAAAAACAGCTACATTTTTTTTTCTGAAAAATTGGCTAAAAAAATAAATGAAATCATTTTTTGACACACTTGACATTATTTTTTTGACAAACTTATAATGCCATAATTCTCTATATTAATAATAAAATTTCACGTCATACAAATTATTAATATTATTGTTTCCAAAAAATTGGGTAAAAAAGTAAATAAAAATCTTTCTTTTGACACACTTTACAACATTTTTTGACAAACTTATAATGCCATAATTCTCAATAATAACAATAAAATTTCATTTCAAAGAAATTATTTTTCCAAAAAATTTGGTAAAAAAATAAATAAAAATCTTTATTTTTACACACTTGACAACATTTTTTTGACAAACCTATAGTGTCATAACATAATTCTCAATAATAATAATAAATCATTCAAACAAATAATTAATTTCATTTTTTTTCCAAAAAAATGGGTAAAAAAATAAATAAAAATCTTTCATTTGACACACTTGACAACATTTTTTTGACAAACTTTTAATGCAATAATCTAGTTTTTGATCTCACATACCAATCCCTACCATCAAGATTTCTCCAAATTCAATGTTCCTACTCGTAATCACTTAAAATAAACGTTTTTTAAGCCAAAAATATGAAAATTTGCTGTTTTTGACACACTTATAATTCTCAATAATAACAATAAAATTTCATTTCAAACAAACAATTTTTACAAAAAATTGGGTAAAAAAATAAATAAAAATCTTTCTTTTGACACACTTGACAACATTTTTTTGACAAACTTATAATGCAATAGTCTAGTTTTTGATCTCACATACCGATCCCTACCATCAAGGTTTCTCCAAATTTAATGTTCCTACTCGTAATCACTTAAAATAAACGTTTTTTAAGCAAAAGTATGAAAATTTGCTGTTTTTGACACACTTAATGATTTTTCTGACACACTTCTGGTACAGTTATCGAGCACAGCGTCCTTTCGGACCTGTCCCTTGAGTATACCTACTTTTAGAAAAAAAAAATTTTGAAATCCCTCCAGCGGTTTTCCCTGCAGCGTAGGTAATGACGGCGGCCGGCCGGCAGACAGACTCACATTTTTTTTTTTGCTTTTTTAGAATCAGTAGGTCCAAAAACGTCGAGATATGCCAAAAAAAGTGGGGGTAAGAATTTCACTTTGAGCTCATGAATGTAATACTTAGGTCTTTCAGACCGAAGTAATTACATGCTCGTTCTTTTAGAAATAAATTAAAACACAACATCAATTCTACTAAAAACGAATTTTATTTGCAACAGTTTCTTAATGCAAAAGGTAACACAAAAAAAGAATGAAATATGTAAATGGCATTTTAAATTAAAACAAAAAAATAGTAGCAGTAACAGAAATTTTAAGCGACGGAAATAAACTTGTAACTTCTGATGGTGAGATCGCGAGTCAGTTCTATAGTTACTTCTGTAGTATTGCAGATAGCTTAAATGCTGGCCTTCCATCAGTAGGGAATCATGTACCTACGTATGACGTTAAAAATTTAATTGGCAGCTAGCGCGAGCAAAATAGTTTCGTTTTTCATTCCATCTACCCCTCCGAGTTATACAAACTAATAACAAAGCTTGAAAACAATAATTCTTATAGTAGCGATGGCATTAGCAATAAACTTTTGAAGGAAATTGATCTGCTTATTGTCGATGTTTTGGCTTTTATTTTCAATCTAAGCGTTACTTCAGGTATTTTTCCAAATAAATTCAAACATGCTACTGTTATTCCTATCTTTAAAAAAGGTGATCGGAAAGAAACTCAGAACTATAGGCCTATTTCTCTTTTACCAACGATCTCTAAGTTATTTGAAAAGTGTCTCCAATCTAGGATTCTAATGTTTTGAAATATGGTAAACCACTTCGTTTTACTCCAAAAACTAAAAGATTCCGGATTTCGTGGGTTCATTTTTGAATGGTTGAAATCCTATCTGAGTCAAAGATCCCAACAAGTTAAAATTAACGACTCCTTGAGCTCTGTGTAATGTTTGAATACCGGCGTACCACAGAGTTCTGTTCTAGCTCCAATTTTCTTTTTGGTATACATAAATTCCATTTTTGAACTAAATTTGTTTGGGAGAATAAGTGCGTTTGCTGATGACATGGCTCTGTCTTATTCTCAAAATACGCATGCATTACTATCCGATCAAATCACGCATGATCTAGAACTTCTAAATAAATGGTTTCTGGTGCATTCCATGATTATAAGTGGCAAAACAAAAATAATGCACTTTGGACTTACTGATCGATGTATTCCTAATTCTTCAGTAGTTAGTCACTCGGTGGTCTGTAGTAAATCAAATTGTTCAAGCAACTGCTTTGCAATTGAACTGGTTACTACATTTAAATATTTGGGTCTCATGCTAGACAACAGATTGAGCTGAAAACCTCACATAGATATACTGAAAAAATATTTTTTAATGCTAAATACGAAATTTTATATTCTTAAGTCTTTATGTACAATACATGTACTAAAATGTATATACTATGCCCTTTTCAATTCAAAACTTCAGTATGGAATTGGTAGCCATGCGGGAACTTATTTAAGTACGCTAAAACCTTTACTATTAGCTCAAAAATATATAGTAAGAATAATCTATAACCGAAAAAAACTTGATCATAGCTGGCCAATATTTCATTTTAATTGGATTCTTCCACTAAGGCATCTTCTATATATTTATAGGATTCTTAAAATATTTTATATTATGAGTGGTAACCGAATGCTGAGGTATCATAGAAATCTCAATAGATTGCTCTGTGTCTCAACAGCTTGCTAATGTTCCGCGATTTAGAACTACTCATTTCAGAAGATTCTTAACTGTAATAGTCCCTAGCATATTTAATCAATTACCGTCCGATATTCGTCATAGTTCGCTCTTTTTGTCTATGTTTCTTAAGCAGGTAAAGTCATGGCGTTTTACCTTTGATTTAACCAAAATAGAAGAGTTGTTCCAGGTTATAATATGATGATCAGGGACCCTATTACCGAACACATAAATGTGAATTTGGACAATATTGTTAAGTTTGTATTGCGTAACATTAAACGGTAACGGTAACGATTTTTCAAAAAACGAATCTCACAACGTTGTCTAAATTGAATTTAGACAATATTGTGAAATTTGTTTTTCCAGAAAATTGTTACCGTTATCTTTTAATGTTATGCAATACAAACTTCACAATATTGTCATAATTCACATTTATGTGTTCGGGAATAGGGTCCCTGTGTTCGTTTGTTTAAGTTTTGTATTTATTTCTAAACAGTTGGCTAAATAATTGTTATTAATTTATGATACTTAATTTATTGTATTTGGTTTGTTGTATATATATTATTAGACTTATAAAATTAGTCGTTTAGTTCATTAGTTATTTAATTATTTCTTTTAAAAATAGAAAAAAAAATTTTTCTCAAATCTTATCATGTAGCTTAATCCCCACGCCACATGTTTAAATTGTTTTTGAGCTTATACAGATTTTTTTAAACACCGGGTTAAAACAACCTGTTTGTTAAGAAAGGGCACATAACTCTAGTCGTTTTTAACGACTAAAATATGCTCTTAATTTTTTCCAACTTTTATTACTAACTAAAACTTAAATCGAATAATAGTGTTATCTAAATTATTATATTAACAATTTTTAGTATTGTAAACAATTGAAAAAAAAACAATTATCATTTATGTGGTTGCAAAAAAGACTGTGGCAATTTATGTGGATGCAGAAGGCAAGGCTTAATTTTCACTATTGCATGTAAGAATTGTAATTGGCTCAAACTGCTCCAACGTAGAAAAATATTCTACTAATGAATTGCTCACAGACGAATTAGAAGAAGACACAGCAGAAGCCGTAGATGAAACAGAAGTTTACCATCAAAAGGAAATAGAATCTGCAGAACAAGAAGAGGACGAAAGTTAAGTTATGGTTATTAAAAAGAATGAAATTTTGAATAATATGGATAACCATACTAAATAATTTGTAACTGGAAATTAATTTTTTTATATAATAACATTTTTTTAAATAAATATAGTAGGTTTTAATATAAAAATGCTGTACTTTTTTAAAAAATTTATTTTTTTATCCCATTTATCAAAACTTTAAACCAGTAATTTTGCTAATTTCTTAATATTATTACATATATAATAAATTCACATTAAAAAAAAAAACATGAAATAATATAACAGAGTTGTATGATCTTATTGACATCACATTTATCAAAAACCTTAGAAAACCTTAAGTAACAATTTTGGATGGTTTGTATAACAAATTTTAAGAGAGCTCCAGGAGATGATTTTAGTAATCAAGTCTTCCTGATCCCCAGGTATGTCAGATAATTTTTGTAATATAATATAATCATGATCAGCGACCCCAAAAACCCTCGAGTAATGATTTTTAATGTTTTCCATTAAAAATTTAAAGAAAACTCCAGTAGATGATCTACATTATCGGGTCGTTGATATCTCCAGGTGCGTTTGGTGAATTTTTAAACATCATATTCGTGATCAGCGACCTCAAAAACCTCCGAGTATAGATTTTTAATGCTTTTGATAAGAAATTTAAAGAAAACTCCAGGAAATGATCTTCACAATCGGGTCGCTATGATCCCCAGGTACGTCAGGTACATTTTTAAATATCATAATGATGATCAGCGATCCCGAAAACCCCCCAATAACAAATATTGGATATTTTGTATAGAAAATTTTGACAAAAGTCAAGGAGAAGCTGTATAGTAAGGGCGCCCTGACCTTCAGGTCCACGGTATGACTTTTCAACATCAGCTACCCCAAAAACCCCGGAGTAATGAATTTGGGCTCGTTTCGGCTATTATTTACCGAATTATAATTTTTTTTTTATTATTCTAAAAAATGCACTTACAAAAATGCATTTTTAGCTGCAGAAATGCAATAAAGCCGATCTGGGTTTGCAAAACACCAAACAAATTTTATAATTGACTTTCTGAATCGAATGCAAAAAACCGCATTCAAATCCGTTTAACTATACAGGTTTTCGAAAGTAAGTACATATTTTGTACGCTAATCCCTCGTCTACTGGTTTTATTGGTAGTAAAATTTTCACTACAAATGAAACACCAAGCTTCAGATCAAAAGTTTCATCTGGAGCTTGGTGTTTCATTTGTAGTGAAAATTTTACTACCAATAAAACCAGGGACGATAGGAAATTTATAATTATGTTATACAAAACTTATGACCTGCATTATTTTTATCCGTGTAGAACAAAATAACAATAAAGTTATAACAATTTGCAACTATGAAATAAGCTGGTTTTCGATATCAATACTAAACGTTGATATCAACCTTAAGCTTGTTTAACGGTAGCAAAATAACACATCAATCAAACCATCATCAATACATATGTGTAAATTTAAGCAAGCTTTAAGGAAAAATTCTTCCTACATATTTATATTTTAGGGAATAAACAAACAGTTTAAACGAATAAAAAATTAGACATAAGAAAAGAAAATTTTACCCTCATATACTTGAAAACAAAATGAATAATAGCATATATGGCTTTTTGACGTTAACTCAACCTACTCACTATGCCTTATACCAGCCTGCTAAAAAAATTATGTAAGTAAAAATGTTTAAAGAAACAATAATAAATTGAATCAAATGACAGATGGTTATCGTTTAACTTTTATTCTTTTTCAAAATAAAATTAAATAAAACCATTTTCAGTTATCTATTATTATAACTTCCATCATGATTATAACAAACAATCCTTAATTCACAAAAGTAACCCTTTTCTTCTTATATCAAAAGATATTTTGTATTGTATCTAAATTTATAATCGATTACTTCAAATAAAGTCCTTTTCTATGAAGTATACTTACCCGACTTGAATGAATTGTTTCCTTTTTCGAGCGGATAACGTACAAAGAATGTTGTGATAAAGGGAAAAGTGATTGAATGAAAACAAATTTAGTTTAATCAAATAGAGAAAACGTGATTTATGAAAATCGAATAAAAGGAATAAGGAAACAGATTATGGTTTTTACAGGATTCGATATCATAAGTACTAAGGATTCTAACTGAAAATTTTCAACATATACTAGTTGATATATTAAAAATCAAAACAAATGAAAAACAAATTAAGCTGATCCTTGTAAATAGGATTTTATAATACTAAGTATATAGAACAGGAACGATATTAACGGATGCGATTAAAACTCAGAAAAACATGTGATGTAGACAAAATAGTAAATATATAGTTACGATATGGATCATGAAAGTTTTAACATATTTGTATAGCTTTTAGTATAGGTGCCCTTAGACTAAAAGTTATCTGTAGTGTAAACTAAATTTCACATTACTGCGAGCAAAGTCATAGCACAAATGCCACTGTAAACCATTAAAATTCACTAAAAATGAAAAAGGGATGGATGAAAAGTTTGTGTTGATTCTAAAATATCAAGGGTTAAATCGCTGGCCTTGTTTTCGCAAAACACAGCTTTTTGAGAACTCTGTCAGTTTGGGTTAAGTTACTGTAGAATTTGGATATCAATGACTTCTAAAGTTGTACCTAGATTTGAATATAAAAATTGGAATATGAAATTTATAAGTGTTTGAAGACCAAGACACAAGCAAGTTAAACGAACACGAGATACTGTGGCATTACACAAGCTATGCTGCCGAAGGAGCTACATTTATGAAATAGTTAAGGCATACATTCTCTATTACGTCAATCATAAAAACAGTTGACATATTATTGAATTCTACGCAATTAAAAAGAGGATATGTACATTTGGAAACCGAGTTCAATTAATTTAAATATGTTTATTAAACTATGGATAGATATCAGAAAATAGTCACAAATAGACACGAAAAACATCTCTTTGCCGATCGCTTTAAATTTTAAAAAATTTTATTGTCGGTTAAAATTTTCTATTTGTAATAAACAAGAGCATAAAGAGGGCTTAGTTTTTGTTGTTAAAAAATTTTTATTTTATTTTTTATCTACGGGTGTGACCAGCTCGCGTACTCCATTTTCGTAAGATATCACATACTGAGGTGATAGCTGTAACCGAGCTTTAATCATTGAGAAAGACAGTGCGTCACATGATCATGATATATGCCACAACCTGGATTAAAGGCAATCAAATTTTGATTTGTTAGTACAAATGTTTGAAAAGATTGGCTTTTTACCCTTTTATTTTTATTTTCTCTTTCGTATCATGAAATATTGGCCTATGTCATATTTATTAATATGATAGGGTTTGTTGATTTAAAAACTAAAATTTAAAAAATAACATAAAAATTAAAAAAAATTACGTTGATTAACATCTCAGAACGCATGTTGTTGTTGTGATCATTGTCTTTTTTTGTGCCATTGTGACACATACTGTAATGCCTACTACATAACAAATAATATTAAAAAAACGGAATTTATTTTGAACAAACTGGTCGGCTTTTTAGAAAATGGAACAGGAAACACATTAAAAAAAACATTTTCTATTATTATTACAACTACCGCAAAACAACTTGCAACTGTCTTTATTAAAAGTAAAAAAACCTCATTCAATTTGCAACTTCCTAAGATTTTAAGAATCGGGCTATTAGACGGCAGTAGTTGAAGTGAGGTTCCGTCAGAAAACATTTCGAGAATTATCTCTCATGTCTGAGAATTAAAGAAATATAAATTTTGATCATCTCACTTGAGCTTAACCGCTTCTCACAGTCACTAACCGTCACTGGTTTAGAAAAACCACTTCCCAAATGGAATTTAGTGCTTCTGTAAGAAATAACTAAGTTCACAAAAGAGAACGTTTAAAAACTTGTCAACTGGCCTCACTGAACAACTTTTTACGTTGTGGCTGGAACGATTCGTTTTTTCGGTGCATATTTATTTTTATAGCTAACAAAAAAAGAAAAACTATAAGACATGCTATACAACAGCAACCGTTACCACAACAATACTTACTGTGGAAGCTATGTTGCGTACCGCTTTTAGTATGGTAAATTGGTTTTGTTTTAGCTTATACTTGCTTGATTGTTTTGACCAGGATTTATTACGCCTACTAAAGGATATATGAGGATATCATTGGAAAAATCTTGACGAGGCAAGCTCAAATCAAGTAAATAATTGCCCACGGTCTCATCCCTGGAATGTTTAAAATTTTACTTTTTTGAAGTATTTTTTTCTGTTTTTCACATAAGTAGCCTTGTTTTTATGTCAAAAATTAAAAAAATAATTATCAACTAATAGCAATAGAGAAAATAATTTTAATTTAATTTTACAAATTAAATACCGATCCACCAAAAATGATTAAGAAGTTTCAAGAATGGGAGGTCATACCCCAAGAAGGGGAATATCGATGTCCAAATTGCAGTGGGTTGCTTACTTTAGTTTGTGAACCTTCCCGGTAATCTTATTATTAATTTTTTTATTTGTTATGTTTTACTAATCATTTTAAATATAGTTTGAAGGATTCCGCAGGCATTGTAGGAAAATAAGTATCAAAAACGACCGAAAACTAAACTTGAGACATGCAAATCAATCATATCAATCTTACAGATACTTTGGTATGCATTTATAACTAAATCAAAATCATTATGAAATTTTAATTGTAATTTTTTTAAAATTAAGTTTTGTTCACTTGTGGTGCTCTGGCGTATCTCTCACCATTATTCCCAAGGAAATTGATGTGTCTTTTTCAACAGCGGTCGTTTTGGGTTTCGTTTTGCAGAAAAGTGGTATTTGATGCTAACATTCTCAAAGAAGAGCAATTACGGGACGAGAATAAAGTCGTCGAAATTTACGAATCAAAATTTGAGAAGAGAAAATACCATCGAAGGCGAAGAGTTGAGGGTCAATGGGTTTCCGGGCAATATGAGAGGGGAAGTGGGAAGGTATTTATGGTCCCTGTGGAAAAAATAAATACAAGAATTCTTTTACCAATAATACAATACTGAATAGCTCCAGGGACCACCATCATAAGTGACTGCTGAAACGCGTACGATTGTCTTGATGAAGCTAAAGGTTCAATGTCAAGCTCTGGAGGAAAAAATTCAAATATTACCGGTAACTTGGCCGGTTACATGTTCCTTAAAAAGTGCAATAAGTGAGATAAGTCTTAATTGTACCGTCGAGCTTTTAAGGCTGGCGGGAATTTTGTATCCTGGAAAATCCGTTTATTCATTTCCTCTTCCCGATTCAGATACTTTTGATAGCTCCGATTTTGAAGATAAATAAAATCTATAAAGCTTTCTGTTTAAATTCACTTGACACTCTGCCAAATTTATCTCCTTCTGTTCAATTTCACATAACATTTTCCAAAATGTATCCCTTTCTGTTCAATTTCACTTGATACTCTCCAAAATTTATCACTTTTTGTTCAATTTCTTGACACTCTCCTAAATTTATCCCTTTCTGTTCAATTTTACTTGCTACTCTCGTAAATTTATCCCTTTCTATTCAATTTCACTTGACACTCCTAAATTTATCCCTTTTTGTTCAATTAAAAAATGAAGGAATTTCAAAAGATTTATTTGTATGTAGTGCTACTTTAAATTTAGAAATTTTTACGCCAGTCTGTGGCTTTTCGAAACTCCAAGTTTGGAAGACTTTGGCGATTTAGTATGAGATTACCATTTAGGAGCTCCATTCAGTTCTCTTGTACTATATACATAAAGTATTTCGCGGCAGCAGCTAGTTAGATTTTTTTGTAAAGTTTTCCATTTAACAAAGCTGTTGACAATGTATGCTGGCACTCAGTTGAATGGCCCCATGTCGTAGAGGCGCAATAAGCGTTTACGCGCTTGCAATTTATTTTTAGCCGCATGTGCACGCCAATCACTGTTTGTGTTTTTATTTTCAAAAAAGTGCCGTCACTTTAGTCTTAGAATAAATTTTTCCGGGCTACCCGATCCAAGCTACCTCCATATACCCTATATTTTCCACAAAACTAAAAAGTGTAAACAATTTCACAATAACCGAGCGTTTCTATGAAATCTTTAAAAAAGATGTTAATATTCACCCTGAAACAATAAATTAACATTATTTTTATCTTAAAAAATTAAATAACCCAAAAAACAAAACCATAAAAGAAATATTTATGAATACTTCAAATTATTACGCGCGTTCCATTGAAGATCAAACTTGCTCAAATTTGCTTTGATCTACTCTATTTCGAACAAGTTGTGTAAAAGAAAAGCAGCTAATTTTTTTATTTTATTTAGTTCAATTATAAACATGTTTTGTTTTACTTCGGTCTGAAAGACCTAAGTATTACATTCATGAGCTCAAAGTGAAATTCTTACCCCCACTTTTTTGGCATTTCTCAACGTTTTAGGACCTACTGATTCTAAAAAAGCAAAAACAAAAAAATGTATGTCTGTCTGTCGGCCGTCACAACCTACGAAATCTAGAAAACCGCTGGACGGATTTCAAAAATTTTTTTTTCTAAAACTAGGTATACTCAATGGAAAGAGCCGAAAGGACGATGTGTTCGATAACTGTACCGGAAGTGTGTCAAAAAAAAATCGTTAAGTGTGTCAAAACAAGGAATTTTGCATATTTTTTGCTTAAGAAACGTTCATTTTAAGTGATTACGAGTAGGAACATTGAATTTGGAGAAATCTTGACAGTGGGAATTGGTATGTGAGACCAAAATCTAGATTATTGCATTATAAGTTTGTCAAAAAAAATGTTGTCAAGTGTGTCAAAAGAAAGATTTTTATTTATTTTTTTACCCAATTTTTTGGAAAAAAATAGAATTAATATATGTTTGACATAAAATTTTATTATTATTATTGAGAATTATGGCATTATAAGTTTGTCAAAAAAATAATGTCAAGTGTGTCAAAATATGATTTCATTTATTTTTTTAGACAATTTTTTGGAAAAAAAATGTAGCTGTTTTTATGACGTATATGTAATTGAAAATGAAATTAGACATGGAAATTTTTGAATTTGTTATAGTTTTTAAAATATTTTTGTAATTTTGAAAAAAGTTTGTATTTTTGATTTTGTAATAATTTTTGCAATATTTTTAGAATTTTGGAAAAAGTTTTAATTTTTGATTTTGTAAGAATTTTTGGAATATTTTTCGAATTTTGAAAAATTTTAAATTTTTAATTTTATTATAATTTTGGAATTTTGAAAAAAATTTCAATTTTTGGAATATATTGAAATTTAGAAAAAGTTTAAATATTTGATTTTATTCTAATTTTTGGAATATTTTTGGACTTCTGAAAAAAGTTTCAATTTTTGATTCTGTTATAATTTTTGCAATATTTTTAGAATTTTGAAAAAAATAGAGTTTTTGAATTTTATATATATATTTTTAGAATTTTGAAAAAAGTTTCAAATTTAGATTTTGTAAGAATTTTTGGAATATTTTTAGAATTTTGAAAAATTTTAAATTTTTGATTTTATTATAATTTTTGGAATTTCGAAAAAAGTTTGAAATTTTGATTTTTGCAATATTTTTAGAATTTTGGAAAAGTTTGAATTTTTAAGAATTTTTGGAATATTATTGGAATTTAGAAAAAGTTTAAATATTTGATTTTATTCTAATTTTTGGAATTTGGAAAACAGTTTGATTTTATTTAATTTTTGCAATATTTTTGGAATTTTGAAAGAAATATGAATTTATATTTGTTTATATAATCTTTTCACTAAATTATGTTAATTTATGATCTGTAGCCCTATTCCGGTACATCGTGAAAAAGGAATTGAGAAATAAATTAAAGCAATTTTTTCATAACTAGTATTCTGTGTCGCGGGAAATAACAAATTCGTATTAAAAAATATTTCTTTATTTCATTTATTGCACTTTTTTCTCAATTCCCAATTCCCAGGGAAATGCTGGAATAGGCGTACTGTTATAGTTTTCTCACAACGTATTGATGTTCCGTGTTAGTTTTGTAATATATATCTAAACAGAGATAAAAAATACATGTACATACTTTAACAAAAAGTTATGTTTGATATGCATGGCTCCCCAAAACTAAAAACCATGTCCTCATAAAAGTTTTTTGCCGAAAACTATATCAAAATCCTTAACCCAGACTGAAGTCTTGATATCTCAGAGCTGTGAAATTTTAGCCCCTCTATATTTTTCAATAATAAAATGGGACAGTAAGATCTTAATACAAGCCAAAATAAAATTTTTTAAAAACATAAATTGTGGCGTCATATTTGAAATGTGTATTTCTATGTTTTTGGCGTTCCATGGTGATCTACTCAAAAGCTGTTTTGAGCTGCTATTTTGTCCCAAAGTAACGCATGTATTGTTTTATGGTGAATGCAAAAGTAAACACAAAATAATCAAAAGGAATTTCGCCTGCTATGATGAAATAAGTATGTAGAAAGCTTTTTGCATAGAAATGAACATTTTAAAAATGGAATACTAATACATTTATTTCTAGTTTGTTCGTTTAAAAACGTATTTTACGCTCGTATTTTCTTTCAAACTCCTGAGATATTAGTATGATTCTGTGCTTATAACACAACATACTATTATGTACCAGGAGCGTTATCGAGGTTAGTGCGCTTGGCAATATGTCTTGGGAAGCGACGTTATCCAGCTTGAAGATCTCTGGCTCAAGTGATGAATATCCGTAATGTCCAGTAACGGCAATTAAGGATTTTATGCATCACAATTAATAAACTTAAAACTAAGAAACAATAATAATTACTTTGAAGTTTAGATGTAAATAAATTCTTCAGCATATGGTAGCGTATGATAAAAACTAGAATGAAGTTTAAAATAATTTGATTAAAATAATAAGTTTTTGAAAATCCTAGGCCTACTTTCTATCCTACTTTCATCTGTCATTCATTAAACGGTTAATACTTCATTAAGTATTCGAACGCACTCCAAGAGCACAAAAAATTTATTTGTTTTTTAGAATTTTATAAGTGGACGCTTTGAATGAATGAGTTTATATATCACGTATCCTAGGCTTTATTTAATATTAGAACACAGCATACAATTCTTGAAATTTAAGGCTTCGACAATGACACCTAGTAGTTTTGCTCAATTCACACTGAACAAGTTTGGGGCACTAATTTTGTAATAAGATAAGACAAATCACTTTATGCCTTGACTTACCCTAACATATACCCTTACATAATCCACGTCCATTTTATTCGTCAAAGTTTTCTATTTATTAAACATTTATAACATTACCATAGATATATATTTCTCTGACATTACGTCAACTTTTTACTATAAATTTATCGATTTATCAAACCATTGTTTCAGAAACTAATTTTAAATTATTAAAATAATTAATGAAATATCTTGAATAGTGAATTCAGACAGGATTTGATGTGTAGGAAAAAAAGATTCTATAACACCTCAAGTCTATCATTTCATTTAAAATTTGGCTTGGGTCGCAAGTATAAAAGCGGATGCGCAAATCTGTATGTCATTAAAGAGCCACGTTATTTGCCGCTTCATCGAACCAGAATAAATGTTTTCACACACCAACTAGCCCGTATATATAAAATTATACAACATTAATTAATATAAACTTAATCGATTCATAATTTTTGCTAGTTTTATGCTTTTTTTGTTTGTTTTTATGCTTTTTTAGAAAAATTTATTGGGACAAAGATAAGATATTAAATTACAGTTTTATAGTTTAAAATATATATAAAATGATTTATAGAAGTGATAATAATGATTTGTTAAATAAAATAATAGGACAATGGGTTTTTGGTTGAATGGAATTTTTGAGGAAAAATGGTTTTATTGTTATAATTTAAATTTTATTGTTTTGAATAAAAATATATATTTGGGTTTTATTATAAATTACTTTTTATGAACCATTATCAAGTGATGTGGATATTTATTTACTGTAAACTGGTTATTGATGCTATGTTGGTAATAATTTGTATCCGTAATGGTAATCGTATTACGATTCCCAACAATTTATGCAAATAAACAAATCGACGCAAATTTTATGCTCCGATAGTTTTGAAACCTGCTTAAATTTAAAACTTTTTTTATGATTTGATTGAGGCTTGCTAGTCTAAAAATGACAAAGGAAAAATTTCGAATTTAAATAAATATTTAAGAAGAGGATGAGAAAAAAACGAAACCAAGTGAAAAGTGAGATCAAAAGATTTTAAAATGGAGCAAAAAAAAATCAAACTTTTAAAAGTATGTAAGTGGATTTGATAACTAAAATAAATCATGTAGGCGTATTGATAAAATAAATTTAAAATGTTTGTAATCACAAAAATTATGAATCATTTATAAATAAATAAACCTAAAATTGACTTCTGCAGTTATCGTTAAATGATTGTCAAAAATGTTACAAGGAACTACAAAAATTTAAAAAAAAAGAATGGTACGTATGGTAGAAGGTGGGATTTCTTAACTGCGTTCTATACTGACAACGATTTTAATAAATCAGTTGGAATTGTCAAGTTGTTAAAAGAATACTGTTGCTGTATTAATTAGCAGCTAATGAGAACTAGTAAGGACTTCTAAAAAAAACTTCTTAAAAGCCTTGAATTTTAACAGCAAATAATTTTGAGCTAGCTTACTTAAATTCTATTTCTTACTATAATAATTTTCAAAGGCGAAAAAATCAAATTTTATGTTTTATTAAAAATATTGAGTATACGCCATTTTTATTTTCCAAACGGTCGCACTTGCTCTCAGTTAAACCAGCTAAAGAAGATGTTATGAAACGATCAGAGTCTGACGATGTAAATTTGTATTGTTCGTTCTATCCATAATAGAACGGTGGGTTCAACGGATATTGCCTTTCATTTTTGTATTTGATTTCGTTAATTTATTTATAATTGTAAAAGTATATGATTTCGCGAAAACCCTCAAGAAATATGGTTTTAAATTTAAAATACGATTTGATTTTTTTTTTTATATTCTAATAGTCGAGGAAAATTAGGTTTTAACTTCTAAGTCCTCAGGGACAGCTCCGATTTTGATGATTTTTTTTTTTAAATGTGTGTTTTTATATATTATTTGAAATCAGAAACATTACAATGTGCGCAATTAATTATTTATATTGTTTAAATAATAAAAACCTAATTTATGGAAAGAAAAAATTTTGTCACGGTATTTTTTAATTTTTAAATAGTATAATTTAAAAAATTTGTTTTGTTTTCTTTTTTAATTTTTAAAAGCTTTAAATTATACGAATATTGTAAGAAAAAAATTGTAAACAATTATAAATTATTTTGTATTTATTTTACATTTAAATATATAAAATATATAATTCTAAATTCAGAAAGTGTAAACTATAAATTCAGGAAATTCGATAATTTTAATTCGATGATTAAAGGGCAGAGAAGTCCCCATATAATGAATAAGCATTTCCATAATCCCACAAAAAAAAATAAAGTCCTATTTTCATATAATTTAAATTATATGAGTTGAACATGTATGATTCATAGTAACATAACTCTCTCAATTTTAAAGTTACAACTTCCATTAAAAACTCGATTTATAGGTTCTTTCAAAGCTATAAGATGATATATATTCCAACATGCCTAAACCCTTCACCTTCAAATTGTTAAGGGAACGAACGACTCGAAAGGAGTGATCCGTGCACTATAATGCAAACTTGAAACAGTTATATCTTTGGTATTTTTTAGCCCACAGAAAATAAAATAAAACCAATTTTTGGTTAAGAAAAAACCTACGTTTTTGCCTGGAGTAGTTTTTTTACGTATATTTGTTAGTTTTAGAGTTATTTTGAATAGAAGCTACTTTCTTAGGAAATTTGAAAATTCATTTTTCATTATTATCAAACTTTTTTCGGAAAATACGTATTCTAATCTAGCAAAACTTCTGGATCACATAGGTAACACTAAAATACAGCTAGTTGTAAAGGGGCTATGGCCTATGGTCAATATAAATTCTATTAGGAATGACCGTTTCTATTTTGAATTCGAGATGCCCGCATCATAGCTTGGTTTTTTTTAATGCAAACGACTTGAACCAGTGCCCATTTTAAACGTCTTTCCAATCATTACAAAAAAGTATGACAGTTTTGTCCCAAAAATGCATTACTTTTCCGTTATTTAACGTTGAATTCTTCGAACCAAGTCGTTAAAAACATGTCTCGTCATTGAACCATAATTTGCTTCATTTTGGACCTACAACCCTCATAAAAACAACAATCTCTTGGTTTTTTTAAGTTTCATTTTTGTTGATTACCAAATTTTTGAGAGAACGCTAAGTTTAGGAGTTATTTTCGAAAAACTATCAAAAACCATGAGTTTTTCAACGAACAATATAAGTTTTCAATCGCAAATAACTCGAAAAATATCGATCTATTGAAAAAACCTTATACAACATTCTATACTTCAAGTTCTTTTATCTATTTTTGGGGTTACTTTGAGTGGAAAATGTTCCGCCCTTGAGAAGGGGTGGAATCCACCCCAGGATATAAGGGCACATCAGCACTATGCCACTTTCATTCCATGAGCCATTTCTAAACTACTCACCAAATTTCATGTTAATCGGACAAGGTTCAAAGAAATCGGAGCGGAAAACATGTCTGTTCGTAAAACTCAGCAAAGTCTCTATATTAATGACAAATGTATATACAGAAGTTAGACATAGCGTGTACATATTTTGCTACTCTTATAATACCATATTTTTATGTTATTATTAAATGAAATTTTCTATAAATTTGAACATAACAATTCTTTTATTGCATAAATTTTGTTAAAAAAATAATTTGTTCATAAATTTTGTTTATATTGTTTAAACAACATAAATATTTAATTGCGCACATTGTAATGTTTCTGATTTCAAATAATATATAAAAACACACATTTTAAAAAAAAAATCATCAAAATCGGACCTGTCCCTGAGGACTTAGAAGTTTTACGGATTTTGAAGCTAATTTTCCTCGACTATAAGCATAGTATTACGGAACTCATTTTTTTCTTATTTTTGAAAATAAAATTAAATTAATCTATCTATATAAATAAAATTCGAGCGTCTGTCTGGCTGTCTGTTTGTTCGGGATAAGCTTCAAAACGGCTGAATCGATTTAGATGAAACTTAACATATATAAAGGAAGGAATGTCAGAAGTACAATAAGCTACTTTTGTTCACAGATTTTATAATTTTTATAATAGAATTTTTGATTTCTAGCAACTCCGGTACTTAATTCATAGCAACAAATTTGATTGTCGTAAGAGTTTGCCTAAATGTTGATTACATTTTAATTTGGTGTTTTGGTTTGGTAATTGTTCTATAGTACATTTCGTAACCAGTGGAGAAAGTAAGTTATTTCAGCATTGGTGAAAGTTTGTGCACGAGCGATAGCGAGTGCAAACAATTCACCAATTCTGAAATAACTTACTTTCTCCACGAGTTACGAACAGTGCTTTTCATAATTTCTCACCAAATTCATTAGGTCCACCATCACTCAAGTCACTTGTAGGATCTTCCATTTGTGTTTTGTTTCTGTTTCTGCTCTGAATCAATTTACAAGGATGTTGAACAATGAACTGAAATAGTTTGTTTGACAGGAATCACTCGCGTACTTTGATTTAAAAAAGAAAATTTGAGGCCAAAACTTCAGCAGTTACGATAAGTAATTGACAGCGGTTACGATATGAACTTATCTAAACTGCTTTGATATTGACAGCTTTCGCAACGCTGGACAATTAAAGCAAAGTGTACTTTTTAGAGAGAAATTATGAAAAAGTATTTATTAAAATTGTTTTGTTGTTTAAAAGTATTTATTCGTTGGAGGGAAAGTTGTTTTTTGACTTTAATTGTTAAATTTTTACTTGCAAAATTTTCTCATTTGTTATATATGACTATGTTTTTATTATATAGAGACAAATTTGTATTTTGTTGTATATGTTTTCAATCCTGACTTGCAAGATTTTCTCATTTGTTCTTTATGAGGGTTTTTTATTTAGAGAGGAATTAGAATGTGTGTTTATGTATTTAGTTTATTTATTTCGAGAGAACTTTGTATTTTGTTGTATATAAGTTTGACATCCTAATATTATTTAAATAGGGATTAGAATGTGTTAAGTCTCATTGACGCATAATTAGTATCGTCTGATCATTGATAATCTTATTGTTCCTATATTTCAATACAGTACCGTTTAAAATTTAAAAGATTAAATTTATTGCGTAGCTATTATTTTTAATTTATTTTTGGATCGTTATTAATCGTTATATATTGGAATTGTTTTAGGATATTCTAGAATTATTTTGGGATAGTTTGAAATTATTTAGGAATCCAAATGAATTTATGATTTAAACCAAGGTTGCTTCACCCATGGACAATTAAACGCAGCATGTTCACGTGTTAGTGATGCCGCAATTTTTTTCATTTTGGCGAATGGCAATAATACACCTAACATATATTATAAAGACATGTTACAAAAAAATTGTACTTACAAATATGTTTAATCCATGTGCTAAAACTGCCAGCAATCTGCTGACAACTAATTTTAATATCTTGGATGCCTAGGACCCCTCCTGGAATCATTACCACAAACCTCGCCTTCGTATTACTAACCCGACTTCTACCCAACCTAGTTTCGATCTGCCACGTCATACCTGGACTACACTAAACCGAATAAGAATGAATCATGGACGTTGTGCTGATTCTTTCTACAAGTGGGGCATTTCAGAATTACCTCAATGTGACTGCGGAGCTGCGCAGCAAACCATAAAACACATTGCAACTATGTATTCAATTCGACGATACTATGGCGACATCTCAAACATCCATTTGGCAGCTCCCGATGTAGTACCATGGATAGACCAACTCGTTGTAAACATCTAATGTTCAAATGTACTGCCCAATCTTCAGATATTTTACTTTTAACTAAAAGACGGGCAATCAAATCGATTGTAAGCTCATTTAATGTGTATTCATGTTTTGTTTTAAGTAGATTTCATAGAAAAATCTACCTATTTTTAAGTTTTATTTTTATTTTTAATGTTTCACAAAAAAAAACATACGCTAAATAAACAAAAAATCCATGCGTTTTTGTAAAATTAGTTAAGAAAAAAGTGCCTGCATAATGGATTGGAAGAGATTGGATTGTGATGGGTAGTAGCTGTTGTATCAAAGTTGGATGAAAAGATTATTAGTGGGTTGGCGTGCGGGTGAGGGGGAGGGAGAGCGAAGCCCTCGGGATACTCCCTTACAGATTAATAAATTTATAGTCGAATTAAAAAAACTATTAGAAAAATTTTGTAATTATTAGTGAAATTTATATAGTTAAGTAAATTAAAAAAATTAGTAAAATTGATTATGTTTGTTTTAACTAAACATAATCAATTTTACCAGTTTAAATTTGTTAGGATGATAGAAATTTTAGAAAAAAAAGAAATTTTCTTTTTATTCGTGTGGCAGTTCGTGAAATGATATACTCCTAATTGATGATGATGTGGTGGTGGCCTTGATTCCTCTGGTTTGGAGTAAACAGTGTCCCTTTTCTTCCTCATTTTGTCCCACTTTGAAACTTATCGCGTACATTTCAGCATTTGCAACGACCCGAGGCGGTAGAACCGAACTCACAAGCTGAGCATGGCCGGAAACCACCCTAGGCGTGGGCCTCCTCAGCAATTCATGATTATTCTTCTTTGATCTTGAAGCAATTGCTGCTCATTACAAAAATCGGTCAGTCACAAGTTTTAGCCCACTAATAAGCCATTTTGTTACACATCACAAGTTTAATTGTCACACCAAGTGCGACATTCGTTAACACACAATCAACCAAATCATTTGTTGTTACCGAAAAAGACACTTAAAGATTCTTAAAGTCATGTTGACAGGATTGCTTCAATTACAAGGCAGACTAACACGAATTTAGCATCTAGCTCAGTTAGTAAAACCTACCAACTATGGTCCTCTTCAGCAGTCCTAAAACAGCAATTTAAAACAGTTTTATAGGTATGTTCGTGGATGTTACTGGTGATTTGATTATCTCTGACATCTTGTGGAATGCATTCCTCAATCGTTGATGTAAGGTGTCCTTGCAAGGATGTTGCTCTTTGAGCTCGATTGAGGGATGAGAAGTGCATATCGTTTGAATAGTATTTCATTATGTGCATGGAACGGCAATATGTTACATTTCTCGTGCAAGTGATATCCGCGAGACATCAAGTGACTTCGATTACGGTTCGCAAGGCTGCGTTTTGTGCTGTTTGTAACATTCAAGAGAGTGTCTGCGATTTTGGATAATTTATAATAGGTCTTCGTTGCGTTTCGTTTAATAGGCATTGCGTTCTATATTGTAATTATTATATTTTTATCTTTGCCCCTTGAACTACCAGCTATTTAATTTAAGCAGTGGATCCAATGTTAGCCCCAACAATTTCAGATTTCGGATGAGTATGTTGTCAATGCAGATATTTAGTGTTGTATTTAATTTCTTCGTCCGTGTTATAGACTTTCAGATAACTAAAAATAAACACTTGCTTATCTTGAACAACTATGCACTAAGCAGTTTAAAATTTGTAACAGAATGAGGTAAGCAAAATACTTTTCCAGTTAAACCAAACTTGCATTTTTTCGCTAGAACTCTGTTAACCCACTCTTTAGATAATAGTTTCCAAAACACAGCATGTGATGTTCTTGGAGCTAAAGCAGCAGGGGTTTTTCAGCAGTTTAACACAGGCTGCTTAGCACACAGTATTTTGTTCACGTGATATTAACACAAAACGAAATCAAACAGTTTTCGTTAGAGAGAACATTTGGTACTATATCTTGCTATCAAAAACAGCAAGAAGCACGCCAGATACGAAAAATTGAAAATATTTTTCCAAAAACAAACAACATACAGCTTATAAGTATACCGACACTAAGCCCGTGCTACAAATTTCATTAACCCTCATTGTTATTTAAATTAATGATTTGCTATATTCAACTATTAATCATATTCATAGTTTTGCTGATAATAGCACGATTCATGCGTCACATAAAACTAGTAACATTTTTGCATTGTTAAAAAATATACCAACATATAATTGTTTTCTTTATTTATGGATACATACGCATCAAATTATTTCTTCATGTAATAACAGGTACATATGTAGTTTTTTATCTAGTTTTTTAGGTAGATTTCATATAAAAACCTACCAATTGCAATGGGCTTCATCTCGGAATTTCGGAAAAATTTTGGTGCCAAACGACTATGCATGATAAGCGGAGACGGAATATCAAAAAAAAATGTATATATATATATATATATATATATATATATATATATATATATATATATATATATATATATATATAAATATATATATATTTATATATATATATATATATAATATATATATATATATATATATATATATATATATATATATATATATATATATATATATATATATATATATATATATATATATATATATATATATATATATATATATATATATATATTTATATATATATATATATATATATATATATATATATATATATATATATATATATATATATATATATATATATATATATATATATATATATATATATGTATATATATATATATATATATATATATATATATATATATATATATATATATATATATACATATATATATATATATATATATATATAAATATATATATATATATATATATATATATATATATATATATATATATATATATATATATATATATATATATATATATATATATATATATAAATATATATATATATATATATATATATATATATATATATATATATATATATATATATATATATATATATATATATATATATATATATATATATATATATATATATATATATATATATATATATATATATAAATATATATATATATATATTTATATATATATATATATGTATATATATATATATATATATATATATATATATATATATATATATATATATATATATATATATATATATATATATATATATATATATCGATATGAGCTCTAACGGAATTTACCGGCACTCTCACGATCGCATTTCTTGACCTACAACAAAAGTATTTTCTGTATACGTTGCGGCAAAAAATCTCTTGGACAAATTCGTGAACTGGCCATATCCGGGTACAGGCTAAGTGGCTAGAGCCAAAATAGTAGAATAATCTAGGGCGTTATAACTTCCGTTTGAATCATAATATTTTAATAAAGTTTATCAATATTGAATATTTGAACATATATCTATCATTTATTTTCAAATGACAACCTTGGCGTTCAGGTTCCTGAAAAATCAGCTGTTTAAAAATTTAATAAACTTTGTTGTCCTTGATTTTGCTAAAAATGGCCAATCTCACTTTTGGAAATTTATGCACACGTTAACTAGAACATAAATCTTTCCAAAATTAAAAACCAAATAGTTCAAGTCTAGAGGTTGAGACACCAGAGCTGTTAGAACAAAAACAAACGCAAACGGCCATATCTCCCTCATTTTTGAGTTTATGTTGTTTAAACTCATACTAGCTTTTAGATAAACTTTTCAACTATAACTTCAGAGATTTTCTGCTTTCTAACCCAATAGGTTTCAATGTCATTAGCATTAAACCTAATGCATACCATTCAATTACAACAACAACTTCCATAAAAATATAAAAATATCCCATAAAAATATTAAAAAAAATTTTCTTTTGTTTTTTTTTTGGGTTTTTATTTTTTTTCGAAAAAATTTTAAAAAAAATTAAAACAAAGCTGAACCATTATTGTTTTAAATTAAGAAATATTTCTTATTTGCATATTGATTACACATTTACAAAAGTCTTCCTAAATTGTAGATATTTGAAATATTTGAGGTGTAAAAGTTGTTTGACAATTTTAGATTATAAATTTATAAATTATGTGTGGTGGTGTTGTAGGCGTGACGTTGTGAGAACGTTTATTTGCTCTTTGGTGGATATAATATGTTATTAAAAGTAGTTTTAACCAAATTAAATAAAACTGTTCCGAAATCGCATTGATAAAGTAGTTTCCGTTAATGTATTTAGTTTGGTTTGATAAATTTTTTGGATTATTCTGGACTTGGACTATTCTACTTAAATTTTTTATTTAAATTAATCTGACACATCCAATTCTATTTGTACACAAAGCTGTCTGGTCCCGAAATCTACCTTTTTCTAGCCGATATACGGGCCGCTTGGACTTTTTATGTGTCCGCTAGAATTAGAATTTGAATGTAATTCAAAATAATTGTTTGTTAAAATTTCATTGATTAATTTAACCACATAATTTGATTTGTACGCATTCATGTTGCTGCGTAGATTGCTCTGCGCTAAACAAACATTCGGTTTATGATAAATATCTAAGTTTTTGCAGACCACTTTTCCTTTACCGCGCTAGTTCACTCAAATGTAACCTCATCACAATAGTATCTACAGTAACTATCATAGTAAATACAATTTTGAAATGAAAATAATATAGTCTCACACGATTAAACGAGAGAAAGATATCTCTCTAAATTATCATTAGGGCTAGAAAAACCACATAGACTTGAACTTTTCAAATTTTAATTATAAACATTATTTTTCTCATCAAAAAAACCAAACATTCAGAAATTTACACTTCATCGATTTTAACAAAAGCAAAACTTATTATACCAAGCTAAAATATAATATTACAAAATCCACCATCCACCCCTAACCGTAATCGTAAATAAAAATACCAACAAATCACATCTATTTATACACAAATATAACAAAATAGAAGCTGAAAAAAAGATTGAGCTATCTATCGATTCAATTCAATTTCCAATTGAATGATTCGAAAAATTAAGTGATCAGATAATAAAAATAAAAACAAAGAACCAAATCAAATCAAATAAAAAAAAAATATTGATTTGTTTTCATTTTTTACTGATATTGTTGTTGCCTGGTATGTTCTGAGCCACCACATTCACACAAATTCATTATTACTCATCGATCACCACTAATTCACAGTTCATTAAATTTTTTTTTCTTTTTGCGACCCTCCACCTTAATCTCTCCAATGCACACCCAAACAACATAAAAACTGAAAATCCATCAAAATGAGAAAAAAAAAGTTAAGGAAAACTATCAAACTAAAAAAATAAATTATATCCGAATACAAGACTTGATCCTTTTTTTTATGAATTAAGGGTAGATAGAATTTTTTTTATGTAAAACCATAATAATAATAAATGATAACGATATCGAAATCTAAACCAAATATCTAATAATAGTTTGTGTCACATCATTTATTATACTTTTGTTCGTGTTTTATGTTCCCGATTGACAACACTAAATTATGTCTATCTACTTGAAATTTAATATCTGAAATAATGAAAGTGATAAATTAATTAATTACAAAACATAAAAGAAAAATTTATCTCACTTTGATTCATCAAAAGGTTTAGGGATAAGTTACAAATTAATAGAATGAGTTGATAAGTTGTTATCCTGCATTGAACGAACCTAATCAAATATTTGTTCTACATGTTAAGAGTATTTATCTTAGATTTCATTCATTGGAACACTGACCTTTCATTTCACCTTTCATTCACAACAACGATCTCGAAAACTGTACCACAACTACGAAAAATAAAAAACATACTATAAAACCCCAAGAAATTCCTAAAAACTTACTAACAAACCAAATAAGTACACACTACACACTCGATATAGCAGCGCTACACTAGTCGTAAAAATTAAATTTACTCTAACTTCCCCAAAAAAATTTATTTTTGGAAAAAAAGACGATAGGGTTTTTGTTTAAATAAAAAGAACACGTACCGAAAAATTATTGAAGTTCATTTTTTGATAAATCGTAGTTTTTTTTAAATATATCATGAAATATGCAAAGTTAAAATAGTTAATGCAAGTAAGTTAGTTAGTTAATGCAATAGTTAGTTAGTTAATGCAAAGTTAAAGAAATTGTACAAACATTTTTGTAGGAAATTTAATTCTCTACAAAAAAAGTTCCTAATCGTTTTTTGTCTAAAACGTATATATCTGATGATATTTTGAAAAAACCTTGTAAATTTTTATATCTCGTAAATAAAAAGGATGGCGAAAAAGTACTAATTTTCTTCTTCTACATAAAATAAAAAGAATAAAAATCGTGAAAACATGAAAAATCGTGAAAAGAAAAAAATAATAGTACATTATGATGCTAGGACGTAACGCTAAAGATTTTGGACGGATGTGGAGTCCAAAATAGCTTAAATAGACATTAAGTCCAAAATAGCTTACGTCCGTGCATCATATACCGCATTCGCCGCAAGCAAAATATTTTAAGAAAAGTTGTTTATTCTAAATTAAAATTATTAAGTTTCATAAATTTTAAAATAAAAATATGTGGAACAAGTAACCTTTGACAAAATATTTATTATTTTTTCCAAATTATTGTGTAGCTATGACAACAAATGATAACAACTATTTTAATTGGATAATGAAATTTTGAATTTGAGGGTTGCTTTTATAAAAATTTTTATTTTTCATAGAATTTAAACAAATACAAATGCTTTTTACTTTTTTGGACGTAGCTATGACAACAAAATGAATAGTTGAAAAGTGATACTTTAAAGCAAATCACAGTAATAAAGTAACACTTTAATGTGTAGGCGAATAAAAATGTATCTTATTTACAATTTACTTATCAACTAACCCTTAAACCTGATTTAGTAAGTGTGTTAATAGAAGTGTGACAAGGTGGAGGCATATATGAATGGAGGGAGGTATGGGAATTCGAAAAAACAAAGAAAGAAAAACTATAAAAAAATAATTTATATATAAATAAGATAAAAATCAAAGAGTCACAGTTGGATAAATATAGGTAAAAGGTAGTCATGTGTAATTTTATTTACTAGCTTTGGTTTTATTTATTATTTTCATGCTAGATAATTATTCTGATTAATTTATTTTTTTTCCTATTCTTTTCTATTGTATGTGCTTGAGGGAATTTTAATACGTTTTATCGATCATTAAAGGTTTAATATATAGGTTATAGTCGTGATAATTTATCGTTAACTGATCAATTGGGATAACACTAGTGTTATTTTATTCGAATAAAATCGAATTAGATAAGAATTTAATATGGAACATTTGTTTTACTGGAAGACATAAAAGACTTGCGGTGGGTTAAATGATTGATTTGAGTTACTCCTTTTGTAAACATGCAAAGTTTAATTATACACATTTTTATCTTCTGTTAATATGAATAAATATAAATTCCATTTTAACGAGAACGAACAATCTATAAAAAGATGGTCTAAGATGATCTAAGAAAATTCGAAGGTCTTTGTGTAAACAGTAAATGAATAAATTATCAATATAACTCTCATCAATGTTTTTTTAAAGTAAATTCACCGTAACAAAAGTCCCGTACCAGCCGCAATAAAACAAGAAATAATTGGTGAAATAAGTCTAAACATATAAAAAGATGGTTCCATGATTTTTAGATAGATTAATATTATTAATATTTTCAGTCTAACACCTTACTTTCTAGCTACAAAATTCCCATTAACCCTTAAATTAAACCTAACATCTTAACTTTGAAAGAACATAATTAGATAAGCTACTAGTTTCAAAAAATACATGCTTTCCATTGAAACAATTTTATCTATACACTGAACCACCCTCTCACCACAGTAAGTAAAATTAACATTACAATTTATTTAAGTCTCAAACAAAATAAATAATTTCAAGTTTTACAAACATAAATAATTTTCTAGAAAAAACATAAACATAAAAAAATAAAGAAAAAATTAACGAAAAAGTTCAACTTTTATTTTTGTAAACTTTTAAATTTAATAATTTGAACTTAATTTGTTTTAAAATTTATGAAATACAAAATACACGAAAAATAAATTTATTTGATATAAAGTGGCTGGTAAAAGCTGACGAGGTGGAATGAATAACAACAAGAACAAATTTTACGTACTTTAACTATATACATTAACACGGTTGAAATGTGTTGTTTATGTTTTAATTATGATTTTCAAGATTAATAAAGTTTTCGTATTATTATGAAATAATCATTAAACAATTATGAGGTTGTTGTAGTATTAAGTTAGTGCTATTATTCGTTGAACTGAATTAGAATTTTTTTTTATTCAATTTTTTTAATAAATTTTAACAGAGCAGAGTAGTTTTGTTTGTATTCTACCTTAGACTCTAATGGCTTACAATTTAAATCGAGTGATAACAGAAAACAAATGGGCTGAGGTTGGAGTGTCAATCTTGTTATTAGAGACTGCCTATAAATTAAACTAACTACACCTTTATCTGGAGATTTGTACTAAAATGTTTTAGATTTAAACTTCTTTATATATATTAATTGAATTTTGTTGATTTAATACAAAAACCATTGTTAAAAAAACTAAGATCCCGGGCAATCGGCATTTTTCGGAGCTTGCCGAACGCAAAAGCGGCCGATTTGAGAAAAATCGCAGAATAAATGTTTTCGGGCTCGTCAAGGACAGGCGCCTCACGAAGTATAAAATAAGTGGTAATCATCACATGAAATCGGCGCCGGCTCAGGGACTATGTGTATAACTGGAGCGAACTGCTTTTTCAAACCCGTGTGACTGAGCGACTACACTCTTGTTTGGAAAACGCGGTCGCTCTAGTAACAATATACTATTAGCGAAAAAATTCCTTAATATTAACATAATCTGTATAGAAAAAAATTCAGATTCGAATACGACTTTTAACTGTGAGAGTTTCCCTGAATTTTTTACTTATCACTAATTATGTAACCTCTACAGTCTACGCTCTACAGACAATAAAAAAAGAACAAAAAATAACTATTTCTGTACTTATTTTTATCCATTAGATTTCGTAATACAAACATCTACGTCATTTAATTTTAATGAGCAATTAGTTTATTTTTTTTAATTTCGGAAAATAAAATTTTTAAGTTTTATACTATTTGCCCATCGCTTAGTTTACTTTGGAAGAAAAAAACCATTTTTTTCTAAATTGTTCAAGAGCACATTAATTGGAAAATAAAAAATTTCCGCTTGAACAAATATTCAGTGGTAAATTTAACGAAAGAATAATCTCTGAAGAACTAGAAATTAGGTTACATGAAATACAATTAAGAAAAAATGTCAAGATATTTTACTTAAAACGTACAACTTAAGAATTTCTAGCGTGAAAAAGGACAAAAATTTACCAGTTTTCAAATCACTTGTCCATGTCAACAAAAGAAAAACTCTGAACCTTTTAATTCGATTGGGAAAACTTTATTAAATCCCATGTAATTATTTTATACTGATAACGAAACTCGCAAGCTGTACATTTTGCCAAACCATACCTAAAATGTAAATTAATGGTTATTTGTCGCTGGCTAGGATTCTATCTTTAAAAAGCTTTGTCTTAGTTTATTAAGTTCTAAATAGCTAATTTATTTTATTTTTTATTCTGTTTCCGCTTTTTTTTTCAAAGTGCAATATTAATTAAAACTTTTACGTTGAAAAAGTTTTTCTCCACTTATGTATTCACAGTAGAAAAAGTTCGTGTTTAGTTCATTAGGGAAAAATAGTTGATCTGCTAATTAAAAAAAATGTGAAATAAGAACATTGTTCCAGAGAGATTTACCATTTTGTATTTTTCTTTGTCAATGACATAATTTTAAGAAGAGATAAATAAACCAATAATAAATACGGAGTATTTATAATACGGAGTATTTATATTATAACTATAAGTTTAAATTCTGGTAATCGTAGTCTCAGGTTTGGCTCTGAAACAAAAATAATTTTAATCGAAGTTTTCATGGTCAAATTTCAAAAGCAGATTACTACAAATAATAACTTTGGGTAATCATTTAATTTCTATCTATGTATCATCTGGAGTACCGCAGGGCAGTCATTTAGATCCACTGTTACTTCTTTTATTGATTAATGACTTGACATTTCTTTTAAATGGAGTTAGATATAATCTTTGTGCAGAAGACCTTAAACTTTATAAAATTCTTGAAAATACCCATGATACCTCATGTCTACAAAAAAACATTGACACAGTTGTTAGGAGTGCAATGAAAATGGTATGTCCTTAAATGTGAAGAAATGCTCTGTTATATCCTTTTCGAAGAAAAAAGTTACTTCTCTTTCTGATTATTTGATCATTGGTGAACCGACTCCAAGAACATCATTAACAAGGGATCTTGGTGTCCTTTTAGATACAAAAGTCACATTTGCGCAACATATTGATGCTCTAGGGGACATTCTTTGCTAGGTTTCATTAAAAGGGGCTAAAGAATTTGATGATATATTTCTGACTAAGACACTAAGACTTGTTCAATGGTTTTGCCTACTCTTGAATACGCAAGCATTATTTGGTCTTCTTTTAGGAAAGACTATATTAAGCGTATTGAATCTGTTCAGAAGCAATTTTTGATATTTCCATTAAGAAGTTTGGGATTCAATGGATATCACCTACCGCCTTATAAGAGTAGACTGTTACTTTTAAATATTATTTCTTTAGAAGACTGTCGTGAGTTATCATCAACTCTCTTTGGCCTTGATTTGTTGACAAACAAAATTCAATGTGTTGACATGTGCAATGCACTGGTGTTAAATGAAAATACTTATGGCTTTAGATCTCGTCGTTTGCTATTTGAACGCATTGCCAACACTGATTATGAATATTACGATACAATTAGTGAATGTATTCGTAATCTGAACAAACGTGGTTATCTTTTAACTTCTAATATGAGCAAAACATGTTTGAAAAATAGTTTATTAAGTATATTTAAAACATTGCATACTTTTTGATTGTTTTGGTTCTTTTTTATTTAATTTTTTATTCGCCTACATATTAAAGTGGTACTTTATTACTGTAATTTGCGGCCGTAAAGTGTCACTTTTTAACCATATATTTTGTTGTCATAGTTACGTCCAAAAAAGCAAAAAACATTTGTATTTGTTTAAATTCTATAAAAAATAGAAATTTTTATCGAAGCAACCTTTAAATGCAAAATCTCACAATCCAATTAAAATTATTGTTATTATTGTTGTCATATTTATACAATTATTTTGAAAAAAATAACAAATATTTTGTCAAAGGTTACTTGTTCAACATATTTTCATTTCAAAATTTTTGCCAAATTATAACTTGATTAAGAATAAACAATTTTTTTTTAAAACTTTGCTAGCGAATAAAAAATAGTATTTGACGCACGGACGTAAGCTATTTTGGACCTAATGTGGGTGCAAATCTCTGTTAGCGCCTCGATTTGCAAACTCCACATACGTCCAAAATCTTTAGCTTTACGTCCTATAACATCATAATATACTATTTTTAATATGCATAAAAATTTTAGATTTATTTTAGTTATTAAGCGACTGTTATTATTAATTTTTTTGTACTGTCTTAGTTTGACTCCATAAACATTAATAATAATAATAATTATAATAATAATAATAATAATAATAATAATAATAATAATAATAATAATAATAATAATAATAATAATAAAACTCTATTTGTGAGACTGAATGTTTATCTATTGTTATTGGTCTACATATTTCTTACGATCGATTATCTCGTAAACTTTAGATTTTATCGACCTTAAATTTGATTCTAGTATAAAATTCGATTGCCCACATAAGATTTTCAGATACAATTTTTAAAAAATTGGTTTGGTTTGTCTGAGTGAGTTCTTACGTACATCATATGCAAAGATATTAACACAAAAATTAAAATTAATTTTAAAATTTGTTGGTATTTCTGTAAGCAATTAAACTCAAGTAAATATGGTTGGATGGTAGAGAAAAACTCATTTCTCTTTAACTTGTTTTGGATGGATTTGAACCTTTCTCATCAGTGTCAATTTTGAATCCATTGGCAGACACGCTATCGAAAAAATTTAAATAAAAGATTTCAGCATCATGTCAGCTCTACTCGATGCAACGAACACCTTTTAATGTTGAATATATGATGGTTGGATACATCGTGTGACCGATGCACGAACTTCAAGCATCCAATGTTCTGCGTCAAACGTTGACGTTCGGTGTAGTGTTATAATTTTGAAAAAATTAAAGAAATTTTCTGTTACAAATTGCTTTTATTATGAAATTTATTGTTACAGGATTCGTTGTTTTTTAATATTTACCTGTGGTTTTTTAAATTGCATAAAAATTTATATTATAATTAATTTACAATATTATGTCTCAGGAAGCTGATTTATTATTAAGTTAAATAAAAAAAGACGCCAGTCTTCAGTTCTGGGTCATTTCAAATAAGATATAATCGCATCAAGAATTTCTTCAAATGTGTATGTTTTCTCTTGCGTAAGCTAGCTGCATATATGATTCATCTTCTCAAGATGGAAGCCAATTCTAATTAATGGTGAAGCAACATTGAAAATTTTGATGTATGTTATTAATTTCATATCCTGTACGGTTCGATTAAAAATACAGATTGTTATCAAAAGTTGTATTGCCAGGCTAAAAAAATATTCGTTTTAACAAACCATTTTATAGGCTTGCCACTAGTTGCCACTAGTGTTTGCTGAACAAGATTTGTTAAACATGTAAACCACTTCAAGTTTTCTATTTCGAAAAGCTCCTAAAAATTGATCTGTATTCACATTTTGACTATATTACCTTTTTGTAGAACATTAATCCTTCTTCGCAAAGTTTTGGTATATCTGACTTTGGCCTCTCATAAAGCAGACAGATTTAAAATTCACAATTAGTTATAGAAGTTTCCAGACCAAAGCGGGTAAGCTTTTTGTGATGCACCTGTTTGTTTGTTAATATATTACTTGAACTATGATGCACATTCAACGAATGTCACCTTTTGGTAGCAAATGTCTAGTTTTATTATATATTTAAAGGTGTAGAAACTAGCCAAAACAAATAATGTTCCACTTCCAATCAAGTTTAATTTTAGAAAAATATGGTTACAAATTCCATGGAGATTTGGTTTTTGACTGAGAAAATGAACCAACCCAGAGTAAATTGAATTCCTTTTTGCAAAGTCCAGTCAATCTGATTTGAATCTACATTCAACAAATTATGCCAAATGTAACAAATGTTTTGGCGTTTCTGGATCTGTTCAAGATTCCTGATTAAATGGAGAAAATGTTAAAATTAAGAAAAATTTTGGTTTTCCAAATTACGCTAAACTTTTCAAAAGTTTTGAAGTGTTCAGTACAAATGTTTTGAAGTGCTCAGTACAAATTTGCTTTTTGTGATAAAGGCACATTGAAGACAGAAAAACACCTAGATTACCATTTCACAAAACTACGGATTCAACCCAAATCATGTTTCTTATGTAATGGATAATGCTAAATTTTACAAATAACTAAACGACTAATTGATCCAATATTTCTTTGTGGGGTGCAAAAAATGTTCCAATTCGTTGTCAGTATAACTTCCTCTATGGAACATATACGGCACCAAAAAAGCAAAAAATAACACTTACAAAATATATATCGAACACTTTTTAATAATTTAATAATTAATAATTACTTCGGTCTGAAAGACCTAAGTATTACATTCATGAGCCAAAAGTGTAATTCTTACACCACTTTTTGGGCATTTCTCGACGTTTTAGGGCCTACTGATTGGAAAAAGGCAAAAAAATGTATGTCCGTCTGCCGGCCGTCCGTCATTACCTACGAAATCTAGAAAACCACGGGAGGGACTTCAAAAATTTGTATTTATGTTTATGAAAATGGACAGGTCCGAAAGGACGATGTGTTCAATAAGTGTACCGGAAGTGTGTCAAAAAAATCGTCAATTGTGTCAAAACAATGAAATTTGCGTATTTCTTGCTTAAAAACGTTCATTTTTAATGATGAGTAGTAATGATAAATGTGAAAAAATCTTGATGGTCGTGAGTGGTATGTGAGATCAAAAACTAGATTATTGAAAGATTTACAAAAGAAAGATTTTTATTTATATTTTAACCCAGTTTTTTGGAAAAAAATAAAATTAATTATTTGTATGACATGAAATTTTATTATAATTATAGAAAGTTATAGCATTATGATCTTTTAACATAAACATAAACATTTAGATCTTTTTAATACTCCCTCACTTAAAAGGTTTAGAAGTTTGTGTTCACTTTTTTAAATTGTCACTAGTGCTGTTTAGTTTTAAATTATTTTTTTACTTTAAATTCTTTAAACTTTTTTAGTTAACGTATTAATTATTGTCTGTTAGTGTGTAGAATAGTAAGATTGTTAACTATGTAAAGATAAACATTAAGTTGAATAAAAAAAAAAAAGTTTAAGTAACTAACAAACAAATAAAATCAAGAATTGTAATACTAATTGGCAAACAAATACATACATAAAATGAAATAATGATTAGATGAGTTAAATAATAATCAATAAGCCACATAAACCAATAAGTTAGTAATTAACAAGCAAACAAAATCAATAATTGTAATAGTAATTAGTAATAATATACATATATAAAAAGAAAAATAAATATTAAAAATTAAGTTATAAACAAATAGTAAAACCAAAGAAAAAGAAAAGAAAAAAACAAAAAAAGAAAAGAGAAAATGAAACAAAAAAAAAACAAAAAAAAAAATAGAATAATTAATATATTAACGCTATAAACTCAATCATTACAAATTGACAAACTTAAGTTTATTAAATCAAATATTGTGATAACTTTATATAATTTTGAAAAATAACAAATGTTTTTAAACTTAAACACAACAAATATTACAATGCTAATAATAATAATACTATCATTAGAATTAAGTATACATGTATTGGGAGATACTCCTGTTTTTGTATTAATGTAAAATAAAATTATAAGTTTGTCAAAAAAAATAATGTCAAGTGTGTCAAAATAATGATTTTCATTTATGTTTTTAAAGAAAAATAAAATTAGTTATTTGTATGAAATGAAATGTAATGAACATGAAACTATTATTATTGAAAATTTTATTGCATTATAAGTTTGTCAAAAAAATATTGTCAAGTGTGTCAAAAAAATGATTTCATTTATTTTGCTAGTCAATTTTTTGGAAAAACCAAATTTAGTTGTTTGTATGACGTAAATGTAATTGAACATGAAATTGGACATGGAAATTTTTGAATTTGTTATAGTTTTTGAAATATTTTTGGAATTTTGAAAAAAGTTTGTATTTTGATTTTGTAATATTTTTTGCAATATTTTTAGAATTTTGGAAAAAGTTTTAATTTTTGATTTTGTTATAATTTTGAAAAAAAATTGAATTTTGTAATTTGAGAATTTTAAATATATGTTTTTAGAATTTTGGAAAAACTTTCAATTTTTGATTTTGTAAGAATTTTTGCAATATTTTTAGAATTTTGAAAAATTTTGCATTTTGGATTTTATTATAATTTTTGGAATTTTGAAAAAAGATTCAATATTTGATTTTGTAATAATTTTTGCAAAATTTTTAGAATTTTGGAAAAAGTTTAAATTTTTTAATTTTAAAAAATTTTTGACATTATTAGAATTTAGAAAAACTTTAAATATTTGATTTTAGTCTAATTTTTGGAATATTTCTAGAATTTTGAAAAAAGTTTCAAGTTTTGATTTTGTTATAATTTTTGCAAAATTTTTAGAATTTTTGAAAAAGGTTTAATTTTTGATTTTGTAATAATTTTTGGAATATTTTTAGAATTTTGAAAAAAGTTTGATTTTATTTAATTTTTATCATATTTTTGGAATTTTGAAAGAGATATGAATTT
The DNA here is from genome assembly GCA_963693315.1 of Diogma glabrata. Taxonomy (NCBI): domain Eukaryota; kingdom Metazoa; phylum Arthropoda; class Insecta; order Diptera; family Cylindrotomidae; genus Diogma; species Diogma glabrata. The sequence goes on along the minus strand of OY856186.1, from coordinate 293,467,921 downwards.
GTGATTTTGTAATATTTTCTCGAAACGCTAAATGGAGAGGTTTTTGAGTAGTTTGCTGATTGTATCATCTTTTCACTAAATTATGTTAATTTATAATCTGTTATAATTTTCCGACAACGTATTGATGTTTCGTGTTAGTTTTGTAATAAATTTCTATTAATAATTTTGACTATAAAATAGAAATATTACACATCCTATGAATTCACACAATAGTGATGTCTAGAAATTTAATGGAAAAGTAAAATAATGTTAAAGCATTCCCGAAAAAATTGGAGTCTAATGACAGATGAGAATTCAACTTAAGTGCATAGAGTGATGTCGAAGCTTCAACCTAGAAATATCATCGCATCGGCCTTGATAAGGTTACGAGTTCGAATCCCAACCGATACACGTAAAAGAGAAAAACAGAGTTTTTCTCTGAGATAATTCCAACCGTACCTTTGAATTAAAAAAATTCAAATTATTTCCTTAGTTGATTGAATTCAATTGCTCACAAAATCCCGAATAAAAAATTATGTTTGAAAATGTGCTCTCAAAAACATAAGCTATCTATCATTTTGTCGCTCAGCTCTTCCTTCATTGAAATTGGCATTTCAATTTCATTGTCACTTCATATATCAGCTTCATGGTCAGCTTCTAGGCTTTATGTGACTAGTATCGGTTTTATGTTGCTATCTTCTCTAACTAAATGCGGAGTAATAAAGAATCAAATATTATATAAAACCAAGTTTTTAAGATAAAATTCACGCGATATTATGATATTTATGTACACTGAAAGAAAAAATTCGCTACATTCGGTCACTACAACCGAACTTTTGGCACTTTTGTGCCAACCGAATTTTTCTGTCACAATAACTTCCAATTCGGGTTTTGTTTCTTAAAATTTGATTTTTGACAACCGAATTTGAGGTTATTGTAACAGAAAACATTCGGTTGGTACAAAAACGGTTGTAGTGATCAATTGTTTTCTTTCAGTATATTATTTATAATTCAAAATGAGCTAGTATTATTAAACATTTGAGGAATAGTGAATAACAATTTCAAATTTAGTCGAAATTGATGTCTTTATTGTTTGCTGATCAATTAATAATAATATGTTTTAATCCCGAAATTCCGAAAATTTAGAAGAACAATCCCGGGATTTCGGAATCAGGGAATGGGATCCCGGGATTTCCGCATTCGGGATCGGATCGTTTATTGTTTTAACTCTGTTGGTGCAATTGACAGGATTATATCATTTTTGGCTATTTCATCAATTTCCTTAAATATGCTCCCTATTTCGGAGTTCTCAGCAGTTGGCTTTTGGTGTGTACCATCAGCATACTTCCAAAAAACATTCAAAATCATAACTGCGTCCATCTTTGGATCCCATATGTATCAAATTCATCCGTATATAAAACAACTCCAAACGTTTAATCCTTAGAGAATTGATTATTAAGTGTCACCACGTATATAAAAATACCTATTTTCTTTTTTTATGTATTGCTGTTCTGGCATATGACACTTTAAATAAATTTTAGATTATTCCCGAAATTTAATAAATAACAAAAGATGTTTGTTTTATCTATAATAAATAACGTTTTTAGGGTTTCGTACTTTAAAAAGGTAAAAACGGTACCCTATTGGTGAGACTTCGGTGTCCGTCCGAATTTCTACATAATCGATTTACTATAAGTGCTATCAACTTGAAATTTTCTACAGTTAGTAAATGTGTTTTCCACACCTGATGATAACCAAAAAATTTCAGACATTTGTTTTTATCTATATTTTATGGACATAGATAAGGAGAACAGCTTACGCCGCAAGCAAAATATTAAAAAAAAGGTTGTCTATTCTAAATCAAAATTATAAATTTGCATAAATTTTCACTGAAAGAAAAAATTCGGTTACTGCAACCTACTTTGTGCCAACCGAATTTATCCTGTCACAATAACCTCAAATTCGGTTGTCTTATTTTCAAAAGTCAAATTTGAAGCCACAACAACGGAATTAAAGACACAACAACCAAATGTGATTTCATCATGACCGAATAATCAATGTGTCAACCGAATGGTAACATTTTTTCTTTCAGTGTTGAAATAAATATATGTTGAACAAGCAACCTTTGACAAAATATTTGTTGTTTCTTTTCAAAATAATTGTATTACTATGACAACAAATAATAACAAATATTTTAATTAGATTATGAAATTTTGAAACGAAAAGCCGCTCTGATAAAAATTTCTATTTTGTTTAGAATTTAAACAAATACAAATGCTTTTTACTTTATTTGGACGGAACTACAACAACAAAATATATGGTTAAAAAGTGAAACTTTAAGGGCGCCAATCACTGTAATAAAGTAACACTTTAATATGTAGGCGAATAAACATTTAGTTTTTATACATGGCTGAACTAAACTTAAACATTAAATCCGTATTATAGTGAACAATTTTATTTTTAATGTGTTTTTCCTTAAATCTATATGAGAAGATGAGTATTTTTTCTTGAATGTGAATAACTGGATAATAAGCGCTAGTTAAACGGTGCTTGCAACATACTGTAAATTAGTATCTGTTAATTAAGTATAGTAATTGGTAAGTAGGGATGATCCCCGCTCATTCATGCTCGTTCCAACATTCTTTTGAATAACCTTTTGCAAAATTTGAGATGCTATTGTCTCTATTTCATGGAGATCGTACCTTTTTTATTATAGTCCGAGAGCTGAGCGACATAAAATTGCAAGAATTTTATAAAGGCTGATTTTTTAATAATTTGTCACATATGTTGTGTAGAGAAATAGTCTTCAGTCAGTCAGCTGGATTCGTTAGCGTTTGGAGTGGGTGGGGCTCCAATGTTGTAAAAAAACCATGTATCTTGCAACTACTTTATAAAACCTGAAAATTCGTTTGAGAGTAGAATATTAATTAAAAATAAGTTTTATGATTGTCAGTCACTCCAATCCTGTAACCGAACGCGTCAGTCACGCGTTGAAGTTGTAAAACAACGGTACATCGTGCAAGTATGTTATGCTGCAATCTGAGGTATTATCTAACCAGTAGTATTTATAAGAGAGTCTACACCCGACTCCAGAACGAGTTCAGGTTCTGTATTGGTAGATTGAAGGAAATGTATGCCTTGGTAGTGAGATTTAACGGTCAACGAACAGTCAAGGATACATTTTCTTCAGTCACCACACTGTTCTATTTCTTCTCTCCCTTATAAACTCACTACTTGGTAATCCTAAAGTTTAACATCCGTAACTACATAAAACAACAACTTAGTACAACAAAAATATATTGCCTGATTCATTATCAATACCATTAATTAATCGCGTTGCTACAACAACACGTCGTGTTGATTCAGTATCAATTTCTATTAACAAAACTATCAGTCTCACAATTAACATTGCTTAAATTCGTAAACATTCTTCTACTTTGTTTTAATCAAACAAAATGTAAAACTCATGTAGTTGTAAATGCATTTTTTTTATTTTTGTTGATACTGTCTGATACAATCTCGTATTGAAATGTTTGAAGTTGTTATCATCTTTTTCATTTAGAAATTAGAATGCTAACGATATTGTTATTTCATTTTCTTGAGCGTATTGAACGCTCGTGCATTTACTTTAGAAAAAGAAAACTTCTCAATAAAGCGTGTGTCTCTTCGATCATTTATCGGGAAAATGATCCTAGACCACACCTTTATATAAACATTTTTAATAAAAAAGTTTATGGACTTCTAGATAGTGGAGCCTCTATCAATATTCTGGGAAGAAATTCCCTAGAATTATTAAGAAACGCTGGCATAACCTATCACAAAATGTTTTCTGCCATCCGTACAGCATATGGTACCCGTAATCATATCCTGGGTTATGTAGACGCTTCTATCAATTTCAATGGCTCATCGAAAATTTTTCGTTTTCATGTTGTTCCAAGTCTGCATGAGGAACTCTACCTGGGCATCGATTTTTGGAGGGAATTTGGTATCACTCCTTCATTTGTCAGTGAATTGACACCGATTGAATCTATTAATAACCTAAAACACGATTTAAAACCTGACCAGCTACAAGAACTGGAGAACGTCAAGGATTCTTTCCCTTCTTTTGAGGTATTAGGTCTCGGTAAAATGTTCAACCAAAGGAACATGTCATCGATGTTGGGGATAGTGCACCTGTGAAACAGAGGTATTACCCCACATCGCCGGCAGTTCAACAAAAGATTTATGCCGAATTAGACCGTATGCTTCAATTAGGGGTGATCGAAGAGAGTTCTGACAGTTCTTGGTGCTCGCCAGTGGTCTTAATACAAAAACCTTCTGGGAAAAATCGTTTATGTTTGGATTCAAGACGTGTCAACGCACTGACCATAAAGGATGCTTACCCACTTCCATTAATCGATGGCTTGTTGGGCCGCCTAAATAGTACGAGATACATAAGCAGTATTGATCTCAAAGATGCGTTCTGGCAAATTCCTTTGTCAGAAACATCTCGAGATAAAACAGCCTTCACAGTGCCTGGACGACCATTGTACCAATTCAAGGTCATCCCTTTTGGTTTGTGCAATGCTCCCCAGACAATGTGTCGGCTGATGCATAAAGTGATACCTCACAAGTATCATGAAAGTGTCTTCGTCTATTTAGACGACCTACTGGTGGTGTCCTCAACATTCGAGGAACACATGGAACTACTGTCTATAGTCTCTACTCTTTTAACAAATGCAGGTCTAACCATCAATCTGCAGAAAAGTAAGTTCGTGCTGCGAGAAGTAAAGTATTTGGGCTTTTTGGTTGGCGAAGGTGGATTGAAAACGGATCCTGAAAAAGTACGAGCTATTGAGGAATATCCAGCTCCAACAACTGTTAAACAGATTCGGTTATTAGGTATGGCAGGGTGGTATCAACGATTTATACCAAACTACGCTAGCGTTGTTTCACCTATTACAGATCTTTTGAAAAAAGGATCTAAACGACTGATATGGACTGATGGAGCTCAAACCGCCTTTAACAATTTAAAACATCTTTTGACTGTAGCCCCAGTTTTAATAAATCCTAATTATGAAAAAGAATTCTTTATTAGATGTGATGCAAGCATCACGGGTGTAGGAAGTGTACTATATCAGCTGGATGAAGAAGGCCATGAGTGTCCGATAGCATTCATGTCTAAAAAGTTGAATAAAGCCCAAAGGAATTATTCAGTGTCTGAGCTTGAGTGTCTTGCAGCAATTCTCAGCGTGAAGAAATTCAGAGCCTACGTGGAGGGTCATAAATTTACAATTGTGACCGATCATTCAAGTCTAAAGTGGTTGATGTCACTAAAAGATTTGAGTGGTCGGTTAGCTAGATGGAGTTTAAAGCTTCAACATATGGATTTTTCTATTGTACATAGTAAGGGGACCCAAAACGTAGTACCTGATGCTCTGTCTCGTATATATGACGACACGTCTGAAGAATTTGCTGAAGCGCTTGCTCATACTGACGACACTATTAAATCAGATGATGAATGTTATCGGCACCATGAATACACAAACATGATAGCCAAAGTACAATCGTCTCCTCAGGATTTTCCAATGGTGAAACAGTTGGATGGTAAGCTATACATGCGCATAGAACCTAAAGCTGATGCAGTATCTAACGATTTGCCTGTGTGGAAACTTTGGATACCGAAACCTTTAACTACTAAATTGATCAAGGAACATCACGACAACTGTATATAGCTGCTCATGGAGGGGTAAAGAAGACCTTGGTGGGTCTTCGGCGTCTCTACTACTGGCCGGGCATGGCATCTCAAGTTCATGACTATGTCGTGTCTTGCGATGTCTGCAAACAATCAAAGGCAACAAATCAGATATTGCGTCCACCAATGCAATCCCGATTTATAACAGATAGACCATGGCAGCGTATATATATTGATTTCTTGGGTCCGTATCCCAGATCAAAATCTGGGAATACTGTTCTTCTGATTGTACTTGATCATTTGTCAAAATTTGTATTAATCAAACCACTCAGAAATGCTACTTCACCTTCTGTGAATACATTTTTGAGAAATGAAGTTTTTCTAACCTATGGTGTTCCAGAGTTTCTTCACAGCGACAATGGTAAACAATTTCTAAGTAATTCTTTTCAAAAACTGTTGTCAGAATTCAACATTACACATATTAAAACTGGAGTCTACAGCCCTCAGAGCAACGCTTCGGAAAGGGTGAATAGGTCAATATTAGCTGCGATCAGATCTTACATTAAAGGTATGCATAATACGTGAGATTCTCATCTGGGAGATATAGCTTTTGCACTACGTTCCGCAGTACATAGCACAACACTTCATTCTCCATACTACGTGTTGTTTGGTCAACACCCTATATCAGATGGCAAGACTTACACAACTCTTCGAACTTTACATAGTCTGGGTGAACCAATAGATATGGACATGGATCATACAGATCAATTAGCAATCGTCAGAGCTCGCATTAAAAAATATATGGACACAGCTTTCGCAAAGTCCCAACAACATTATAATTTACGGACGCGACCTCGTACATTTGAAATACAACAACGAGTCTTGGTACGACCACATCACCTAAGTGATGCAGCAAACAAGTTTTCGGCCAAGCTGGCTCCGAAATTCCTACCAGCCATAATAACAAGCAGGGTTGGTAATGTGTTGTACAAATGTACAAATTTGGATGGTAATTGGGACTTTCCATGCCAAAGATATAAAAATTTAAAAATTTAACTATCCTTAACAAGTACTTTATAACATCCGAAATTTAGTATACAGATGAAGAATATTATTATAATTACAAAAAAATGTATTCAGTCAGTTTATTTCTGTAACAAATGCCGTCAGTCGCAAATAAGAGGTTGCCGTTCTGTAATACGGCGCGCTCAATAAATATTAACATATATTGAATGAAGTTTCTTTTTTCAATGGATATTCATTTTATTGCATGTACATTGAAGCTGATCTACTCGAACGACTATTAAAATATATAATATTAAACTTAAATAACAAAATTAATAGAATCATATACAGATTTTAATAAAGAATATTCAACAAATTCCTTTTAGTCTTGAGTTTGAAATAGTATTCTAATATGAGCCACTGCAGTTGTTGTAAACATCACTTGAGTCATCATTTTCTGGATCAGTTATATCTGACAATTCATCATCTGCATATTAATATAAGTGCAAGTGCAATAAGCGCAATGTTTAATTTCAAAATAATTAAATACGTAAGATAAACAGGCATATCACGTACAATCTATTACCTGAAACATCGTTTTCATCAATAACAACAACATTCACGAATATTGGAAAATGTTGTCCTTCAAAGCATTGTAACTCATACCGCCCGTCTATTTGCTGCCAACCACTTTTCACGGCCACCTCTGATTATGCAAATACTTGAAATGTGTTCATTCTCTTTTTCGCTTCTCTTGTTTTCAAAAGCCAATTGTTTTCGAATAGCACTAGTATTTTCGTAGCTTCGTTACAGAGCAAACGTATGTCTTTCTGTGAAAATTTATATCCCAAAATGGATGGAAGTTCGCATGCTTTATGTGTTATTTAGTTTTTGTAACACTTGAAAATCTTGCTGTTGTTCTGGGCTCCTGGTTGAGTGAATCTGAAATTCTTAATAATTGGTTACCTCACTTGATGAAATTATAACAATTTTTGTAATTCTTCCTGAATAGTGTTCTTTATTGATTTCTTGAACAGTTGAATTTGAATAGGACTAACATTTAAAATTTCATGACTTGTATACTAGAAGTTTAACTAAACTTAAGTTTAGTTTATTTGCAGATGATGAATTGTCAGATATAACTGATCCAGAAAATGATGACTCAAGTGATGTTTACAACAACTGCAGCGACTCATATTAGAATGCTATTTCATACTCAAGACTAAAAGGCATTTGTTGCATATACTTTATTCAAATCTGTATATTATTCTATTTTTTTTGTTATTTAAGTTTAATATTATATATTTTAATAGTCGTTCGAGTAGATCAGCTTCATTGTACATGCAATAAAATGAATATCCATTGAAAAAGGAAACTTCATTCAATATATGTTAATATTTATTGAGCGCGCCGTATTACAGAACGGCAACCTCTTATTTGCGACTGACGGCGGTAAACTGACTGACTACATTTTTTGTAGTTATAATAATATTCTTCATCTGTATGCTAAATTTCAGATTTTATAAAGTACTTGCACGATGTACCATTTTTTTACAACTTCAACGCGTGACTGACGCGTTCGGTTACAGGATTGGAGTGACTGACAATCATAAAACTTATTTTTAATTAATATTCTACTCTCAAACGAATTTTCAGGTTTTATAAAGTAGTGTCAAGATACATGGTTTTTTTACAACATTGAAGCCCTACCCACTCCAAACGCTAACAAATCCAGCTGACTGACTGAAGACTATTTCTCTACACAACATATGTGACATATTATTAAAAAATCAGCCTTTATAAAGTGCTTGCAATTTTATGTCGCTCGCCTCCCCTACTATTAGGAGATGATTCTTGACTTATTAACTAGACCTTTTTATTCGCATTTTCGACTAATATATTTACGTTTTATTGCAAGTTGAACGATCTCCGACATTTTTAAATCAATCAGTGATAATAAACAATCCATTTCGTGTATTTTCACTGACCGATTTTAAAACGTCGGTCATCGTTCAGTCGGTCACTTACTTATTGATATGGCTGATGTTACCAATCACTAGTATTTGGAACATATACTACATAATATAATTGGAAAATTCGTTCTATTTTTGATTATTGTTGTGCTCGTTATTGTTTTATTGATAAAATTTTATTGATATTGTTTTATTTGATAGACTCGAATATCAGAAATTTTTCATTCAATAAATAAAACGTCAGTTGTTACACTACGGTCTACGACACAATTAAACTGGTTGTGAAGATAACCATAACTATATATAAGAATAGATATGTATACATTAAATTTTAAACTGCATCTTATTTCTTTAATGTAATTTCACTTAACTTTTTTCTAAGATTAAATTATAATTGTGTTAACATTTATTTTTATCAAACAAAAAATAATGACTTATATATATCATAAAACCTTCGGCACGACTATGATAAGTGTGGCACCGCCTAATTTTATTTTTTATTTTTTAGATCGATAAAACAAGCAAAAATTGCTCTACCAAAAATTTGTGAGCTTCTTCGTTCACGAGATATAGGCATTTGAAAAAAAATATTTCATACAGAAACATTTTAACATTGGTTTTGTATTGTTCAGAAAATTTTTTTTTTTTTTTTTTTTTTTTTTTTTTTTTTTTTCCTTTATCTCCATTTAGGAGCATAGGGCGTCTACTAGACTGGACCATCTAACTCTGTTGGGGGCAATCGCTTTCAGTTCACCCCATGTCTTGCCAATTTGTTTTGCTTCAGCTAGCACCGTTTTCTTCCATGTCATGGGTGGTCTTCCAACTCTCCTTTTACCTTGTGGATTCCACTCTAGGGACATCCTTGTTATATCTTCGACTGATTTTCTCAGTGTATGTCCTATCCATCTCCATTTTCTTTGTTTTATCTCGGTCTCAATGTCTAGCTGCTCTGTCTGCCGTAGAAGCTCTTGGTTACTGATGGTGTTTGGCCAGAAGCATTTGATCAGTCTTCTCAGGCATTTGTTCACAAACACCTGTAGTTTATTTGTGATCTTTCTTGTTTGTTTCCACGTTTCACACCCATACAGCAGTACTGACTTGACACATGCATTGAACATTCGTAGCTTTGTCTTTCTTGACAGGACGGATGCATTCCAGATCTTGTGAAGCATATTGAACGTATTTCTGGCTTTGTTAATACGCTGACTGATATCTTCTTCAGTCCCGCCTGTTTTTGCTACAGTACAACCAAGGTACACAAATTTGTCAACTTCGTCCACTTGTGTATTGTTGATGGTAATTGGTGTTATCGTTTTGGTGTTCAATCTCATAGCCTTTGTTTTTCTGATATTAATGTTGAGACCGACTTCATGTGCAAGGGTTGATAGCTTCTGTATTTTCTGCTGCATGTCCGTATGTGTGTGTGTAAGTAGACAGATGTCATCTGCGTAGTCTAGATCATTGAGCCGTCTTGTTGTATTCCATTGGATTCCATTTGGACTTGCATCATCGAGCTTTCTCATGATACTATCTAGTACTATTAGGAATAGTAGTGGGGATAGTACACAGCCTTGTCTCACTCCTCGGTGGTTGTAGTATTCATCACTTTGCTGTCCTTTGTATTGTATTCTGTTTGCAGCATCCCGGTACATTTCTTTGATTAGATCAATTATTTTCTTCGGTATGCCCATTTCACAAAGTGTCTTCCATATCGCGCTCCTGTTGATTGAGTCGAAGGCGCGTTCGAAGTCCACGAAGAGGAGATACAATGGTGAATTCCATTCATTTGATTGCTCAATGATGATACGGATTGTGTTGATATGATCGGTACAGCTTCTTCCTGGTCTAAAGCCGGCTTGTTCATTTCTTAGTTTCATGTTAATTGATGGAGATATTCTTTCGAGAATGATCATTGCAAGTATTTTCATTATTGTGTTGAGCAGAGATATACCTCTCCAATTTTTGCATTCTCTTAGATCACCTTTCTTTGGGATTGTTATGGTTAAACCTTCTTTCCATTTGGTTGGTATTTTACCTTCGTTCCATACATCAGCTAATAGTGGTGTTAGAGCTTCTGCTGTTGTGTTTACATCTGCTTTGAGTAATTCTGCTGATATATTATCTGTACCAGCAGATTTGTTGTTCTTGAGTTTCTGTATGGCATCTCTAACTTCCCGTTCCGTTGGTGGATGGGTGCTAATAGTTTCGTTATAGTTGTCATCCGGAGACTGCAAGTTATTTTCTTGTTGGTGGCAGTTGTCTTCGAAGTATTCTTTCCATCTATTTAGCTGTTGTTCATGAGTTGTGAGGGTTTGACCAGATTCATCCTTTATTGGTGGAGTGTTTGTATATTTGTTGGTGACCTTTCTCACGCATTTGTGTAGTGTGCGCATATTTCTATTAGCTGCTGCTGTTTCCGCAGTCTTGAGAATGCTTTCTGTATATCTTCTGCGATCATTCCTTGCCATCTTTTTAACTTGTTTTGCTGTACTTTCATATTTGTTGCGGATCTCGCTTGTGTTCTGGTGACACAACTGCAACTTGAGCTGTCGACGCTCTTCAATTTTCTTCCATGTATCATCGCTAATCCATGGTTTCCGTGATTTGTCTTGGTAGCCTAGCACATCTGTAGCAGTTTTGACGTAAGCTTCTTTAACTTGTTCCCATTTTTCATCAATGCTGGTGGTTTCGTTGTTTAGTAGATTGAGCTGGAGCGACTCTTTGAAGATGTTATTTGTATTTTTGTCGCTCAATCTATTGATGTTAAATTTCCTCTGACATGACTTGTTGTTTTGTTTTACAGCGGCTGGTTTAATTTTGAATGTTGCAATTACCAGTTGATGGTCGCTGTGTATGTCTGCTCCTCGTTTTGCTCTGACGTCTTGTAGTGAGGATAGAAACTTCTTATTCACCAGTACGTGATCAATTTGATTCTTGGTTCTTCCATTTGGTGATGTCCAAGTGTATTTGTGTATGTTCTTGTGTGGGAACTTGCTGCCTCCTATGAATAGTTGATTTGTGACACAACAATCGATGAGCCTTTCTCCATTATTGTTACGTGTTGATTCTAGTGCATTTTTGCCCATGACTGATTCCATTCCGGTGTTGTCGGTTCCAATTTTGGCATTGAAATCCCCTTGTATTATTTTGATGTCATTTCGGTGTGCACTAGCCAGCGTTGCTTGGAGCTGTTCGTAGAATTCATCTTTTGTCGCATCATCAGCTTCTTCGGTAGGTGCATAGCACTGTATGATCGTTGTGTTTCTAATTTTCGATTGGAATCTTGCTGTTATTATTCTGCTACTGATTGGTTTCCATTCGAGAAGTGCTTTCTTTGCGTTAGGTGTTGTTAATATTGCTACGCCTTGTTCATGTGTGTTGGATTTACCAGAGAACATCATATAGTTTCCTTCAGTTGTTGTTAACTCTCCGCTGTTTTTCCATCTTACTTCACTGAGTCCTAGTATCTCGATGTTATATTCTTTCATTACTTTCTCAACTTGTGCTAGCCGCGATGTTTCTATCAGAGTTCTGACATTCCAGTTTCCTACTCGTGTCCGGGTACGATAGCTAAGGGTCGATATTTTATTATTCCGGTTTGTTTTGCTTTGTATCTTTCTAGTATGCGTTTCTTTAATCATTTGAATTTCGGATTCACCTTTCGGATTAACGGGTGATTGGGCCATCGAATCCTAGCCAGTTTCCAGGGCTGCTGGATAAGGTATACTGGCATACCGTGGGCGAGATATTCCTGCTTCAATGTGATTCAATCGTATTTCCATATTTTTTCTGGTGAAGTTCAGAAAATTACTAATTCTAATAGTAATTCCATTAAAAATTTCCAATTCCTCACTCCTCTTCCCCTCCCCAACCCTCCGATGCGGTGGCTATTTTTGATCGAAGGATTGCATGGTCGCAGAATCTTGGCAAATAGTTAATATAAAGAAGAATAATTATATAACCTTATCTATTAATGTAGAATTGAAAGTATGATCCTTTATAAATAGTTCGGATCGGGTTGGGTATATTCGGGTCGGGTAACCTATATTATTCAAAATGGGATGGATAGGGACGTTGTATAATTCTTCGTTACTTTAAATGAAACATGAAAAACAGAGCTACTTAGGTGAAAAATTTCACTTGATGAGCTTATCTTGTAAAAACATTTCCAATGATACCACTCTCGTCACGATCCGACCCCCATATACCCTTTATTAGCCAAAGTTTTTTTTTGTATGAAATTTTTTTTAAATGCCTATATCTCGTGAACCAAGAAGCTCACATATTTTTGGTAGAACATTTTTCTCTTAATTTTTGGAGTTTAGGAATAAAAAAAAAATTAGGCGGTGCCACACTTATCATAGTCTCCCCAACAATCGATTTTTTTTATAGCCAAAATATAAATAAAATGTATTGATCTAAATTTAACTAAAACTAACATACGAAAAAAAGAAAATCATCCTACACTATTTCTAAAAATGGACTCATTTTCTAGGAAATATTATTCTAATATAATTTGTATTTTATCAACATTTTGAGAATAAAAACAATTGAATTTATTTTTTACACAGAAAAGAGCATAAATATTTGTGAAATAGTTGATTGTTCAACGATCACAGAAGGATACTAGTATGCTAATAGCATGAAGTAACTATATATAGTTATTTTATGCTAATAGACTGTTGAGTATGGAAAAACGTTAAAAATGGTTGTGTACCAATTTGATTCATGGCACTGATAAAGAAGGTTCGAATCCAGCCTGTAACACATATAAGAGAAATGGAGTTTTTCTCTGAGAAAACCCAAAAAGAGTATACTTTCGAATTGAAAAATTCAAAATAATTAGTTTAATTGCTCACAAAAATCCTTAATAATTCATATCTATTAAATTCAAGCCTATATAGTGGATTAAAAATTTCAAGCCAGCTTAATGTACCTAAACATTGTCTTTTATATATACAAAAATATACATTCAAATAAAATCTATAAACATTCAAAATATTTATGTCTGATTCGAACTCATGCGATCTAATTGAAACAAATCATAATGTCAGTTCTATATAAACAAGACTATAATAAAGTATAAGCAACGCTTTTTTGAATGTCTTTTGCATTTACATCCGTAGCATTATAAATTTAATGAGCTGCGAAATCTAATAGTTTTTTAATTGTGTCATTCATTTTATTGTGGTAATGTAGATTTTTATACAAACATATATGTATTTTAAAAAACATGATACATATGTTTCAATTAAAAAATTACAACACATTTTTTGTTACCACTTACCAGTGGAAAAATAGAAGTGAAGGAACAGTTGCCCTTCGAATTATTTTGTAATAATATTGTTGTGAGGAAATTATTTTATGTATTCATTGCGGGTAATATTAGTTTCAGTTTATTACGATAGTAATAGTTATTTACATATCGAGGGCTGGAAGTAGAAGATTACGTCTGCGGTTCATATTGAACCAAGGGCGCAATATTCCTTTCAGCCTGCGTGTATTTACAACGTTTTACGCACAACTGCACAACTTAATTGTAGAATAAATCATTTTTTGAATTTTTAAAACATTTAAAAAATTTTAAAAGAACCAAACATGATTTTCAGTTGTAATTTCCCAAGGGCGGTGATAATTTGAAATAATTTTTTGACATAAAAAAATTTCGAAAGCAAGTATATTGATAAGAACACGAGGCTTTTATCAATACCACTTGCTTGAGGAAATTTTCAAAAAATTATGAGAATTTATCAACGAGCGAGGGGAATTCGTTTAGAATTTTTTTTTTCCATTTTTCATTTCTTTATATATTTTTTATGAATTATACGTTGGCCTACTGTGATATCAGTTAATTATTTCAAAATTAAGCTGATAATTTTTAATATCCCAGTAGACAGACGTATAAATATTTGTTATTATGTATAATTCAAATGTTATTGGTGAAATTGAATGATGTCATTACATTTTAGAAAATTTCATTGGGTTAAATTAAAATAAAACCAAGACAAAAAAATTTCAGTAGTAATTTCTCAAGGGCGGTATATAATTAATTCGGAATAATTTTTAGTCAAAAATTTCGAAAGCAAGTTGAAAATTGTTTGCTTTATTTTTATTTTAATTTAACCCAATAAAATTTTCTAAAATGTAATGACAACATTCAATTTCACCAATAACATTTGAATTATACTAATAACAAATAGTTATACGTCTGACCTACTGCGATATTAAAAATTATCAAATAATTTTTGAAATAATTAACTGATATCGCAGTAGGTCAACGTATAATTCATAAAAAATATATATAAAGAAATGAAAAATGGCAAACAATTTTCTAAACGAATTTCCGTCGTTCGTTGCTAAATTCTCATAACTTTTTGGAAAATTCCTCAAGCAAGTGGTATTGATAATAGCCCTCGGCCTACGGCCACATGCTATTATCAATTTACTTGGTTTCGAAATTTTTGGAAAAAAATTATATCGAATCATCACCGCCCTTTGGAGATTACTACTAATAATAATAACACAAGGCCACAGGCAGAGTGCTATTATCAATACCACTTGCTTGGGGAATTTTTCAAAAAATTATGAGAATTTATCATCGAACGAGGGGAATTCGTTTAGAAACTTTTTTGCCATTTTTCATTTCTTTATACTTTTTTTATGCTTTATACGTTTGGCCTACTGCAATATCAGTTAATTATTTCATAATTATTTGAAAATTATCTGATATCGCAGTAGGCCAGACGTAAATTTATTTGTTATTAGTATAATTCAAATATGATTGGTCAAATTAAATGATGTCATTACATTTTAGAGAATTTCATTATGGGTTAAATTAAAATACAAAAAAAGCAAAAAATTTTCACTATAAACTTCATACAACAATTTATTTTTTTTAACGACTGTCATAGAAAATAATGTTTTCCATCTGTCAGGTTAAAAGAGAAAGTTGGCTTTTGCTGTTTAGCGAGCATTTTTAATTTTTTTTGCTCTTAAGCGGAAAGTAAAAACACAACTAAAACTAAAGACATAAGGGACAAAGACATGATATTAAAATTTATTAACTTCTTCTCTCCAAAACACTTTTGGTTTTTTGGCTCTATAACCCGAGGACTTCTTTTTAAACAAGGCATTAATCTTTTATATTTACTAATATCCAAATTTTCTTTAACGATGAATTATTGATTTTAACATTGAATAAGTTGACCACATTGTTGAAGACTTTTTTGTCTGCGATGATAGTTCACCAAAATATGCCAAAAACAGATCTTCAGAATAAAAACTTCCTGTTTTCTTGTTCTTACACCAATTGATAAATAATAGGTAAGCTTTTTCATACCGGACTTTAGATTTTTTAGGCCACAGATCTTAAGTTAAATTGTTGGCTGTTTCTTTTATATGAGGTGAAGTGCTAATTATATACCTTTCATCACTACTGCTCATTTTAAATTATTTTTATTTAAAAATAGATATAAACTCTGTATAAATTTTAAATTTATTAATTTAAAATTTTAACTTGACGTCCGATACGTTTTTTAAACAACAAATAAATGCCTCTTTGGCAACTTTAATCGTATTTATCGGCAGTCGTTAAAAAAATAGTATGTATACTTTGAGCAGAAAGTAACATTGCTGATCTGTATGATTTCGTCTGCGCCTTAACCAGCAATTTTCATGCACGAGCAGCAATTTAGTACTTTCTGCTCTTAATATGCAATATACCATGTTTGTTCTAATTTTATGATTATTTTCAGGGCGATTATTTTACGGGCGGCAAAGTAGAAAAATATACTAATGTTTTATATAGCTACGGGATTTTATTTTACGGGCGTAAAGTTCAACTTTCAGCCACGATAACTTGGTTTTGTGTTTACGTGTTGTTTGATGAGTAAAATATATGTTGATAAATATCTTGACGTATAAAGTTGGTAGATTATAAATTATCAAACACGTATGCAAGCAGCATTTAAACAATCATAAACAGAACGAGCAGCACTATAATTGATCATGTAGTTCCTGAATAGTTAAATATTCATATTCTTTGTCGATACACAACATCTTTCTATCGGCTCACAGTTTATTTTTTAATCATGTCTAAGGTGACCAGATTTTAACTTTGGTAAAACTGGTCACGATTAACCGGAGAAGAGGGTTCTAAAAATACCATTGTTCATCAGGTCTAAACAATGGCAGTCGAATTCCGATCGCATGGAGGAATCAGTTTTTGTTGAATTGTAATTTTTTTTTTTATTTTTTATCTACGGGTGTGATAACTCCGCGTACTCCAGTCCCTACCCTTAGCATATGAACTAATATGAGAAATCACATACACATACCCCTGACAATACCAGTAGTGACATCTTACTTGCCAATGTGATATCTAAATAGTGCCAAATATGTACTACATACAATTTTCAAACAAAAATATTGACGACGCTAATGCAGAGGCAGAACTATTGTAATATATGTATTTTGCGTGGTTCTAATTATAAGCAAGCGTGTCTGAGGCCTTCACTACTTTGCCCATCATCGCTCACAAGCTTTCCAGTTTCTTCTCATACAAATCTCCATCTTTTGCTAAAGTTTCATCAAAATTAATTCATAAAAGAAAGCTATT
Source organism: Diogma glabrata (assembly GCA_963693315.1). NCBI lineage: Eukaryota > Metazoa > Arthropoda > Insecta > Diptera > Cylindrotomidae > Diogma > Diogma glabrata. Next base: position 293,450,673 of record OY856186.1, on the reverse strand, counting down.
GTATCCCAACAGACATAAGATCTGTTAAACGAATAGATAAAGTGAAAACAAATTTTTACCGGAAGTAACAAACAGTTACAATTCATACTCTAAGCATATTTACCTAGTTTAATCAAAATCAATTATCAGGAATTGATGTTATTGCATTTTCAAATAAACAAGTAATCTTCTAAATCTGAAAGGCAAACTTCGACTCTATAGTCTACACTTACAAAATTAACACCGATCTCATACTTTTAACGCAACACTTTAATGCCAACAAACTGTTCATGAGTCAAGACAAGATCAAATATATGCACATTCACTCTCCACAAAAACTATTATTTAATGATGTTGATGTCTCAATAGACGGTAAAGTAATCGAACAGGTACAGGAAATAAAATATCTCAAAGTTGTTTTAAACTCCAATCTTACATGGAAAGCACATATTAAACAACTCTGCAAAAAAGTCTCAAGCATAATAGGGATTCATATTGTAAGTTTGTTTCGCCGGGAGTATATTTATTAATTTTTTCTTTTGTATTTCCTCAATTAAAACCCCGTTTTCAATATATATTAATACTTGTTATTTAATTGATCAATATATTTCAGGCTAGGCCCATCTTCAGGATCATTATAAAAATAACAGTTATATCAAAATTGAAATAAAATAATTAAATGACATTTATATAAAACAAAGTTTGATATATAAACTATGAGTAAGATAACTATGTTAAAATTAACTTAAAAAATGGTTGTCAAGTTATCTTACTCATAGTTTATATATCAAACTTTGTTTTATATAAATGTCATTTAATTATTTTATTTCAATTTTGATATAACTGTTATTTTTATAATGATCCTGAAGATGGGCCTAGCCTGAAATATATTGATCAATTAAATAACAAGTATTAATATATATTGAAAACGGGGTTTTAATTGAGGAAATACAAAAGAAAAAATTCATAATAGGGATGTTAAATAAAAAAAAATTCTTTCTATCTAGCACCATTCTCCAAATATATTTTGGATTAGTTTATAGTAAAATTTGATACATTGGCTCGATCGGTTTAACGTGCTACAAATATCTAAAAATTATTTAAGTTTTGCAAAACAGATCGCTAAAAGTGCAATGCATCTATATGACTATATATACTAAACATTCAAAGTCAGTTTTTCCGGCGAAAGGTCTGTATGAGTCACTCAATAATATATTGCATGTGCATCAAGTTGTCCAAAAATAAATGTTGCAAACACGCTCATTTTCGCATCTCCAAACAATACTCGCAACCAAAACAACCTTAGAAAAAGCACCACAAGATAGAATTCGGTTTTAAAAAAAGCAACTTTATTGGAAAAATTGCTGTTGGAAATGAAGCAGAAGATTGATCAAATTTATCAATCAAATTTATCAATCGATTCAAATTTACTGATTATCACACAAACTTATCGAATTACAAAAAAAAATTTATTAAAATGCATTTGTTTCTCTCCGAATAAAGACAAAAAAGTGTTTTAATTGGCCCAGCTGTTTTCGAGATTTCATTGTCCGACAAGATAGTCATTTTACATTATTTAGACTTCTTATGTTTGATAAATGAATTAACACTCGTATGGTAGAATTTCTAATCATCTAATCTTTAATCATCTGTCATAAGTGGTTTGTAACGAAATTACAAATATTATTTATTTGTCATACTAGAGTAAAATATTTATCCTCCAAATACTTTGTAAGAGCTATATTAAGACCGTCTTTGCCCGAAACAAAAAATCAGTCAAAGTAATTGTGAATGCTTGTCACAATAAATGTAAAAAACAGTGATTACTCTATTTCGCTACTCACACAAACGTCAACAACTAATACTAAAATGCATTATATATCTTTATAAGCATTTCTTTTTACACTACTCAACACTCAAATATTTCAAAAGTATTCCACTCACGGTCCATATCATTAAATTGAATATCAAATTTCACTTCCTTTAATCAACACAAAAATTCAAAAAGCATCCCATTGAATCGATCCTACTAAATAAAGAACTTAAAAACTACTTTAGAAAAAATAAATAAACAAATTTACTTAATTGTTTTCGCAGTTATATCATGCACGTTCTTTTCCAGCTTTATCCTAAAATTTCCATTTATTTCCTCCAAAATAAAAACACAAGAAAACTTAGTTCAATATTCATGACACATTTTCCTTTATTAACAAAATTATTCATAACACATTTTCCGTTTCACCAAAAAACAAAACTCAATTTTTTTTTCTTAAATTTTTTAACTAAATTTTTCGTTTTATTTTTTTATCTTTTGATGTTAAATTTTACTCCATTTAATCTTTTTATTCACTTTTTCTTAAAGCTTTAAGCTTTCACTAAACTTTTGAATAATTTCATCAACAAAATAGAAAAATTCACTTTATTTAATATATATTCACAATAATTAAATAATTAAAACACGTTTATTGATAAACACTTAACTTAATTAAAATTGATAATAAATAAAAAAACAACGAACAGTTACACTTTGTAAATAAATTAAAAAATTCTCAAGAAACAGATTTCTTTTTAATTTTGCTAAACCGAATATGTTGCAAAAACACGAAAAAACATCTATACAGATTGGTTTTACGTTAAATACTGAAAAAGGAAGAGGAAAAAATAGGAAATTTTTGTTTTGGAAAATTTAAGAAAAATAGGGGAAAATCTAATGAGAAATTAACAAAACGCACTTATATGCGTTACTGTATCTGACGAAGTAGCAGCAGTAACAACAACAAAAAAACCTAATAATAATATTTTGTCTCATTTGATTATTTTATATTGGGGTGAGAGCAGCATCGTCGTTATTTCGCCCGGGGGTAATTTCATAAAAAGGAAGAGCAATAACAACAAAAATAGGAGAAAATTGAATTTATATTAGAATTTTTTGTTGAGAATATAATAAATAAGGATTTCAATTTTGGTTTTGTTTTAAGGGGAAATGAGCGTGAGATGAAAATTGTTTTACTTTCTGAAACGAAAAAATATGATAATATGATAAAAGATTCCATGGGATGTGGAAACATTTTTAGTTACATCTTTGAATGACAAAGTTATTAAAACAGAACAGTTTTGTCCCTTGGTTATTGGGTGATTTTTTGATTTTGTTTATATTTATTTGGGATTCAAATATATATATATATTTTTTGCTCTGTATAGTTCTGATAGCAAATAAAGAAAATGTTTTATTCTTTTGAGAAAACAACATAAATTTGTTTGTTTTTATTATAAAAAAATGATAATCCAATTCCCTTTGAATGGTACGGGCAAAACATCGCTTATCCAACACAAAACCAGCAAATATGTGCACAAATTTTATTCGAAAATTTTTGCTGTCACTAACTCACTCTCCAACAACGTTTAAGATAAGTCCATCATCTAAGTTCAAACATGAAACAAAATCATCTTCAATTTGAATGGAATGAAATAAAATCGAAACAGTAAATATTAGAATAGAGTACAAAAGAAAATTGAAGATTTTCCTATTTGTTCTGTTTCTTCTACTTTGTCATTGTTTTTTTATTTGTTCTTTCCTTATATAATTTTCCCGTTTTTCTTGCCATTATTTATTTTTTATCTTAAGGCGAAAAGAGATTATGAAAATAAGTTTTCCAATTTTTTTTGTTCTTTTTTGTTTTGAAAATCTTGAAATTTTAATTTGTTGTTTCTTACTTTTTCTTATTATTTTATAAAGATCAATATAATAATCGTAATCATAAATAAAATAATTTTTTTTTTAAATTTAGTTTTTTTTTTATGTCAAAAATAAATTGAAGGAATAAAAACATGAAAATCTTTTTGGATTAGTTTTTTATCGCTTTTTAAAGGGATTGAAATAGAGAAAAATGGGAAAAGTGAGAATCAGAATGGGGTAGGTGAGGTAATGAGGTTAACATTTGTGTTGGTCTTTAAAGATTAAAATAATGAAAGAAACAATTAATGTCTTACTGGACAATGCTATTTTTTAATTTTCTGTTAAATTTAGTTTTGTTAATTCCTTCATATTAAAACATACACCGTAAAGCCGCAGTGTTTTCTACAATCTTGAACATATCAAAGCGGAAAGTGTCGTTCATGAACAGTTAGTAATGAAGAAGTGAAAGAAAAAGTTTTTTTAACTAAAAAGCGTTGTGTAACAGTAATTAAAATATGTGTTACAACAAAACATAGAGAAAAAGGGACGAAAACAAAACAAAAACATTAACTACATGTAAAATAATGACATCGAATATTCTCAGAGTTTTTCGAGTTTTGAATGTAAAGAAATTTCGGATTAACCTAAAATATTCAAGAAATTAAGTAAAATGGTATTTAACGAATTCCTTTTGAAAAACGAGATAATTTAAATGTAAAAAATCTCAAGGCTCGAGATATCAAGACTTCGGTCTGGGTTAAGGGTTTTGATATAGTTTTCGGCAAAACACTTTTATGAGGATATTGTTTTTAGCTTTGGTCAGCGATGTATATCAAACATCAACTTCTTTGCTAAAGTACATGTATTTTTTATCTCACTTTAGAAATTTATTACAAAACTAACACGGAACATCAATACGTTTCCGGAAAATTATAACAGATCATAAATTAACATAATTTAGTGAAAAGATGGTTTATATGATTTATATCTCTATATATAAAAATTACATGTATGTTTGCAGCACTAAAACTAAAGAACCCGTAAACCAAATTTAATAATATTTTACAGGTATGATATATGAGTTGTGAAAATGGTTTTCGTTTAGGTTTGGTACCGGCAGGTGCCGCTGGTGGCGGAATTTTTCAATATCCCGTATTTATGGTCGAATGATGTTGAAATTTGGGACATGTTTTTTTAATGATAAATAACATGTTTACAAAATTAGCCTAGAGTCATTACAACTCAAGTTATTGAGAAAAAAATATAAGAAAAAATATATTGAGAAAAAATATAAAATGAATGTTTCTTTGTTTGTTCGTATTTGATCATCTCCGAAACCACTGCACTTATTTGAAAACATCTTTCACTATTTGAAAGGTGCATTATTCCAGATGGACATATGCTTTATATTATGTATACAAATAGAACCGCAGGGCTCTTATATTTAACACTTGGTTTTATACACTTGGTTTGCTTTGATCAATGTTTTTTACATTGAACATAATTTTATGAAATTGAAAAATGAAAGTATAATCTGACAAACAATTACGTATATATATCAAAATTATATATATTGGAATTTAACACATCATGATCTTACAAATAGTTTTATCTACACCAAATATGTTGTTAGTATGCAATTGTATGTAATACATATTTCTAAAATTAAGTGAAGATAGTTGATAACATCGATTATATCGATTTAAAGCTCAAAATTACGAAATGGAATTCGCAAAAATACTATACAAAGAAGCATAGCTTATGTATAATCAAAAACGGATGGCAATCATGATGAACAAACTAAGTAAAAATAGGGGCACTTAGCCGGCAACACGTTTGCAATAGTGATCTGCAAACGGTAACAATGCATTAATACCAATGAATTTAATATATCTTCCAGCCCGAAGAAACATATGTAAAATTTAAAATTTTGGAATTATGTGTGTGACAACACTGCGTAATTTAGTACTTGCTATTGGCAAATCAGTTAACGTGAGATATCGTATATGGCTGACAATGGTAGTAAGATATCACTGATATAAGGAGATAAGTGATATTTTAGGGGTGCTGGCGGATGAACTTTTTTCAATCAACGATAGAACACTTATAGTCTTATAGTTATGGAATATTCTTTGACGATAACAAGCTTTTTTTTTAAATAAAATGTATGTGTTGGGTAGCAGGAATTACAAAGTGTGTCACAACAACACTTAAGAATCTTTTACGAATAAGGTTCCACAACAACATGCTTCTAAGGTGTTTATGGACGCAATTTTTTATGATTTTATATTTTTTTTAAAGATTGAACTTTTTTGCTTGCTCGAAGAAATGAACTTCCATATAACTATTATATATGTTGGATTGAGGAAAACAATGCGTTACATGATCTTGGTATATGCTTAGTGTGACCAACTGGCCCAGGATACCCGGGACATGGCCCGGTTTTTGAAGCCATGTCCCGGTGTCCCGGACAAGGTGTTCGGATGGCCCGGTTTTTCAATATTGTTATCTCGCTAAATGGAAAGCACAGTTTGAATGTGTACACATTTTCAGTTGGGCCAGACTCAAGGTCGTACCGGATTGGAAAGATGTTGAAGCAACAATTAAATATCGTCACTGTTATGCCAGAGTCACGAATGTGCAAAATTGTAGTTTTGAGATAACTGCATTTAAAAGTTTGCAAACGCTATTAAAATTCAGTTTTTTTTGTTGTTTTTTATTATTCCAGCAAATTGAATAAAAAATTTACTGGAATAATAAAAAACAACCAAAAAACTGAATTTTAGTAGCGTTTGCAAACATTAAAATGCAATTATCTCAAAACTACAATTTTACACATTCGTGACTCTGGCATAACAGTGACGATATATGGAAGAGAATAAATGGTTGGAAGCTGAAGAAAACAATGTTGATTTGTTCAATGAGTTCGGTTACGTACTGAAATTTGTAACAGCTGATTAAATTGCAAGTTGGAATCAATCGAAAGATACGAATGGAAAGATAGATCCCGTTAAGCCACATCAACGCTGGGTAGAATGCTTCAAACATTTTGAAAATAATAATATACCATACATGCGCTTTGTGCGAATCATTGCATTCATATTTTGTTTGCCAGCAACATCCGTCAGTGTAGGGCGTGTGTTTTCATTGATCACAAAATTATGGACAAGCGAAAAATCACAACTCAAAATAGATACATTGAAATATATGTTGTTCGTTAAATATAATTTAAGTATACATGCGTTGAATTTTATGATTTTTTAAAGAATCTCCAACATTACTTAAGGAAATTTTTATCACAAGATATATATGATTTCAAAAGTAAAAACACAGATGACGATGATGAAAATTAGATTTAAGTTTATATTGAATGCAATATCACCATGAAATCACCGTTTAAATGAAGTAATAAAAGTATTTTTTACAACAAAGAAAAATAGCCCGGTTTTTAGTTTAAATGTTCTGGTTTTTAGATCAAATTTCGGAAAATTAGTAACCCAATTTTAGTTTTGTTCCTGCAAATTTGAAAAAAAAAAAAGTAATTTTATTTTTATATTCTCCATCCTATTATGAAATATTGCCCTATGTCATACATTATTTTGTGGAAGAATTTATTATTTGGTTTTCTATTCTTTAAACAGTGCAGCGATTATGGCAAATTGTGGGTTTAAAACTTCGAAATTATTTCGTCAATAAAAATTGTTTAAAAAATTATTTCGTCAGTAGAATTTTATGCGAAAGGAACCGTTTGTTATTCGATATTGAAAATTTCGAATTTTTAATTGTATGTAAAAACCAATACTAAAAAAATTAGGCGTATTCATACTTGACGTCACAATTTGTGAGTTTTTTCACAATTAAAAAACTCCATAATCGCAGCACAGAACATAAAAAACCAAAAAAAAATAAAAATTTGCGTCCATCAACGTCTTAAAAAACATGATGGTGTGGAACCTAGGTCTTAAAAGGTTTTATGTGTTGTTGTGACTTGTGACCCACATTGTAATTCTAAATATGTCAAATACTTTCAAATTGCACAAATTTTTTGAAGTTTTCGGTGGAAAAGTTGATGGACATTATTCTGTGAAGCCACAATTTTAAATGGAATATTCGAACCGGAAGATGTAGTGTT
>OY856186.1:293332677-293442686 GCA_963693315.1 Diogma glabrata | reverse complement strand
TGTAATTAATTATTGAGCGCGATACAATTCAATAGTTTTATTTTCCAAGTCGTTGGTGGTGTTATTGTTTAATATTGTTGTTCCTTGTTTTTGTAATCGATATTTTTTGTTTAATTCAAAAACGAATTTAATTTTTATAAAATAAAATGAAATAAAAATTTTCATATGAATAAAAATAAGAAAAAAGTTTCGTAATTATAACAAAAATAACACATAAGTTAATATAAGTTAATATAATATAAGATAATATAAAATAATATAAGAAAAACAACAAGAAGAAATGAAAAAAAATTATACGTCGAAACGGTAAATGAGTCTCAAAGAAAAATAAGTCCGATAAGTACGAATAAAATTCGCTCGCCAAGGGTTCCGTGAATGTAAGAGAACAGAATATCAAAAATAATTGAAAAAAGTTTGTGTTGCAATGTCTTTATATTGCCAGACCATAGACGCATAACAAAATAAATGTTTAATCATAAATGTCAATAGTAAATTACTATCACATATATACATTGATCGAAAATCACACCAAAAATGTTGCTTCAGGTTAAATCTTATCCAATTACACCAGCTTATAAATGGTTTATATTTGATTTTTTTATCGGTCAATCAAGTGACGAAATTTAGGGTGGTGGAGAGGCTACATTCCAAAAATATTTTTTTTACAATAACACAAGAACTGTGCACTGGAAAATTCTAAAAAAATTTTAATGTTTCTTAAATTAATTGCTCCTTCATATGACACCCTACTCATTTGGGTCAAAGATGGTTTTTTTTACTCTCCCTACACCTATCCCCTAAACACACAGAAATATAATTATTTGACACTTCGCTATGATTTTCATTCAAAATTTACCAATCTTCCTGTCTCTGTGAATTTTTTCAAATTTTTTATCAATCATCGTCGAAACGTACGGGGGGGGGGGTGGGCGGATCAATCTGAAAGTTGCACTTTTTTTTACAATAACTCAAAAACTGTGCACCGCAAAATTCTAAAAAAAGATAGCAATGATTTTTTAAATTAGGTGTTCGCTGAATGAAATTCGCTTGGGTCAAAAAAGATTTTTTTTACCAGAAATATAAGAAATATAATTATTTGAGACTTCGCTATGATTTTCATTCAAAATTTACCAAACTTCCTAACTCGGTGAATTTGTATAAATTTTTCTGTCAATCAGGGTCGAAACGTAGGAAGGGGGGAGGGGGGGCGGTCTGAATGTTGCGCCTTTTTGACAATAACTCAAAAACTGTGCACCGCAAAATTCTAAAAATTATTACAATGATTTCTAAATTAGGTGCTCTTTCATACGACACCCCATTCACTTAGGTAAAAATGATTTTTTGTACCCTCTCCACTCACGTCCCCTAAACACACAGAAATATAACTATTTGAGACTTCGCTATAATTTTCATTCAAAAACTACCAAACTTCCTACTTCTGTCAATCAGTGTCGAAACGTAGGGGGGGGGGGGCGGTCTGAAAGTTTCAGTTTTTTGACACTAACTCCAAAACTGTGCAACTCAAAATTCTAAAAAAATTGCAATGATTTCTAAATTAGGTGCTCTTTCAAATGAAATTCGCTTAGGTCAAAATACATTTTTTTTAACCTCTCCACCCCGTCCCTAAACACCCAGAAATATAATTATTTGAGACTTCGCTATAATTTTCATTAAAAATTTACCAAATTTCCTAACTCTATGAATTTTTACAAATTTTTCTGTCAATCAGTGACGAAACGTAGGAGGGGGGACAGTCTGAAAGTTGAACTTTTTGGACAATAAGTCAAAAAACTGTGCATCGCAAAATTTAAAAAAAATTGCAATGTTTTCTAAATTAAACCCCACTCGCTTGGGGCAAAAAAGGTTTTTTATCCTCTTTGCCCCGTCCCCCTAAACACACAGAAATATAATTGTTTGTCACTTCGCTATGATTTTCAGTCAAAATTTAGCAAACTTCCTAACCTTGTGAATTTTTACAAATTTTTCTGTCAAATAGTGTTGAAACGTAGGGGGAGGGGGCGGTCTGAAATTCGCACTTCTTTGACAATAACTCAAAAACTGTGCACCGCAAAATTCTAAAAAAAAATTGCAATGTGTTCTAAATTAGGTGCTCTTTCAAATGACACCCCACTTGATTACGTTTCAAATAGTGTTTTTACCTCTTCTCATTTCCACCCCCTTGATAAATATAATTATGAGTATGTGGCACTTTATATATTTTTTATTTAAAACTTACTAAATTTTCTATTATCCCGAATACATTTGAAGATTTTCGATCAGTAAGGTTCGGAGCTAATCCAGCTAAGAAAACACGAAGAAAACATTTTAATCAAAATAATACAAACAATGTTGAGGTGTAAAATTCCAAAATAAATAAGGAATACTGAAATGAAGACCTTTGTATACTTTGATACCCTAATTGAATCTATAAAAAATGTATTTTCTCAAAGATCTCACATCGTAGCCCTATTGTACGTAGAAGTAATTTTTCTCAACCTAGGTCAATAATAATACCAAAAAATTACCTAGGTTAATAATGACAAATTACTTCGGTCTGAAAGACCTAAGTAATAAGTATTACATTCATGAGCCAAAAGTGAAATTCTTACCCCCACTTTTTTGGCATTTCCCGACGTTTTAGGACCTACTGATTCTAAAAAAGCAAAAAAAAATGTCTGTCTGCCGGCCGGCCGTCCGTCCTGCATTGCATTGCATTGTTTGTCAAAAAATTGTTGTCAAGTGTGTCAAAAGAAAGATTTTTATTTATTTTTTACCCAATTTTTTGAAAAAAAATAAAATTAATTATTTGTTTGAAATGAATTTTTATTATTATTATTGAGAATTATGGCATTATAGGTTTGTCAAAAAAATGTTGTCAAGTGTGTCAAAAGAAAGATTTTTATTTACTTTGTTTCCCAATTTTTTGGAAAAAAATAAAATTAATTATTTGTATGACATGAAATTTTATTATTATTATAGAGAATTATGGCATTATAAGTTTGTCAAAAAAATAATGTCAAGTGTGTCAAAAAATGATTTCATTTATTTTTTTAGCCAATTTTTTGGAAAAACAATTTAGCTGTTTTTATGACGTAAATGTAATTGAAAATGAAATTGGACATGGAAATTTTTGAATTTGTTATAGTTTTTGAAATATTTTTGGAAGTTTGAAAAAAGTTTGTATTATTGATTTTGTAATAATTTTTGCAATATTTTTAGAATTTTGGAAAAGTTTGAATTTTTAAAAATTTTTGGAATATAATTGGAATTTAGAAAAAGTTTAAATATTGGATTTTATTCTAATTTTTGGGATTTTGAAAAAAGTTTGATTTTATTTAATTTTTACAATATTTTTGGAATTTTAAAAGAAATAAAATTTGTGATTTTGTAATACTTTCTCGAAACGCTAAATGGAGAGGTTTTTGAGTAGTTTGCTGAGTGTATCATCTTTTCACTAAATTATGTTAATTTATGATCTGTTATAATTTTCCGACAACGTATTGATGTTTCGTGTTAGTTTTGTAATTAATTTCTAAACAGAGATAAAAAAATACTTGTACTTTAACAAAGAGTTATGTTTGATATACATCGCTGCCCCAAACTAAAAACCATGTCCTCCTAAAAGTTTTTTGCCGAAAACTATATCAAAATCCTTAACCCAGACCGAAGTCTTGATATCTCAGAGCTGTGAGATTTCTTTTTTTTTTTTTTTTTTTTTAAGGCGTTCATGCTCCATGTAGGAGCGTTGCCAGGCTAATCAGCTGTGAATATTCACCACGGTCATTCGCAACAGCGACATAATTACCATGGCAGCCGATATTTTTAAGGTCGTTTATTACGTCAGTCTCCCATTGTAGTCGTGGTCTTCCTCGCGGTCTACCACTCCCTGGGGTACTAACGTACATTTTTCTAATCATTCCAGACTGTGAATCGGCTCGTAGAACATGCCCAAACTAGGGATTGCAAATTTTGACGAAAATAAAAAAAACGGAATTCGAAATTCGCATTTAAGCATTTTCGGAATTCGGTCGAATTTCGAAACATTTTTAAATTTTTTTCTGACCAATATCAATACTAAAAAAATTTATTGAATAAAACATACATTATTAAAAATAAAAATGTACAAAAATTCAATATCATAAACGACAAAAATATAAAAATTAAATAATAAAATAAACTTATTATAAATATCAAATCATGATTCATAGTTATTTCTTGTAATTTAAATTAAAAAGAAACATATTGATTGGACAAAAATTCAGTTGGTATACTTAGTACAGACAATCAAAGTTTTAAAATGTTGTATAAAAAAATATTAAATTACTGTTTTGTTTGCCTAAAATATGCTTTGGGGAAACAGAGATCACTTAAAGCTACATTCCTTGTCGCGGTCGATCTTTTATACAAAAGATGCCAGCAACTGAGAACGCTCGCTCGGACTCTACGTACGTTGGTGGAATCGATATCAAAAATGGGGAGATGGACTCTAAAATATTTCATCGCACACCGTTCGCTTCAACGAATTTCATTTCGGATTTAAATTTTAATTAATAAAATTGTTTATTTAAAATAAATTTATTAAAAAAAACCTAGCAACAACTTATAGACCAAGAGCCCGCGACGGCCAGACCTTCGTTATTTTATAAAAGCTGAAAGTTTCTCTGCGCATACCCCCTACTTAGGTAGGAACGATTAGCGACATATGAAGTTTGGATCATAGTAGCTTTCGCAGGGAGCAGGTTCCAAAGGGGCCTCTAAAGTTTCGTGAAAGCATAAAAGCTAATTTTTTTATTGATTCTTCGGGATGGTATTAGAAGTCACGTCACCCATTGCCAGACACTTACTATCGTGGAAACCCCCTGCCAGACACCCTTAAAGTTTAAAGTTTAAGGGTGTCTGGCAGGGGGTTTCCACGATAGTAAGTGCCTGGCAATGGGTGACATGACTTCAAATACTATCCCGAAGAATATATAAAAAAATTAGCTTTTATACTTTCACGAAACTTTGGAGACCCCTTTGGAACCTGCTCCCTGCCAAAGCCACTATGATCCAAACTTCATATGTCGCTTATCGTTCCTACCTGAGTAGGGGGTATGCGCAGAGAAACTTTCAGCTTTTATAAAATAACGAAGGTCTGGCCGTCGCGGGCTCTTTGTCTATTATATAAGTTAACAACTTTAATAAGTTAAAAAAATTCCAAAATTAAGCTCCGATTTGTTGCTTGTTGAGTTGAGCCGGAGGAGGATATGTTCGACGAAAAATTCGTATGAATTTTGTTCTCCAGCTTTTGTTTTATCGACTGGGACTGCGCATTGTGATTCGTTTGTTCATCTCAAATTGCTTCTTGCAGATCGTCAGATTCTGACAAATTTTCCATGTTTGTTAAAAATATCAATCGTTATGCAATCTTCCAATAAGTTTGGCTATTATATTTTTCTATAGTCTGGTGAAAGATGCATGGATCTCAAACATTGGCCAAACTGGTCGTATAGTGGGTCTCGAAACTCGGTTTTTTCGGGCCTTGAGACTCGGTAGCTCAACTACCACATTCTCCAACCATTTAATAGCTGAAAAGCTTTCTTTACAATCAAACGAACTTTTCTTCAGTCTCCACAACATGCTCTAATTCAGCTTCAATATGAATTTGTTCAATCAAGCCATGCCATCATCGTCTACGTATTCCTCGTTCACTGATTCCACGTTTTCACTCACTGGTTCTTCTACACAAACATAAAACATCTCCTTTATTTATATGCTCCAATTCAGTAGTAAATATTCGATGTTTTATAGAGTATATTAATTACAGTTAAGTAAATCGCGTATGGGAAGCACAACTGCTGATTACACATGGTAAAAGGCGTCCAACTTTTTGCATAACTGCTGCTCCATCAGTTGTTATGGACGTAATATCTTTGCCGAAACTTGTTTTTCAATGTTGTTTCAAGGGCCGCAATAAATTTCTCTGCATGTAAACGTCTTTCAACGCAAACTTGTCCTAAGTTCCAGAACTTTTCCTTGGAATGGACATTCACATTCAAATACCATCGGTTTCTTGATGATGTCCATTCATCTAAACATAAGCAAAAACGTGTTCCATTTTCTTTTGCAATAATAAAATCCTGGAACATTTTAGTACGCATCTTTTGCCATTTAAACCATTTTTCGAATGGAGCCTGTTGATTTTGACAGATAATCTCGAACGCCTCTAGCCAAAATACAATTTCTCAAATCAAAAGACAAATCACTAGACAAAACCAAAATAAAATATACCTTTTGTTAAACTGTATACTACATTTATTACATAGTATTAGTATAACTGTTGAATAACTGTAAACATAATAACGAAAACACATTAAGAACACGAAAAAATAAAAAATAATAATTCGGAATTCGCTATGAATATTTCGGTATTCGAAATTATATTTATAAGAACGAATATCGGAATTCTCGAATTTCGAAAATGCAATCCCTAGCCCAAACCATGCAATCCTGTTAGAACGGATACAAACTATTATATCAGGACCCTCAAGAAGGTCTCTGATCTCAAAGTTATACCGGGTTCTATACTCTCCATCGTCTGTCTTAAGTGGACCAAAAATGTAGCGTAGGATCTTACGCTCAAATACAGATAAATGCGATTCGTCATTTTGTGTAAGGGTCCACGTTTGTGACCCATACATCACAACCGGTCTAATCAATGTCTTGTATAACTTGAGCTTGGTGTTAGTTGATACATACGGTGATCCAAGGAGAGGTTTAATTGAGTAGAAAGTTCGATTACCTGCAGCGATTCGAGCTTTAATATCTGTAAGTATGCTGAGAGAGATTGAGTGAGATTTCAGCCCCTCCATATTTTTCTTTTATTTTTAATTGAAATTAACCAAAAAACACAAACAAATAATAATTGCATTGCTTTGTTTCGTTTTATTTGTATGAAACTAAACTTCCAGGCTACTTGATATTTTAAGATATTTAACAAATGAAATGGAAAATGACTAATATAAAAATCTAATCACAGAAAATATGATAATTAGTGTTAGTAGTTAAGAAAATTCTATATAAACCTTGGTTGAGAAGACTAATATAGACCTCGAACATTATATCCCTCGGCGCTACGCGCCTCAAGATCTAAAAGTTCTCGGTCAACAATAGCTTACTTCTCAACCTTGTTATATAATGTACTATTTTTTAAACTTATTGAATGAACTACTTGAAGTGATAATAATAATAGATTAAAACAATTCGTCTTATAAACTTCATATTTTTTTTTAACTCAGTTTAGAAACAATTATCCCAGAGGGAGGGCTCTTAGAGTTCGAAAATATTAGGATATTTAAATAAAAAATTTTTGAAGTGTATAAGACGAATTGTTTTAATCTATTATAATAATCATAATAATTATATATAACCAATTTTGTCATCAATCACCGTAACGCAGCAATTTTTTTGATCAGATATTTATATAACCATTATTGTCAACCATATTTTGGATCAATTCCATATTTTATAACTCCCGTTCAACACTAGCCCGTACAGATTTAGGGTGCAACGAAACAATATATATTAAGCCGTCGTATTAAGTAAATTGATAGTCTGAGGCTAAAGAAGTGGGAGATGAGTTGGTTTGCTACCGTCATGGGGTGAGTCATTCATTTATTTGATAATATTGTTTATATAACTAAAGCATAATATTGGTGTGGATGTCAATTGATCTTTACTTCTTCGCGGCTAGGGTCGTCAGAATATTTTCGGTTTCCTTTTTTTCTGGTCTGCCTGTACAATCTCGGATGCGTGCATATTGATCGATTCGGGCTGAAATGGGGGACGTTCATTCTCGTATCTACATGACTTTCGCTAGCTGGAATATAAACATCTTCAGGTACGCCATTTCCCGAATGCTTCCTGTTGGTATTCTTGTCAACAGGTCCAGTCCCCATAACAATTTATAGGATAATAGATGCGATGTTGTCCAGTTCGGAGGGTTTGTTGATGTTAAACCCCCTACCCTTAAAAGTTTTTTGAAAATTTTTTGTTTGAAATGATGTTCTTTCATATTAACTCCTGAAAACTGGATTTGGGGTATTTCTCTAGGAGTTTTCAAAACCGTAGAGTTTGAAGCAAACCGTTCCGGTCAGTGACGATTAAATCACCGACCTCTGATTGAGCTAGAAAATTTGGTACCAGAGTTTAAAGTATTAATGTTACAAAAACTTTTGTCAGAAATTGAAATAGTCGTAAGTTAAGTCAATTTCGTTCTGTCAATTTCTGCTTTTTTGATTATCTGGTTTGATATTTTGTTGGACTTTAGATATTCTAACGGATAATCTCCGTTTGTTTGTAAGAGCTAAATTGGCAGGATTTCGAAAATAAATATTTTTGATGGGCTTATTAAATATTATTGAGATTCGGCAACTGTTTCTACCCAACCTTCCATTGTTGTCGTCATCAGTCGTCTTAGAAAATTCTAACCACGATTTGTTGCGGACGTTGAAGTCACCGGTAACGACAACTTCACAATTGGGAAATTTTGCTCTAATTTCATATAGACAAACCTTGTAGCCATCACCATGTAGTTTAAAATTTGGAAATAATTTATAAACAAAACTTTTACGAATATACACAAACATCTTGGTGAAGTTTATAAACTAATTCCTATATTTGTGATTTAGTGTTTTGTCTGAGGTATAGTAATTCTTATTACTTTAAGAAATAGATACCATGCGGTTTATCATTCTCGAATTGTTTGGGCAATACGTCACGGTGGGAGTTCAATTCACAAATATTTTAAAATTTGCGTATTGAATTTTGATTCAAATCAAATTGTGCTTCATAAATGGATAACTAAACAATAAATCCTATCATACAATAAAACATGACATATCCCAATATTTTATGATAAGATGTAAAAAGTAGAAAAACAGGTAAAACAATAATTTTAAAAAAAGTTAATTAAATTTTTATCATGTTGTTACCACGAGGTAATTCCTGACAAAATAATTATCTCCAACAGGTCCTCGTTGGATATCTATATAAACCCCGCTAGACGTGTCAACGGATCTACGGTATATAATAGCGAAAACGAGATTCGCGGTCTGTATCGCGGATACCTCAGATAAACTAGGCCCGTGTCAAGTGACAGGATGTAGAATAACGCATAATCTTAGGTTCCGCTAAACCTTAAAATTTAAATCATCGTAACTAACCATCACATTTTCTTATGACCAGTACCACGAGCTACACAGTTGATATGTTATTTATGTAATCCTAAAATTTAATTTACTTTTTTTAAGCAGAAAAAATAATAACAGAAATAATTAAACTTAAAATAAATAAGCACAATGTTAATGATGCTATGAAAAATATTTTTATAAAATAGAATATATTTTCCAAATAATGAAGTTGTTGATGAAAATCTGTTTTTATTTTATAAATTTCATCTCAAGAAAATTAATTGGATTGAAAGAAATTATTTATATTTACTTAATTATATATTTCGAGTTATTTCATTTTCATAGAATTCAATGGTAAGGGTTGTTTTATAATAACAAACTATAAATAAAAATTTTAGATCGATAAAATTTTTAATAACTAGGTCATCAGTATATAGGCAACAAACGAGTTAAATTTTCCAACAATCTTTCTCATCGTCCTACATAATTTAAGTTTAAATTTCCTTTTTGATTTTATTTATCAACATCTATTACCAAGCGAATTAATAATTAACTCTAAACAAAACCATTTTTCGTTAAGGTAATTTGAGAAAATTATCTTTATAAGGATCAATTAAGATAAAACCAAAAAACATTCATCCAATTCAATCAATTAATTAAAACATTTAACGCAATTAAATCGTATTTATTTTTTATTTATTTTCTTTGAATTTTCTGCTTGTTCTTGAAAACAGAAAAATTTAGCATAAATGATGAATGTTAAAAATTAAAATATTAGAATAAAAAACAAGCGATTTTAAGCCAAGTAAATAAAAAATGACTAAAATTAAATAAAAAACAAAATCCGTTGTTAATTAATTTCCATAAAAAAACAGATTAAAATTTAATTTGATACACTGGCTAAAGGAGTTCTTTATGAAATGTTGATTTGAATTCACAACTGAAATAACAATGGATCAAAGCACGATGTATTAAAACAATTTAATAAAGTGCTACTTTATTACTGTCATTTGCAGTCTTAAAGTTTTACTTTTTAATGTATTTTGTTGTCATAGAGTTACGTCCAAAAAAGTAAAAAGCATTTGTATTTGTTTAAATTCTATAAAAAAAAGAAATTGTTTTCAAAGCAACCTTTAATTCAAAATTTCATAATCCAATCAAAATAGTTGTTATTATTTGTTGTCATAGTTATACAATTGTTTCGAAAAAATATCAAATATTTTGTCAAAGGTTCAACATATTTTTATTTCAAAATTTGTGCAAATTTATAACTTTGATTTAGAATAAACAATTGTTTTTTAAATATTTTGCTTGCGGCGAATAAAAAATAGTATTGATGCACGGACGTAAGCTATTTTGGACTTAATGTTTGTAAAAATAAATTGAAAAAAATAAATTAAATTGAAAAAATAAAGCATCATTTACATGAAACTTTTTACAATTATTTCAATTAACTTTTATGATGGGTTAATGGTGAATGTTTGCAGTTTAAGATTAAATTTTGCCTTTTTAGTATTTTAGTGGCGTCTGTTTTGTTCTTTCTATGATCTGTTGAATTGGAAGGTACTGGCTTGAAGGTCTTCGAAGAATTAGATTGGACGTTATCTGCAGAGGACAGGGTTTTATCTGTGCGACTAAAAGTTGTGCTAGAAAGTGATGGAAGTTGAGTCGAGATTTCTTCAAGTTCTGACCAAAAACACGGTTTTAATCTGTCGATGTTAATGAATAGATAAGGACCTTCATATGGTATCGGAGGCAATTTACGTACTAAGTCAGTGGGTAAGAGCGGGTAACATATGAGCAAGATTAAAGGGTTCTGAAAAAGAAAACTTTTATCACAAGAGTGTTTTGATTAATTTCCAGTTGGGAAACAAGATCAGATTGTGGAATAAAGTTAGTTTTTTTGCTGAAATCTTCAAAAAGACGGATTTGGGTGCCATAAACTATAGTACTGCAGATGAAGATTGGAAATCTTTCCGAGAAGTGATTCGTAAATCAAGTAAGATTAACGGTAATATTCGTGTCCAGTCTGTCTTCTCGTAAGACATGATAGCAGATGTAAGAGTTCGGAGCCAACGTTCGATGAGACTGTTATATTTAGGTTTGTAACTAGTGGTGCATTCAAAATCTCTATAAGTTTAGACAACTCACTGTCATTTGTCTAACGTTCTTTCTAATGCATGGTCATATGACTTTATCCATAAGGATTTTGGTAGAACTGTAAAATTTTGGGTGGAATAAATTGTGCGACTATTGAAAACTTACTGACAAAATTACTTTCGTATTGGCCAGAAGATGCATCCCATAAAATAGTTTTAGCAGTGGATTACCTAAAGGTTAATGGGAAATGTTGGATTTGAAGTGTGGGACTGGTATCCATTATCTCCTTTAGTTGGCAGTCATCGAACTGAGGATCAGAAATTTCGTTATACATAGTTAATAAATTCTGGCATTGATAGTCGATTGAAACGAGAAACTGTATCTGCAGCTACATTTTCAATCCCTGATAAGTCTTGGATATCAGTTGTGAATTGACTGATAACTTTGATTTGACAGGGCTTGGCAATAAATCGTATATAAGAGGAGATAGATCATAAGATCGGTAAAATTAAAAAATAGTAAAGTTCCTATAACCTTCAAGGAGATGCATGAAATGCTTAATAGCAGAGTAAGCTGCCAAAAGTTCATGATAATGAATCTTATATTTCTGTTGCGACTCGTTTAGCCAAACAGAGAAGAAACTGAGGGGACTACAGCTACAAATGCCTTGTCATAAGCATTGAAGCAGTGTTTGAGGGATGGGCAAGAGTTGTTGCCTCAACGAATTTCCACTGGCATAGATTAAAGCTCGACCGAACTCGTTTGTCATTCTTCTTGGAACTCTTAAGAAAATCATGAAGGATGGCTTGAATGCCACCAGAGTGAGGTAAAAAGCAACGGTAAAAATTAATCAGGTTCCTAGAAAACGACAGAGTTGCTTCACTGTTTGTGGACGATCGTAACAATTGGTCGCATCGATATGTTCTAAAGATGGCTTAATATCCGTTTAGTTAATGTGATATTAAAGTCAACGTTGTTTTAGTAAAGATGCATTTATCAACTTTGATGATGAGACCTTTGCCAGACAGACGCTCAAACACATTTCTGAGGTGTGTGCTCTTCAATCGCCGCTCTTCTTTTTGACGAGGATCATAGCTTGTTCTAAAATCGGCAAATGTCTTGGACTAACAATGTGTCGAATTCTGTTTTGGCTACGGCTAGTTTGTCTAGAGCTAGCCTATGGTACTTGTTTGAGAAGAAGGACCACGCGTTTCGATGACGTGTGTAAACATATTTTTAAACTAAACTTTTATATAATAAAAAATAAAATATATATTTAGTATTAGTGTCCAAGTTGTTGTATTTTAAATAAAATCAAAAATTTATATTATTAAATTATTGTTATTAGAATCCACAAAACAAACTTTTTTGTATATACGGGATTTTTGTGAGCAATCAAACTCAAGTAACTAGGGAACTAATTTGAATTTTTTCAATTCAAAGGTGTGGTTGGAAATATCTCAGAAAAAAACTCAGTTTTTGTCTTTTAAGTGTTTCGGTTGGGATTCGAACTCGTAATTCCTCATCAGTGCCAGAGTGAGCTCAAATCCTTTGGGAATACGATGATATTTTGAGGTTGAAAGTTTATCATCACTCTATTTACTTAAGTTGAATTTTCAACTGTCATTAGACGCCTATTTTTCGGAAATGTTTTAACATTATTTTGCGGCTTTTTCCATTAAATTTCTAGACAGCATTATTGTGTGAATTCATAGGATGTGTAATATTTCTATTATAGTCAACATTATAATTTATAAGTCACGAGTGTAGTCATTATTGATTGCTTCCAATCTTTTTTATATGTTTTTTATTACACGTTTTGTGTGTAAACGCTCATCTTCGGATTACAAAAATATACATACGAAGATGAGTGTTTATACAGTAAACAGTTGTTTAGAAAAAATATGTTCAAAAAGTTTGTTTTGTGGATTCTAATAATTTAAATTATTGATTTTATTTAAAACGGGTGTATTATTGTATTTACGGGATGAGCCAGGTTACTTGCAACAGGTATATTTTTAAAATCCTTGATATTATTGAATTATTATCAATTGAATTATGGTCGAGCGCGGTTAAAGTGGGCCGGAGAAGTGAAGCTTTCAGCAACAGCGAACAAGTTTGTGAGTGGGTCGACAAGTAGTCGATTTTTGATATCCACTAAAATGCCATACCTCGTTAAAAAGTTAGCACCAAGTATGGGGATAGCAACGTCAGCGATAATAAAGGTCTGGCACAACGATCGTCTGAGATCACTATTTAAATCTAAAGAACGTTTTAGTTTTACAGGATTTTCACGTACACAGTTTAACAAGACCTTCAAAGCCAAGCAGCCATGAAAAAATACAATATAAATTTTGATTGTTATGATTTTGTTCTCCAATAGTCTGGAGGCAGCGTCAGAAATGAAAAAGTCATTTGATGCCGGTTGATTTTAATTTATTATAATTAATTAATTCCAGCTGATGATAAATCTGGCGATCAACTGCTAGTGGGAGTGTAGTTGTAGGGAATTTTTAAACTGGTAAACGGTTTTGCCTCCCATATACCAGCAGCTGTTTTTTGCTTTTATAAATTTAATAGTATTATAAGTCATCAGTGTAAATTTCATCTGGCATCAAATGACTTGACCATATTGCATTTTGATAATACGAGTAGCTGACCTATAATCCCCATCAAATCCACTAACACAAATGCAACAATGCTTCCTGGTCTATAATTTAATAGTTTAAAATTATAATAAAGTATCTGTTTACTATCGTAGAAAAACAGCATTTTCTACGCGAAATTAAAACATTTTTTGTTCATGAAATTGCTGCAACCTACGCTAGTGCGCGAATTGTGAACAAATATTAAATCACGAAAAAACGGTGTTTTCATCTCTTGTAGCAAAATAAACTATTTATTTTAATATTTTTTATTTGACATTTTTTTAACTCTTTCATTTTATAAAAATTCTAATTCCAAAAACAAGAGGGGGTCAATGCTTTTTTGTTGTTGCCAATATTATTCGTTTGCTTGAATTCTGGATGAACGCGACCCACGGTGATTTTTTTTCTGATTTGCAAAAAATTAAGCACTTTTGTGTTTTTTTAGGAAACATTACAAGATATCAAGTGACTAAGTTAATATTGCATCCAGATTCTTTTCAGCCAGATCGATTTAATTATATCTATATAATAGTGAATTTACTTCCTTCCTTCTCCATTGTGTTGAAGTATGCTCAAGTATCAGAATCTATCTTAACATTTCCAAGGGGTGGGATATAAATTTGCAGTTTTGACGACTTTTGTGATTCCATTCCACACATCCATTATCACATCCTTTTTCCTTGTTTGATTTATACTTTCATACATTATATTACTCGTTTTCATCTGCTCCTTAATTTTCACGTTTATTAAACAAAACAAACAAAAAATTTTAGAATAATTTTCTTTTATTTTTGTTAATAAATCTTGTTCCGTTCCGTGTTTTTTATTTTATACACAAAAATTCGTGTTTTTAAGCTGCAGAGGAATACAATATGGGTATAAAGAAAATATAAAACACAAGAAATGAATCAAAACCAACAACAAAATTTCTTACATCAAATGAAAAAGTGGAAAAGTTTTATTGAAAAGAATTATAGAATAACTTTTTTCACTGATTTTATCGTTGATGGAATTATTTCAGGTGAAGGTATTCAGATGATCTGAAAAATGTAACAAGTTGTGAAAGTAGGTTTTTCTTTTAATACTTTTATTTAAGTGTAACAGCTGATTAGATATTATGCCCAAAAGCTTGTGGTTTAATTCTGTTCTCAACATAAAGTTTACCCACATATAATGTTCATAAATAGCACCAAATTCACAATTTTAAAATATTTGTTTCAAAAAGTTTAAATTTTTACCATCCATAAATCCTTTTTTAATCCCAATAATTAATATTTCAATTATAACCAAAATAAATCCACATAAACTTAGCGATTTTGCATAACATTTTTTTATGTTATCAACAAAACAACATAAAAAATAAAATTAAACAAAAAACTATAAAAAAATATTCGAATTTTTTAAGGGAAATAAAAATTG
Organism: Diogma glabrata; assembly: GCA_963693315.1. Taxonomy (NCBI): domain Eukaryota; kingdom Metazoa; phylum Arthropoda; class Insecta; order Diptera; family Cylindrotomidae; genus Diogma; species Diogma glabrata. The sequence continues at coordinate 293,427,349 of OY856186.1, read as the reverse complement.
ATTTGATGTTGCAGTTTCAATAGGTTTTGGGCTTTTAATTTAGACTTTATTGATCTTTTAGACTTTGTTGCACCAGAGAATTAGTTTATATATATAATTTTTACAGTAATAAAATGTTCCTAAAATAATACGCATTAAATTATCAACATTTTTTTTCGACATTTTTAATTATCTCGCTAAGGAGTACACGTACTATGCAGCACAGCTTACTTGTGAATCATGATTGATGAATGACAAACCGATAGACGACTAAATCATATATGTAAAACGGGTAAATCATATATGTTTGAGACTTTGGAGGCATGATGTTGTAGGGAATCAATAATTGATATTAAATTTCGATCACTCACAATTCGTATAGAATAGCTTTGAAACAGAGTTCAAAAGAGCCAGCAAGGAAACAGATGTAGCGTCAGAAACTTGACAACAATACTCCATACAGGAACGAATACGACTTATATAGTATAATACGACTTATAGTAATTAATACGGAATGAAACATTTTTTATATCTATCAATTTTCATGTGAAATAGTGTGAAAATGAAATTTGTTGGTGAAGGTTATGAAAACGAACACAAAAAACAAACAGGCATTTGGAATAATTAATTTTAGTGATTTAAAAAAATTGTTATATTTCTTTGTTTGGATTTTTTCATGTCGGCTTACGGATATTAAATATTAAAAAAATTATGAAAAATTAATATTAACTTCTACACATAGGTCAAATATTCAAATTCTTTTATTTCAGATTATTTGTTTTCTAAATTATATCATTAAAAATGTGACAAAAATGGTCCCATCATTTACAAATGCAATCATACACATACATTTTCAATTTATATCTTAAATATACGACCACTATCTTCCTGTATGAAGAGGTTTTTTAGGTCTGGGTAAAGAATATAATGCCACGTTTTCCAGCCTTCCTTCGAATTGGCCTTACTCACAATTCGATAAAAGTAATTCCCAAATCGTCTTCTGAATTCGATCACTGACTAGTAACCAATTGTTGCCATTGTTGCACAATAACGGAAAAACAATACAGCAAACAATATTCCTATATAGAATATACTTTTAATAGCTTCAGAAACTCCAACGGTTGGCTGTAGAAATTTCCAGTATAAACACAGCGTCAAAAATAATATAAGATATTTCTTCGATATTTGATCTCAAAAATCCCCAATAAATTTAAATTCCCTTAAAGTAGTCTAATGTTAATACATATAAGACTACAAATTGACCAAGTGTCTACCATTTGTTTCACATTGATTGAAAACAAAAAATAATTACTACACAATCGTGACTTAGGATGTTAATTAGAATAGAAATATTCCCCAATCTATGAATTCACACAGAGTGTTGTCTTGAAATTTAATTCGAAAAATCCCAAAAAGGGATAATGTAAGAACATTTCCATAATATGGAATCTAATGACAATGGAAAAATTCAACTTAAGTAAATTAAATTAAGTATTGAAGAAGTTTTGACTTACAAATCGTCACCGCCTCAACGACGTTAGCAACAGCGTGTCTGCCTAAGGATTCCAACCAGGCACTGAGGAGGAAGGTTCGAATTCATCCGAAAAATGAGAAACGAAGTTTTTCTGAGAAACTTCCAACCATACTTTGAATTGAAAAAATTCCAATTACTTCTTTACTTACTTGAGTTTAATTGATCTCAAAAAATTCCCAATAAGATATTTCTATTAAATAACACTTATTTACAAAAAAATTTATTTATAAAATTTTACTTCTATTTCTAGAAAATTTTACTTCTAAAACCGTGTTATATTCACGATACAGCATTTCGTTTACAAATAATTTCATTTAACATAATGACAATCTTCTTTATCTATTAACACTATCGCACTCTAATTTAAAATATAAAATTCATTTTGAAAGAAAAGAAATCTTTCGTAATTTATGTGAAAAATTTTCACCCACTTCACAAAATTATAATAACTAAACAAAATGGTAATCTTTTTGTTATTTATTTATGTTTTAGAACATCCGTCATGTGAAGTTAAATTTAAGTTAATTTTATTTATATAAAATTAATTTTATATAAATAAAATTAACTTAAATTTAACTTCACATGACGGATGTTCTAAAACATAAATAAATAACAAAAAGATTACCATTTTGTTTAGTTATTAAAATATAACTTTACATTTTCTACCAACTCGTACTTTTTGCTCCAAAAACTTCGGGTTTGATGGTACGCCTTCGGAGCTAGGACTACTTCTATAGGTTTTTAAGAACATTAGTTCATTCCAGTCCAATTGTAAAGATAAATTATAAGTAAATATTTAATAACATGGCGTAATCGAATTATAAACGTACTTTTTACAAATCTTTTTGCAACCTCTTTTATATGGTTGCAACCTCTTAATCACTTAGGTTATAGACCTCTATTCCTTAATGCCTGTGTTAACCATCGATTTCACTTGTATACGGAATGTGAAATGAAGGAGTTATTATAGCTAGAAGGTCTCACATATTCGACCTCCAAGGTATGCTAAAATAATTAATTTCTTTAGAGCATTTACCGTAGTAGTATATCTGTATGTAGAATAGTGTAAGACCTCCAACTACTTTTGGATGATGCAACGAATCCATGCCTGATGTTTTCATTGGATCTTCAATCTGCTAAAATGCACGCCTGCAAATCTGTAGAATGATAGATTTAATTGTCATCGGCACCGATATATATTACGTTTGTGGTGATAGATAACAAATCGTTGATAAAGATCAGAAAATAAGTTGGTGAAAGAACCGAACCCTGAGGAACAACGGCTAATATTGGGATTTTAGCCGAAACCGTCCGAAACTATCCAGAACTACTATGAGAGAACTTGGGATAAAATGACTCAAAATAAAATTAATTTGTTGATAAGAACCCGATGGCAAGTCTGTTATACGCCTTAGATATATCAAGGGAAATAATACGAGACTCACCAAAGTCATGAATTGTTTTACTCTATTTCTCCGTGAGGACTGGATTAGGTGCGGTGATGAAGATGTTATCAATTGTGTCTTTAAGAGAATTAAATGCTTCCAAGGTTTGATTATTATGCTAAGTAGGAATACGGTATAAAAAACACAAATAGATGTCGTGTTTATTTACGATGACTTTGAGCCAGATAAATCAGAATTCAGAAATACTTGTTTTATATACTGGAGGAGCCTTGCATATTTAATAACATTGCGTATGTATATGGGACATTCCACGTGAACGGGAACAAAAAAAAATTGTTTCTCCATATTTTGGGGATTGAAAGTCCTCCATTAGAAAACAATTTCTTGACCAACCCCCTTGCCGTCAGTGACAGTAACAAATTTGAAATTTTTTCTAGAACGGCAAACGTTTTCATTTTGTAGCCAATTTAATGCGAAAAAATGTTTAAAAAAATATTAGTTCGTTAGCATTTTTTCTGTAAAATTGGATTAAAGTATTTGAAAAAATTTTGAGGGTAGTTATCTCCCTTATTTTGGTGTTTGAAAGTTTAAAATCAATTTTTCGAAATGTATGACACGTTTTTTTTTAATTTTTTTAAATTTAGTTTAAAATATGCAATTTCAAATAATTCTTGTCCCGTGATGGAAGTAGTATAGATGTGACCGCTAGAGGGTGCTGAAAGTTAAAAACCACCTCCAAAACCAGTTTTCGAGTTTCGACTTGTGCAGCAAAACGGAAATTAATATTCAAAGAATGTGTTATAAGATAATCACGGTCAATAAATCTAAATCCGGTATCAAATTATTAAAATTCAAAATGGCATCTACAAAATGGCGGTCAATTTTTTAGGAAAAATATATTCGTAGTCTAAGTCAAAATTGATATACAAAAAATTTTCCTACATGGTGCCATATCCGAGAAAAAATCATAAAGTTTTAGAACTGCGTCATCAGCTCCCGCTAGTGGACACATCGATACTACTTCTATCACGCGCTAAAAATTATTTGAAAGTACGTATTTTAATATATGTTTAAAATATTTTTAACATTTTTCATTTATTTTTTATTAACGACCGGTTTCGATTTTCAAAAAATCATCGACAGGTTTAATTTGCAATTCCAAATTGCAATTGCAAATTAAACCTGTCAATGATTTTTTGAAAATCGAAACTAGTCGTTAATAAAAAATAAGTGAATAAAAACTTTGTGTGAAAACATATATTATGGATTATTCACGTAACTCCGACTCAACAATTTAAAATAGAAAAATTAAAATAAAAAAAACATGTAATACATTTCGAAAAATTGATTTTAAACTTTAAAACCTCAAAATAGAGAAAACTACCCCTCAAATTTTTTTAAAAAAATTTTGCCGTATTTTACAGGAAAAATACTAACGAACTGATATTTTTTTTAAAAAATTTATACCCATTAAATTGACAACAAATCGAAGACGTTTGTCATCCAAAAAAAAAATTCAAATTTGTGACCGTTACTGCCAAAAAATCTAAAACTATTCCAAAATTGTCTTCTGATGGAGAAATATCAATCCCTAAAATCTTGAGACAAATAATTTTTTGTTAGTTACCGCCCATAAGTATATCATTACACCACAGTGTTAAACAAATCCAAGCTCTAGAGAATTATTTTTACAGCCAAATCATGCATTATCAATATTTGAAATTTGTGTTTCACCTAGTTCAATCGCTCATCGGCGTGGCAGGTTTTGGGTCCGTATTTCATAATTGCTTTTGTTTATCGAATTTATGAATCTTCGGGTTTGCATAACATTTATACGGGTTTATGTTAAGTAATAGTTCGTAACCCTGACATTCTCACAGTCTAATATAAAATAATTTTCATAATTTTGCTTAATTTCTCGTATATTCTAGGAAAATCGAAAATTTCTACACAAAAAAACCCGAGAAATCTTAAATTACCTATTTTATTATATTTTAATTCATGTTTTAACCCTTTAATTGGAAACAATGTGACGTTGGTTTTACTCTGCTTTTGCAATTATAGTGTACTAAAAAAGTTCCGTTTACGAATAGCATTGAATGGTCCTTAGTCAATTAGTGTGTATTTCTGTTCTGTCAACAAAATTTCAAGTTTAATTGATATATATTTCGAATGGAGGGCCCATGTACATCAAACATGATCCTCAGCTGATAGAGCGGTTTGGAAACTGGGTACAAAAAGATGTCTTCCTTTCTAAGACTTTGTTCATATACTGGATTGCATTTTAGGTCTTCTTTTAAACATACCCATAAGCTCGCCTAAAGCAAACTTTGTTTTTTAGCAAATTAAGATTAATATATGTAGCTATGAACCCAACAACACTTGTAACTTACATATTTTGGAAATTGCTTTGCTTACAATCAATTGAAAACTCTGCATTATTAAGAATATATGAATACATTCTACAATTTCTTTATTTTCGATGTTTTCAGAATTGATTACGTGAGAGAAACAATAATACAATTCTAGTAGTTTTTCACAATATACAAAAATAGAAGATTCCAATATTGCGACCACCCTGAAATTTCTAAATACGAAATGGTCCGGTTAGGTTACAATAATTGAAGTTTAGTTAAATGGAGTTGTTTTAGTAGCACTTTCTGTCGTGGGCACTTGATATGAATAATTAAATAAAAACAATTGTTACGAAAAATAAAAAAATTATTTATATATTTTAAAATTGTGATTTTGATGTGCTTTCGTGTTCTAAGGACATCGTCGTTAGTTTTAATAATATTGAAATTAGAACGCACTAATTTGACATTTAAACTCTCGAAGATGTCCTAAGAAAACGAAATGTACATCGAACTACAGGTGTTTTTAAAAAAAACTAAAAAAACTAAACCAAACCACATGCTGACAATTATGAAAAAATGACAATTATGAAAAACATTTTGTATCCTTGTAGCTAACAAAAAATATCAACTTTCAAAACTTTGCCATCACTCGGACTAGCCGACATTTACAAATAACATAAATTGTAATAAAACGTTATACGTTTTACTTGCCGGGATATTAAACAAAATAACGATATGGCCTATGCCAAGGAAAAAAACTCTCTAATTTTCTATTTTTTTGATCCACGAGTGTGACAACCCCGCGTACTCCAGTCCCCAGCTATTGGCATATGAGTTAACGTGAGATATCACATACCACTGGCAATAGCAGTGAGATATCACTAGCCAAGGTGATATCTTAAGGGTGCTGGCGGATGAACTGTATTCAGTCAACGGTAGCACTCTCAATCTTAGCTAATGAATATTCCTTGGTGCTGGAACGCTGTAGCTTGCTCGATGAAACGAGCCTTCATATAACTACATATCTGAGCTTAATCATTGAAAAATATACTGCGTCCCATAATCAGGGATTATGCCATTGGCTGGACTATTGGCAAACCAATTTTAGTTTTGTTCCTGCAAATTTTTAAAACAAATTTGCTTTCTATCTCTTATTTTATTTTTATTTTCCCTATCCTATCACGAAATATTGGCCTTTGTCATATTTTATATGTGATAGGATTTATGGTTTAGTTATCCATTACTTAACAAAAAAAATATTAAAAAAAAACAAAAAAAAACAGATTTGCGTCCATTAACATCCTTAGAACGCATGTTGTTGTGGGACCTTGGTCTTAAAAGGTTTTTATGTGTTGTTGTGACACATATTGTAATGCCTACTACACATCACATTTTATTAAAAAAAAAAAAAAAAAATCTCTTCTTGAAGAAATAAAAAGAAGAAAATCGCATTTTCCTTTTGTTTCTATATCCAATACTCGTCGAACAGCAATTATGCAAATTACCATAAAATGTAGATAATTTGTATCACCCAGTTATAACATTAGGCGATCACTTAAATTTCCTCATACAGAGAATAAACTGTGGTTTTCCCGCTCAGAATTACCAACGACGAAACAACCTTCAATATTTACCACTTTGTTTAACAGGAAAAAAAAACAACAGCTATTCATTTTTTTTTTGTTTGTTATATATTTCTTGTATTTTGTTTCTTTAATAATCATTAAAAATTGATTTTTCCACCCAAAATGAACGAAAAATTATACTTTCTAGGTAAATTAATTATATACAAGAACTATTTGTTCCAAGACAAAAACAACTATCACAATTTGTACTTTTTCCTTCTTATTCTTCTCTTTTTGACAAAACAACATATAAATTCTTTTCTCTTATTTATTTCCTTTTTTTTTGTTTTTGTTTCAATATTTATATTTATGGCTATTTTTCACTTATGAATATTTAAAATTAAGAAAAATAACTAGACTTTCCATTGACTTTCAAAGAAGAATAAACATGGTAAATTGATTTACTTTAAAACTTGACACGAATTGAAAATCCGTATTAATATTTCCGAATTTCTTTTTATTTTAATCAATTATATTCAACGAATCAATTAATAATTTTTAATTTAATTTTATCGAAGAAAATCAAAGTTTTATTTTTAAATATCGAACGTGACTCAAATTTTTAATTTTATTCAATTATCAATCACGAGCGAAACTGATTTTATTAGTATGAAAATAAATCCCGAACCTTGAAAAATATCGATTTTTTTATTCAATATCAAACGCGGACTAACCTTGTTATTCAAAAATGCCAACTATAAATAGTACTTTAATATTACCTAAAAGAAGGAGTAAACGAGATGATTGCATGAAACATACGTCGTTATTCATATTGTTAGTCACAATAGATTTACGAAAAAAAACCATTTTCAAAACCATAGGTTATTCCATTTACCACACAAACATCTTCTTGTTGGTTTATCAACACCTAAAACAAGCACAGAAATTATGACCACCCTTTTCATCAATTAAGAATACAAGCAAAAAGAACTGGAAATGTTCATGTATTGCAACAATTCATTTCTTTCTCTGTTTTATGGTTATAATATATAGAGAGAAATTTAAAGGCTAACAATTCTACAATTAATTCAATGGATTATTTGTGATATTACATTACTCCGATGGAAGCTATCCCATCATGAATAATAAGACTGAATCTAACAAAATATGGTGTGCAATTTATGAAACTTTTTTGCTATCCACAAAATTGTCGATCGATCTAGTTTCGAACCGATAAGAACTTTTTATTACACTTTTAAAAAAGTATATCATTCTCATCCGGGCTAGCCGACTAGATACACTACCAAAAAAATTTAACGCTATATAAACCAAAATTGGTATACTACTCTAGCGAAGTATAAGAAAACAAAAACTTTCATAAACATATATTTATTAGATTCAGGTTTAGTCAATTTATTTCTCTAGTTGTAGATAATGTGTCGATAGACACAAGTGAAGATGGTCATCTTCTTCTCGCCGAAACAAGTTTGTTATCCAATTCTAGCTTGGTTAGAGTATAACAACAATAGTGATCAACTAGAGAAATAAATTGACTAAGCCAGAATCTAATAAATGGGCTATTATTTTGAAAACGTACATCGAAAAAAAACAACTATTTTTAAAAATCTGAAATTTTGATATATTGTTGGCATTGACGAAAGGAAAAAAGTAATTTCTGCTTTTATTTTTTGAGTACTCTGAATCGGAGTTATGCGCGGTTGAATTTAGAGGCTTTTTCACGTAGTTTTGGTAATGGTGGCAATGTTTTGTGAATAGGTGCCACAAATTTCATCCGACTTACGTATATTTTTGCAAGCAAAAAGGAAAATAGTTGAATAATTGAAATAAGTAAGTTTAAAATTAATAACTTTTCTCTTTTCCGCTAGGCGGCGCGTAGAACCTTGGTTTACTTCAAAGCTCATATCTCAAAAAGTAGCTTTTTTTTTTGTTTTTCACAAATTTTAAAGTAAACATATGCACCTATGAAATTGAGAAATAAAAAGTCAGCAATTCAATATGGATTTTTTCTTACGATTTTTTAAAGTTTGGTATATGAAAAATTCACATGTGTTTTTTTATTAAGTTAATAATCCTGTACTAAATGTGGATCTAATAAATTAAACATTTCATATTTTAATACCTGCAATAAATTTGAACCATTTTCAGTGCGGGTAAATAAAACTTATTAAAAATTAATTTAAGTTAAGTGGTAAAATAAAGGAATTTAAATTATTAAAAGGGTCTGTAAAATGTTTATTCATTTTAAAAAATGTCAGCCCCTTTTTACTAATTAAAATCTCATTAGAGACTCATAATTTTAACATTTAAAATTTCTAATGACGCCCACAAACGGTTTTTGGAACAAATTATGCTTGCATCCAATCAAAATATATTAAATTGTACCTACCTAATTTTACCTGATTCTACCTATGTCAAAACTACTTAAAAGGTATATGATGTGATTGCCTTATAGCAAGTATATTCAAAAATATTTAGAAGACATAACCTTTAGAAAAGATAATACATAATAGAAATGCTTTTCAAATTGTGCTGTAACTTGTACGGTCTCAAAAATCATAAGCGGACATCAAAAAATGTGAAACTGGTCACACCAGCTGTTATTCAAAAAGCTGCGACCCTAAATTTCACTTTGCGTGATGACCAGTTTATATGTGAAACATGTGGCACTTATATCTATAAAAACAAGGTAAATTTAATTTTTTTATTAAAATGAATAAAAATTCATATGCAACTAAAATTTTCTACAGCAGCTTTCATGTTCGGAAACTATCGATAGTGAAGTTATTTCTATAAATCAGGATGTTGAAAATGTTCCAACGAACGAAAATATTCAAATACCTCCAGCATCTTTAGATCCATCACCAGTTTCGGTTGATACTATATCTCCACCAGTTCTTGAACTACTTCATGACACTTTAGAAGATATTAACAATGTTCTTGGAAGGTTAGCCGAATCTTCTATCAAACAAAAACATATTACAACAGGAAGTTATAAAAAAATTGCAAGTGTCACATCGGCAATAAGTCAAAGAATATTTCAAGTAGATTCAGTTAAAGTGTTATCATAAACGAGGAATGTGAATATACATCATGGCTTATGAACCTTAAAAAGGAATTTAAAGATGCCAGCTCTAAATCAAAACAAGTGTTTTTGTTGACAATTCTACCACGTACATTTTGGTCAAATCAACGTATCCAGGATATTCAATGATAACGCAGAATGAGATAGAAGCTGCACAATAAAGTTCAATAAAGTTCAAGCCACAATCCACCCAATCGTAATTTACTACAAATCATGTAATGATAAACTAGAGGTCTTATCTCTTGTCATTATATCTGATCATTTAATGCATAACACAGTTGCAGTTCATAAATACCAGGAAAGGTGTATTGAATTCATTGAAAAACAGCAAGAAATATATCCAAGTATCAAAAAAATTTTATATTTTACTGATGGTTCAGCAGCTCAATATAAAAATAAGAAGAATTTCATAAATCTCTGCAAACATATTGATGATTTTAAAATACCTGCAGAATGGCATTTCTTTGCAACTGCGCACGGAAAGGGTCCATCCGATGGGATTGGAGGAACACTTAAAAGAGAAGCCCGGAGAGCTTCGCTTAAAGGAGAAAAAATATCAACAGCAAGGGAATTATTTGAATGGGCAGAAATTTGGTCGAAAAAAACCAACCACTTTATGAAGTTTTCATATGTGTCTTCAGGAGATATCGAATTACAGGAGCAATTTCTTTCGATGCGGTTTTCGGACATTAAAACCATAAGTGGAACTCAAGGATTCCACTGTTTTTAACCGAACACTACACCCGATAAAATAATTGCCAAAATGTTTTCTTTTTCTGATAATCATAAATATTTCAATTTAAAGGCAAAAAGAATTATATAAATTAATTTTTTAATGTATTAATTTATATAATATTGATTAAATTATAATGTTTATAGAAAAAATATTTTTTTAATTTTCTTTCTAATGATAGTGTTGGTGATGTTGAAATTATAACAAAATCTTCGATCATTGGGATCTCCTATTCTTATTCTGAATAAAAACCTGTTTCTCAATCAGAAATACACAGAAAATGGTTCAAATTTATTGCAGGTGTTAAAATATGAAATGTTTAATTTATTAGATCCACATTTAGTACAGGATTATTAACTTAATAAAAAAACACATGTGAATTTTTCATATAACAAACTTTAAAAAATCGTAAGAAAAAATCCATATTGAATTGCTGACTTTTTATTTCTCAATTTTATAGGTGCATATGTTTACTTTAAAATTTGTGAAAAACAAAAAAAAAAGCTACTTTTTGAGATATGAGCTTTGAAGTAAACCAAGGTTTTACGCGCCGTCTAGCGGAAAAGAGAAAAGTTGTTAATTTTAAACTTACTTATTTCAATTATTCAACTATTTTCCTTTTTACTTGCAAAAATATACGTAAGTCGGATGAAATTTGTGGCACCTATTCACAAAACATTGCCACCATTACCAAAACTAAGTGAAAAAGCCTCAAAATTCAACCGCGCATAACTCCGATTCAGAGTACTCAAAAAATAAAAGCAGAAATTACTTTTTTCCTTTCGTCAATACCAACAATATATCAAAATTTCAGATTTTTTAAAAATCAAAAATTTAAAAATCAACAAAAAAATGTACATCTTCAAAATAATAGCCCAAATATATGTTTATGAAAGTTTTTTGTCTTCTTATACTTCGCTAGAGTAGTAGACCAATTTTGGTTTATATAGCGTTAAATTTGTTTGGTAGTGTATCTAGTCGGCTAGCCCTGATGAGAATGATATACTTTTTTTAAAGTGTAATAAAAAGTTCTTATCGGCTCGAAACCAGATCGATCGACAATTTTGTGGATAGCAAAATAAGGTGCGTTCGATTTGACTGACACAACTGAAAAAACAACAACAATTGCATTTAATTCTTCAGTTGATTCAGTTGCTTCAGTCAAATCGAACACGGCTATAGTTTCATAAATTGCACACCATATTTTGTTAGATTCAGTCTTGTTAACAATTCTTCTGTTTTATTTTTATATAAACAAGGAAAACAAAGTTCGAAATGTTGTAAATAGAATACAAATATATAAAAACTATTATAACCTTGATGCTTCGAGTGGGTCAAAGAAAAAAAATCAGGTGTACCGATGATTATTAATAGAAATGTTGATATTTAGAGTTTTCAGTTTTTATATTCGCATCTCTTTTGTTTTGTTTTACATATTAAAACAAAAAAACACAATAATATTATTTAGGTATGGACGATACGAACACACAACAATAATAAATTCAGAAAATCATATGTTTGAAGAGGCGATAGGCGATAGGTTCTTTGTATGGTGATCTGTTAAAAACAAAATTACGATAACGCAAAACATGTAGTTTGTTAGCTCAAGGATGAAAAATATAAACTGCGTCAACGGGAAGCTAGTCTTTGCAGTTAGTGCAACTTTTGTGGTTGTTTGAACTGTCAAGCCCTAGATTCCAGTTAACACACCTTATAAAGAACCTCAATGGTTCTGTATTTGATTGACATTTTTACAGAAGTTACATATTAGCAAATTGTGGTCATAACAAAATAAACATTATACTTTGCCTATGTATATAAACCGTATCGGTCTACAACATTACTGACATTTAAAGAAAACAAAATATTTCTCATTTTCTTATCATCGTGATTCGTGAATATTGCTTGATTCAGGTGTTGTCAATTTTTATTTTAGTGTAGCTAAAATAATACCACCGGGTTAAAGTGTATATCTGTACTAATATGAATAAAATTTATGTATTTCATCCATCCATGGTTTCAAAAACTATTATAGAAACACAAATTTTTGGATTTATGTTTATCTACTAAAAACTAAATATCATAAACTTTTTAGAAATAAAAACTTTTCTTTTTAGATACAAAATATCCTATGCTTTATCTTGATATTATTGTTATTATTTTGAAGTAAAAATATATAAACATAAACCTATATAAATATGAATATATTTATAAATGGAAAACATTGAAATTTAGGGTTAGAAAAAGTAAAGAGCTAGAAACTCTATTGATAGAACAGCATTCTCCGTAATATTTGCAATATGTTTTGCTTTTATTATTATTATTATTATTAGTTTTTGATTTTAAGTATTTGGTTATGCTAAGATGTACTTCCAATCCAACTCAATTTATTTATATAAAAAATCATAAGAATATTCTAAGTAGATGGCAAGTAAATTATGAAAACGGATTGAAATTTCTGTCAGGATTTTATCTTCACTGATAGATTGTTTATTTTAGAACATTAGTGAATTAATTCTTTTATATATCAACAAACTCTTCCATTTTAAACAGCTGTTTTAATTAATTATATTTTAGAATGTTCCTAGATATTTGTTTTCTATATAATTTGAATAGACCCATTAAAAATATTACCCATTTTTTTAAAATTAAATTAATAAACAAAACCCCGACAACCATCATATTTAATATTAATTTATTAAAATAATTTTTTGTTTCAATATTATATCGAAATTATTCATTTATTACATTAGCGAACCGCAAAATCCACCTTCTGCAAACAATGTTTGAATATTGTTACAACTTTTTTTTATTGTTATGAGTTTATTGATTAAACTTCAACTGATAGAAAAATAAATAGAACGTGCAAATTTTACTATACAGCTTATGGGCTTTGATATAAAATTTTAAAAGTATTATAGTTTGAATTAAAAATAAACAAATCGAGATGGTTGAAAGTTGATATACATTTGCCTGCCCTAAATTTTTTAAGGATCAACGAATTTTAAATCCGATTGTAGTAGAAGAAAATCGTGTTCTAGACCGAGTTGAGAAAATTTGACCATTTTTGATTTTCCTAAAACTTGGCACATAAGTAATATGAACAAAATAAAAAATACAACTTATTTTACAATTTTTTTAAAGTTTAGTTTAGGGGGGCACCCCAAGATGCATGAAAAATGAAAATTCTGCCAATCGGATGTAACTTTGAAATTAAATTGCTCAAGAATGGCTATACCGATTTCATCAAACTTTTTTTGTTTGATAGGTGATTGGTTAATCGTTTGAAAAAAAATTAACTAATTGTTTTTGTAATTAATTTTATAACTAAAATATGAAAAAAACTTTTTTAAAGATGGCGCTAGGGGTGAAGATCAATTATGATTAAATTAATTTTTTTTTAAACAGAAAATTTTGAGTGCAAGACCCTGTTAAACAAAATCTCGTTGGAAGGCTACAGTTCTACAATTGTAAATTAGTAAATTTTCAAAACAGACTCGTTACGATCGTGATTATTGTAATCACTGGTTGAGTTGATTGACAAAGAAGAAATCTGTGTTATTTCAAAACATGCTACGTTAAGTTTAGGACGCTCCTTAATCTCACTATAACAACTTATAAAAAAACAATCGTGCTGTAATGATTGATTTGTGTGGAGATATTTTCAATTACATATTTGCTAATTGACATAAACTCCAATCATATAAGCATCTCAGTTTAATTTTAATTGTTTCATATTCAATTGATAATATGTACTAAAATATTTTTATTAACATTAATTATTGAATGAATAATTAGTTTGTTTGAATATGATGATGAAGTGTTTAATGTGTGCATTTGCATATCCAATTTTATATTTATACACATAATATGTGTTTATATGAATAAATTGCATAAATATTTATAATATGATTATGATTAACAAAAACAAAATGATGAAACTTTTTGGTTATTCATCTATTTATTGGGGTTTTAGTTTCGGGTCAACGACAGGATAAAAAATGTATTAGTGAATTATTTCGACTGTACCGAACAAGTTCCAAAACCGAATTATCGAATTTTGCATTCTTTTGGAACGAATTTCAATACAAAAAAAATAATTCGGTGTTGGAACTGTACTGAAATTTGTTCGGTACAGTTGAAAAGAATTCACTGTATGTTTCAAAAAACAAATAGACAACGATAAAAAAAATTTCACGATGATTTCATGAAAATTTATTGATCTCACTGCGTAACTTAGCATTGCTTTGTATGCACCACGAGTCGTTTGCTACTTTTCGAACTTTGGGCGAAACCAATATCTGTTGTCATACTCTTAAGAAAAACAAAAACAACGAATAGAAAGCAAATCTATAAAACAAATTCAAGAAATTTAATTTTAAGCAAGAGCACGCCGTCTTTATTGTAAACTTTGTACTTAAAATTATTACTAATACCATATTCCAATTTGGTGGCAAATAAAAAGTTGACTATTTTGTTCAAGCAAGTTTAGCATAGTTTACCATGAACTGGATCACAGTGTTATAGTAATATATTTTAATACAAATCTTACGATGAAAATGGTGTGGGTGATTTGGTTTACTTTTAAATGTTTTTTATTAATTTTTTTGTGACGCATTTAGTTTTTCGCGTGCAATAAATATTCTCGCAGTTTATTTTATTTTAGAACAAAATTGAATATTGTTTGTGCATATGTTAGAAAAATTTCTTTACTTAAAGAAGAAAAATAATAAATTTCAATATTCCGATCCAATCCATCTCTTATTCGATCAAATTCAAAAACAAAGTAATATATCGTTTTTCTATTTTCAATATTTAATCAACGAGAAATGCAGATTGTGGCAAACACAGGGCTGCGGAGTCGAAGTCGGAGTCGGGACGAATATTCTAGTAACTGGAGTCGGAATCGGAGTCGGTAAAATAATCAAAAAATTTGTCGACTCCGACTCCTATTTGAAAATTATATTCTGTTATTTTTTGTTTTTATTTTCTTCCGTATAGTTTATTTTTTTTCTTCTACGCATAAAACAGAATTATAAATTATTTTATTACTATTCATTACGTCAGGGTTGCATTGTAGTCATGGTCTGCCATGCGGTCGCTCACTCTCTAGTGAACTGGCGGTAATTTTTGAATTATTCCAGACTCTAAACCGGCTTTACGTTTGAGCCTATATATCATCACTTGTCTAATTAATGTCTTGTATATCTTGAGTTTGTTGTTAGTTGAAACATACGATGATTTAAGAAGAGGTTTATTCGAGCCGTTGTTTCAGTCAAGCTTCGATTACAAATATTAAAAGGATTTAACTCTCTTGATTCTTTTTTCGCCGCACATCAAATCATTTTCCTCAACAGCTCTTGAAAAAATCATATGTTTGATTTTATCACAATTTTTTGGCGGACCAAATTGTCTATCTAACTGCCAGTCTCAAGCCACTTGAAGTCTCACTTCTTAAAGATTCACTTCTGCCAACGATGACAATATCATCAGTGTACGAGATCATATGTACTGATTTTAATGACAAGATATTGTTGTCAGTTGTTAGTTTTATTATGCTGCCACATATTCCAAAGCCCGTTTCAAAAGTGTAGAGAAAATAGCAACATCTTGTCTTAAGCTGAAGTCAAATTTAAAAAATTTTGCTACTTTGTATTCTATTTATGCACAGCATTAAGGGTCCATAAAGTAGAAACGGTATATTGAGCTCTAGACATTTTTCCAAAATCATCCTTATCGATAAAAATACATCGGTGATACCTCAGTATTGCCTGATGTCACACTAATATACTCACAACAGTTGTTCAGCAAAAGGATTGTTTTTGCAAGAAAACGGGACGACTTACAACCGTCCCGTTTTGAACGTAACAGACCATTTTTGTAGTTGAAGATTTCGTGTCCCAATATTACTATAAGCGGGACGAGGTTTCACCCGTTTCATTAAAATAAGTTTTTTTTTGTGAAGATGTTGTCTAACAACAAAATATTTATAGAATTCAAAAATTAAATTATTTTTGTGAAATGAAGTACACATAGCAAAAATGAATCTTTGATTTCACAAATCACACTAACTCCATTTCCATATGATGATGAGATGCCATGGCAAAAAATTATTTAACGATTACAAAAAATAAACATCAAACAAAAACTGAAGCAACTGTAGAAAATATTTTGGCTGCTATTTCTGTTGAGAATATTTTATTTATCTCGTTTGTTGTTTCTATTTTCTTTCTAAACATTGAAATCATAATGAAAAAATATGGAGGGGCTGAAATCTCACAGCTCTGAGATATCAAGACTTCGGTCTGGGTTAAGGATTTTGATATAGTTTTCGGCAAAAAATTTTCACGAGGACATGGTTTTTAGTTTTGGGCAGCGATGTATATCAAACATAACTCGTTGTTAAAGTACAAGTATTTTTTTATATCTGTGTAAGAATTTATTACAAAACTAACACGAAATATCAATACGTTGCCGGAAAATTATAATCAAAATTCCAAAAATATTGTTAAATTAAATAAAATCAAACTTTTTCACAATACCAAAAATATTCCAAAAACTAGAATGAAATCAAATATTTAAACTTTTTCTAAATTCCGATAATATTCCAAAAATTCTTAAAAATTCAAACTTTTCCAAAACTCGAAAAATATTGCAAAAATTATTACAAAATCAAAAATTAAAACTTTTTTCACAATTATAATAAAATCAAAAATTTAAAATTTTTCAAAATTCTAAAAATATTCCAAAAATTCTTACAAAATCAAAAAATGAAACTTTTTTCAAAATTCTAAATATATATATATATAAAATTAAAAAATTCTATTTTTTTCAAAATTCTAAAAATATTGCAAAAATTATAACAAAATCAAAAATTGAAGGTTTTTTCAAAATTCCAAAAATATTCCAAAAACTAGAATGAAATCAAATATTGAAACTTTATCTAAATTCCAATAATAATCCAAAAATTCTTAAAAATTCAAACTTTTTCCAAAATTCGAAAAATATTGCAAAAATTATTGCAAAATCCAAAATTGAAAATTTTTTCAAAATTTCAAAAATTATAATAAAATCAAAAATTAAAAATTTTTCAAAATTCTAAAAATATTCCAAAAATTCTTACGAAATCAAAAATTAAAACTTTTTCCGAAATTCTAAAAATATTGCAAAAATTATTACAAAATCAAAAATGCAAACTTTATCAAAATTCCAAAAATATTTCAAAAACTATAACAAATTCAAAAATTTCCATGTTCAATTTCATTTTCAATTACATTTACGTCACAAAAACAGCTTCATTTTCTTTCCAAAAAAATTGGCTAAAAAATAAATGAAATTATTTTTTGACACACTTGACAACATTTTTTTGACAAACTTATAATGCAATAATCTAGTTTTCGATTTCACATACCAATCCCTACCATCAAGATTTCTCCAAGTTTAATGTTCCTACTCGTAATCACTTAAAATGAACGTTAAGCCAAAAATATGAAAATTTGCTATTTTTGACACACATAATGATTTTTTTGACACACTTCCGGTACAGTTATCGAACACAGTGTCTTTTCGGACCTGTCCCTTGAGTATACCTATTTTTAGAAAAAAAAATTTTGAAATCCCTCAAGCGGTTTTCCCTGCAGCGTAGGTAATGACGGCTTCACTTTTGGCTCATTTCACTTTCAATTTCACTTTTGGCTCATGAATGTAATACTTAGGTCTTTCAGACCGAAGTAAAATTCGATGTTTAGGTTTCAAATTTCAAAAACTTTGTCAAATGGGTGCGGTTTTATAAAGTTTGAATGATTAAATCCTTTTCATTTTAATGTGTTACTAGACTTGGCAATGTAAAGCCGAGAGTGTTAACGCAAAAGACGACTCATGCCCAGGATCGACGGAGCTAATCCTAGCCAAGACTATATAGAGACGATTTATAATACTGAAGTCTATAAGTTAGAGGTTTGAGCTAACATGATAAGTTGGTGTTAGGTGAGGTATCACAAAAGATCAGTAGACCTAAGCGTAATCTAAGCCTAGCCTAAGCGTGGCATATGACTGCTTCTGTTTGTAACCTAAGCTATCCTGATATAGTGTTCGTTTTATTGCGATACTCTTTTGCTAAATTATATAAAGTTTGAAGGTGGTTTTAATTATATTGGCATCAAGGAGTTCAAATGGACGTCACGGGTTCTGTTAAAAGTTCATCCTCGTTATTCAAAAACCTCGCATAATTTGATTTGTTTGTAGTAAAAATCCTTTGGGATTTTGTTAACTTAGAGTCCATAAATTTATTCCCAAATTACGATGCAACTTATTTTTTTTTATTCAAAGTTAGGCATGTTTAGTGTTGATTATAATAAATTATAAATTAACGTCTATGAATATCCGAAGACACCATGCCAACTAGGGATTAGGATTATGTTCAAATAAATTAAGTTTCTCTAAGAAATTTACTAACGTTAACTTAACGTTAACTTTAAAATTTTGAGAATTAAAGCCATCGGGGAAAACCCAAGAAGGTAAGGCATTCCAGAAGTGAGAGACTCTGTTGAAAAAATCACGTTGAAAGGAGACAGCTCTACACTTTTTTATTTGAACTGCAAATGGGGGCACAACACTTGCTCTGGTTTGCTAGTTCGGGTAAAATTGATTTTATTTCTGCGGAAGTTCGTTCATACTTCATCCATAATGTATTTGTAGAAAATTGTCAGATCAGCAACATTTCGTCTGTGCTACAAAGAATCAAGCTCATCAGTAAGAGTTGTTTTGCCAATCAGTTTAACAGCTCTGCGCTTTACTATTCAAAATACGATACTATAAAATTGATTCAATTTTTCAAATTTTACTGTTTGTATTAAAGTGAATCTCTTCGCTCATTTCGCTCAGTGTAGAAGAGGGTAATGAAAGTTGGTGATATCAATCATGTCCCGTTTTGAAAATTTGAAAAGTTGGTTGGTCTACTAGAAAAATTTATAAAAATCATATATAATATGTGAGATAGTAGAGAGCAATTCACCTGTAATTTTCACATAGGTTGCGTTTATCATTTTTGTAAATTGGTATCAACGTAGCTGAATTCCAGCCCTGTGGCACATTGTCCCTGGGTCGGCACCGATTTCATGTGATGATTACCACATATTTTATACTTCGTGAGGCGCCTGTCCTTGACGAGCCCGAAAACATTTGCTTTGAGATTTTTCTCAAATCGGCCGCTTTTGCATTCGGCAAGCTCCGAAAAATGCCGATTTCCCGGGTTCTTGTAAATTTTTGTGTTTTTTTAACTATGGTGGTTGGAAATTTGATTCAGAACATGAGGGTAACCTTGTCCGAAAAAAATTTGTCTGCTATTGTCTAGTCCGACAACCCAAACATCCAAAATGTCAGCTGTCGGACTCGAAAATAGCAAACACATTTTGGTCGGACAAGCTTACCCTCGTGTTCTAAAACAAATTTCCAGCCCCCACAGTTAAGAAAAAACAATGTGGTAGCAAATTTACAAGATCGCGGGCAATCGGTATTTTTCGGAGCTTGCCGAACGCAAAAGCGGCCGATTTGAGAAAAATCGCAGAACAAATGTTTTCGGGCTCGTCAAGAGCAGGCGCCTCCCGAAGTATAAAATATGTGGTAATAATCACATGAAATCGGCGCCGGCCCAGGCACTAATAGTTTCAGTATACAGATCATTTAACAAGTTAAAACAATCTTGAAGATAGAGTTTCACCACCCTGATTTCGGATATTTTATATCGTAGTCGATAGCAGGTGCTTTATTACGTTTTGTAGAATTTGTTTCGAAATTAATACTAAGTTTACACCAGTATCTAATTTGCTACGTATCAAATTTGCTAGCCATTTTCACCATCATACTTTTTAAATTTGATACGGTGATGTAAACTCTTATTAATTAGGTATGACATATTAATTTTTAGCGCGTCCTTTTCATTGTTAATTTTTTGGTTAGGAAAAATAATTTTCATATATATTTTTTATAAAAAACTGAAAACATTTATTATATTAATGCTAAAATTTATTTTACTTTTAATTTCAGCAAAAAAATCACATCAAACATAAATATATATTTATAAAATAAGTTGATTTATTTTTATTTTAAATGTCATACCTAATTTTAGTGTTCACACCTTAAAAATAATACCTATTTGCTACGTACCTAATTCGATACGTAGCAAATCATCCTACCAAATATTTGGTACGTACTTTTTTGATAACTGTTTACATCGACCATAGTCGACCTAATAAGTATAGTATGTACCTATTAGATCCTGGTGTTAACTTAGTATAAATTTGAATAGTTTCTATTATATATATAAAACGGAGTCGGAGTCGGAGTCGGAGTCGGACTCGGAGTCAGAGTCGGAGTCGGAGTCGGAGTCGGAGTCGGAGTCGGAGTCGGAGTCGGAGTCGGAGTCGGAGTTGGAGTCGGAGTCGGAGTCGGAGTCGGAGTCGGAGTCGGAGTCGGAGTCGGAGTCGGAGTCGGAGTCGGAGTCGGAGTCGGAGTCGGAGTCGGAGTCGGAGTCGGAGTCGGAGTCGGAGTCGGAGTCGGAGTCGGAGTCGGAGTCGGAGTCGGAGTCGGAGTCGGAGTCGGAGTCGGAGTCGGAGTCGGAGTCGGAGTCGGAGTCGGAGTCGGAGTCGGAGTCGGAGTCGGAGTCGGAGTCGGAGTCGGAGTCGGAGTCGGAGTCGGAGTCGGAGTCGGAGTCGGAGTCGGAGTCGGAGTCGGAGTCGGAGTCGGAGTCGGAGTCGGAGTCGGAGTCGGAGTCGGAGTCGGAGTCGGAGTCGGAGTTGGAGTCGGAGTCGGAGTCGGAGTCGGATTCGGAGTCGGGCCCGGGGTCGAAGTCGGAGTCGGATTTAAAATTTAAAATCTTGGAGTCAGAGTCAGAGTCGGAGTCGCTTAATTTTGGCACCGACTCCGCAGCCCTGGGCAAACATGCCAAATCGGTAAACAAAGCATAATTTGGGCATTTACGATTGAATTTATAATATTTGTGTATTGGAATATGAAAAATTTGATACCTTCTGGCGAAATTTACGAAATTTATGGATGAATAGTTGATTGGGTGTCGATCAAGTTATAACCTTTGCTTTATTTTGTACGCCAAAGATCAATGTTCAGCGAATCACAACTTACAAAAACGTTGCACTGTAGTATGTAATTAAATTATATTGTTACGATGCTACATAAATGCAATGAAATACAAAACATAATTGTATTCAACTTCAATTTTCGATTTATGTATGTACAATATTTCAAAAATAAAATCAAGGTCACATTCGTTTCTTAGAACAAGGATCAACATGAAATAAAATTGAATGATTTTATGAATCAATTCAACATGTTAGATAAAATAATATATCGAATACTTTTAGATTTTCTCGAGGTTTATTCGTATAGAAGTGACTTCGAATAATTAAGTAGAATTATATATAAGGAATTCCCTCTTGTAAAATTAGATTAGTTTTATTTTAGACTTGCGATGGTTTTAAATTATTATTAAAATTGAGATAGTTTAAGTGAAATGTGAAATCAAACATAATTGTAAATAAAGTTTGAATTGTTATTTAACTTTTGTGTATTATTTTGGACGCTGTGTGTATACTGGAAATTTCTCTAGTTAGGAATATAGCCTTCTGTATAGCTAAAAGGAAAAACCTGATAAAATTCAATTATTTCTTCTTGTTTTCTATTTTAAATTTTAACAATCAGATTTAAATCTTAATTTTATATTAATATTTTTTATTGTTTGTAGATTGAAATATCAAAAACGTGCATATTTTTTAAATTGCTTACGTGCAATAACAATACGATAAATTTAAAATGTATATTTTAATAATACTAAAAATTTCCCTCGTCAATTTTAATGACCCCCCATCAACCATATCAATTTCAAGATAAAAGATACAATAAAAATAAATAAAATGTATTGAAAAAACACAGAAAAATATGAAAAAAATTTCTTTGTTTTATTATTATTGGAAATTGGAGATCGTAAAATTTGTCTTAAAATATACTAACAGAAATTATTGTTCTTTCAAGTAAATAAAAAATAATTCTAACGTTGGCCTATGTCAACCGACCACCATAACTAATATTAATGGTGACTGATCTTCTGTCAAATCGTTTTTTTGTTTGTTTGTTTTCCTTTATTTCTCTGAGAGAGAAACCGGTTTGTCTTCCCAAAGACGTGCGAAAATTTTTCATTTGATTCAAAATTGTACAATTATTGCAAATTTCTTTTAAATCTATAAGAAAAAAACCTACCACAAAAAAATAATAGTTTCTCCCTCACTGCTACTATATAAAAAGAAATAAGAAAAATGACAGATTAGGATTTGATTCTAACCAAACATATAAATTTTAATCTTTTATCTATTAAAAATAAACTACGCAATAATGAAAAGTTGGTCGCCAGCTAGTTTTCATAATATACTTTCAGGATGTATACATAACTTAAATATTTGAACATTGGCATTATAAAACAATAAAATATTCACTATTATAAAATCACTGGAAATAACACAATAAATGTAAAATACTCTCGTAATTATTTTCATTCATTTTATAAAAATTAGCACAACTAAAAATAATAGATTGTACTTTTTGTTTCGTTTTAAATTATTTAATTGTTTTTAATTTATAATTTAATACAATAGTTGGTTGTTGTAAATAAACAGAAATGCAAATGGCGAAATGAGAAATTGAATATGACATTTTTGTGAACACGATTTCTTATGTCTCTCTTCATACAATTTTAAAGTTATGTTCTCTCTATATTTATATATACTCTAAGGCCTATGTGCAGTTTACCTCGGCAATAATACTATATTTAAACTTAAATTATTTAAATATTATGATTGATGTGTAATAATATATTGTGATGATAATCTTTGGATGGGTTTAGGTTAACAGTAAAAACGTAAAACCAAGTAAAACTTTATTCAAATAATATCCAGAGTATAATTATAGAATTTTGGATGGTCGCCAAATGCACGAGTGCAAAATATCATATTTATAAGATTTGTAGAAAATTTTGTTAAGATTGGGTGCAAGAATAATAGGTTGGATGTTGTCCAGTCCAGAGATTGTTAAAAACGTCAGTGTCGATTAAATCACTGTCCTAGATAGAGAGGATAGAAGATTTGGTACCATAATTAAAAGAATTAATAGCACTGTAACAATTTTTGTCAGAAATTGATATAGTTGTATAAGATTTTCAACTTTCACTTCGTCATTTTAGGCATTTTCATTTTCGATAATTTGGTTTGATATTTTGTTGGCTTTAAAACAAAAATAATACAGCTATAAAGAGTAGAGAATAACAAAAATTGTGTACTATCTATTCATAGAGGAAAGTTCGGTAGTTGCTTTATTTTTTTTTTTTGTGGCGTTCATGTTTCATGTTGGAGCGTTTCCAGGTTCGTTCATTACGTCGTCTCCCATTGTAGTTGCTACCTCACGGTCGTTCACACCCTTGAGTACTGACAAACATTGGCCAAAACAAGCAATTCTGTTGAAACGGATACATCCTATTATATCAGGACGCTCTAGAAGGTATCTGATCTCAAAGATATTTCGGGTTCTGTACTCTCCATCGTCTGTCTTAAGTGGACCAAAAATGTAGCGTTGGATTTTACGCTCAAATACAGATAAATGTGATTGTGTTAGGCTCCACGTTTGTGACCCAAACATCACCATCGGCCTTATCAATGTCTTGTATAACGATAGTTGCTTTACTCAACGGAAAATGTTCCCTTTTCGCGTTAGAGCAAAAATTTTACAGTAAGTAATTGAACAATATTTTATTAACAAACATATATACATAATGCGACTTTTTCTAACTTTATAAAATTTGGGACATGAATCAGTAATGTATTTCAATAAAATTTTAAAATATAAAATATAAATACAAATTCACTTTTGACTTCAAAGGAGTTTTAATATTTTTCTTATATTTAATATGTTAGACTTAATCTACAACAAGGCACCATTTTTGATTTCTTGTTTATTTATTTTCTTGTGAACGATAAAAAGTGACGAGTTCTAAAAGCTCTAGACATACGTATAAATTTTATGTTATTTTGCATCTTTGTCTTCCAGTTTACGTAAATATTACATAAACAACCTGGAACATGAACAATTGTATTTAACAATTTGGCCACTGTCCGAACATTAAGTAAAGGATTACTTACCAACTATAAATTATGTTTAATACTTCCTTTAATCATCCATCCTTACCACATTGTAATTGTTGGTACCGTATTGTGTATTCATCTTTACCAACATTGAACTATGTGTGAACAAATACTTTACTCTTTTTTCCAAATATTGAAGTATAATAGTAATATAATTTAACCTAATCCGTCATTGCAAGCACAATTTCACAATTTTTTATTGGAATTTAAACCATCACTTATCTTTGTGCGGTTACGAACGACTTCATTCCGTATTGAAGAGCGGTTGATGTTCTGTATTGTTTTGCATCATTTCGTGTTAATATTTTTATCACATAAACTGATTTGCATCTCCTATTTTTTAGTGCTCTAACTGACTAGAGCTACCTAACATATTGGAAGAATAAATTCCTGAAAATTGAGCAATAACACATTAATAACTTATAATATTCAGGTATCCACTGCCAGTGCCAAATACAATTCTAACAGTCACATTATTGAGGAGTTATACACTAGTCTTGTTTATTGGCTGCCAAAATTAAAATTTGTTTCTTTAGTTCAGAAAGCTCTTCATCACACGTAACTCACAGTCACTGTAAACATTAGGTCCCGATGTCAATCTTTGCCAAAGGCTTGACCAAATTAGTAATTCTCTTCACTTGTTTGTTTGATTCTGAGGTATTTTTCTCTGGAGCCGAGTTTTTACTATTAACTATAGAGTTAATGCTTGTAAGAAGTAACTCCTTAATTCTCATAAAACTCTATAATCTTAAAGAATAATATTATCTGTTACAACGATTTTTGCGTCGTTTTAATTTAAATACATTTATTTCAAATTTTCAAGAAGAAATATTAAATAAAATACATGATTTCTGTAAAATATTTATTCAAAAATTTCTTATTTGCTATATTACATCAATATGTTAATGAAAACCGTAATAAATCCTCTGATTTTTCCGTCCAAATCTTAAAATAATTACATTTCAAATCTTTCCATAATTCCTTATAATCTTTTGATAATTTTTTAAAATCATCATAGAAATATTGATTATTAACTAATTCCTCCTTACAACTAAAATTTATAATATTAAGATAATTGTTTTCATGTAACAAAGGAAATAATTTTAATATATTTAAAAATTGTTGAAATAATTCTACTTTAGTTATGAGTAAACGACCGGAAGGTGCATTTAATTTTGATTTCGTTACACCTTGTTTTTTGCCAGACACTGCAATTTCCAAAGGTCTGTAAATGTATAATATTTTAAAATTTAAATGAAAATTTAAGGATAGAAGAGTAAGTAATTATAGTGTTGCAAGAATTGAGTTTTTCTTTGAAATAGGAAATTTTCGATTTTTGTAAAATTGATTGAAATTCATGTTGAATAACGCTAAACAAAATTTTTGGGATAGTAATAATTATAGTGTTTAGTAAAATTAAACTTTTTTGATTGGTAGCTGGTATGAGTAATATTGCAAAAAAATTATTTATTGGGATCTATTAGCAAAATTATAAGCCGGAAAAGTTTTGTTTGTTGATTTATATGTCAGGGAAGAATTTATTTTAAGTTTAATATTGTAAATTTGGTAATTATCCTCGTTATATTTTAAAAAAAAATTTTAATTGCAAATGAAAATAAAAAAATATAAATTGTTGAAATAATATACGTTTTTGTTTATTTGTTACTACTTCCTAGAAACCAATAATTAAAAACATGTGTATATGGTTTCAACAATTAAAATATATTTATAATTTTTTTAAATCAAGAGTATCTATTGTTAAAATGAAAATTTGATTTCTGAAAAAACTGTTTTACAAATAATTAATTAAATTAAAAATCACAACAAAAATTATTGAACAAACATCGAAGGTAAAACACTCAACTGTGACTTTATCGAGAAAATAGTGGTTTTAATTAGCTTCGCTTAGAAAATTTCCTACAAAACTAGGGCTCATATACTCGGGTATTGGATAACCGGGTACCCGGGTATTTGGCCAAAAATTTTACTACTCGAATATCCGGGTAATAGCTTCGAGTACCCGGGTATTACAAAAACAAAATTCTTATGACGCTCACTGTCGCTTTTCCTGATTTGTCCAAAAAATACTTTCAAAAAATATATGTTTCAGAAAATGAATGAACCTAGATCTTTTAGAAATACTTCTATGACTTTAAAATGTAGATTCTTGAGAGACTCCTGAGTACTCCCGCACAAACGACAATACATTTATTTTCCGATTGTTTGATTTCCATTATTTTTATAATTAAAATGTTTTAACTAACTTAAATTTAACTTAATTTAACTAAAATAACTACGTACTAAAAAAAAATAAACGAAATTGGTACACCTCTTTCTCGTGAATTATACAGGGTGAGTTTTTTAAAAAATGCCAGGCTTTTATCTCGAGAACCATGCTAGATGGGACAAAATAACCCAAGATGATATTTCTTAAGCGTCGAGGGGGACGTCCAATGGTAATATTGAATGACCTTGAAACTCATAAGTATTGGAGATATATGCCAAAATAGGTTTTTTTTAAATTGGAACCTATACATTTTATATTTTTTTTTAATTAAGTAAATCAAACTACACACTTTTTGCCTACAAAATTTTTTTGTAAAGTGTACGATTTTGTAGATATGATGAAAATTGATTTGCACTAAAGCAAACGTGTCTTCGCTAAGTTCTTCAGAAAAAAAATAAAATTTCGATAAATTAAAAAAAAACAAAGAAAATCATTCATTAATTTAAATATTATTGCATCGTGGTCTACTGCGTGAAATTGATTTTCGTTGTTTTTTTTGATTTATTGAAATTTTATTTTTTTTTTGAAGAACTTAGCGAAGACACGTTTGCTTTAGTGCAAATCAATTTTCATCATATCTACAAAATCGTACACTTTACAAAAAAATTTTGTAGGCAAAAAGTGTGTAGTTTGATTTACTTAATTAAAAAAATATATAAAATGTATAGGTTCTAATTTAAAAAAAACCTATTTTGGCATATATCTCCAATACTTATGAGTTTCAAGGTTATTCAATATTACCATTGGACGTCCCCCTCGACGCTTAACAAATATGACCTTGGGTTATTTTGTCCCATCTAGCATGGTTCTCGAGATAAAAGCCTGGCATTTTTTAAAAAACTCACCCTGTATAAAAATTTGAAAAACGAAGTTAATGGACGTCGACAAAAGGATATAATAATATTATTGTTATATTTGCATCATGGTATTTTTCCAAAAGGCAATGAGTTTTTAAGCTAAGCAACAAAAATGTCTACAAAGCAGCTTGCTCATCAATTATTATTACGTCTATACTCGAATGAAAACAACATCGTAGTTGCAGATCAAAGCTCAAGTTCTTCTGATGGAGAGTGGGAACAAACATCAGTATATAATGAGCTACTGCATTGTCTTTCATCATATATAACTAAAACCAAAGAAAAAAGCGAAAATTTAAATGTTGAGCAATCCCTTCGATTTATGGAGACAAATGGAGGTAAGCGAAACCAAATGTTAGATAATCTGTACGCTTCATTGCTTACTATAAATCCTACATCAACGGCATACGAACGGGTGTTTTCAGTAGCCGACAATATAATAACCAAAATTCGCAGTTCGTTAGCTCCTTCCACACACAATGGCTTAATATTTTTAAAATACTATTTCATAAACAAAAAGTTTTAGTAAATGTTATATTATTATAATAGACTAAGAGCCCGTGACGGCCAGACCTTCGTTATTTTATAAAAGCTGAAAGTTTCTCTTCGCATACCCTCTACTCAGGTAGGAACGATTAGCGAAATATGAAGTTTGGATCATGGTTTGGGAGGGAGCAGGTAATAAAGGGGTTTCCAAAGTTTCGTGAAAGTATAACAGGTAATTATTTTATATATTCTTCGGGATAGTATTAGAAGTCACGTCACCCATTGCCAGACACTTACTATATTGGCAACCCCCTGCCAGACACCCGTAAACTTCATCAATTTGTTTAAATTTAAGGGTGTCTGGCTGGGGGTTACCACGATAGTAAGTGCCTGGCAATGGGTGACGTGACTTCTAATACTATCCCGATGAATATATAAAAAAATTGCCTTTTATACTTTCACAAAACTTTGAAGGCCCTTTTGTTACCTGCTCCCTGCCAAAGCCACCATGATCCAAACTTCATATGTCACTAATCGTTCCTACCTGAGTAGCGGGTATGCGCAGAAAAACTTTCAGCTTTTATAAAGTAACGAAGGTCTGGCCGTCGCGGGCTCTTGCTCTATAAAATTTGATTTCATTTAACGTTTAACATATTTTTAAGAATTAAACTAATTGAATTAAATAAATACAAATATTAATTGAATTAAATATCTACAAATGAACTATTGAAAATTTGTTTTGTTTTAATTATCCAAATACCCGGGTTACTCGGGTACCCGGGTATTTGAGTAAAATAACTACTCGATACCCGGATACTTAATGTTCGAGTATTTTACGAGCCCTATAACAAAACACATTGTAAAACTTTTAGGTAGATTTCATATAAAAATCTACCTATTGCAATGGGCTTCATCTCGGAATTTCGGAAAAATTTTTGTGCCAAACGACTTTATATGATAAGCGGAGACAAAAAAACAAAAAAAAAAAAAAATTTATATATATATATATATATATATATAAACGATATGAGATATAACGAAAACGACCGGCACTCTCACGGTCGCATTTGTTGAGATAGATCAAAAAAATTTTCTGTACTTGTGTGTTTTAATAATATCTTGGACAAGTTCGTGAATCAGCAAAATCCGACACGTGGTTAAGAAACTAGAGGCTTTTTTCTGAAAAAAATTGATTTTTTAAAACCGTTATAACGGCCGTTTGGATACTAATATTTCAAAAAATTTAACAAATTTAGAATTTTTGGAATCTTTTTTATCAATTTGTTTTAAAACTAGACCTCTGCAGTTAGAGGTTCCTGAGTGAGCGGCTCCAACAAAAAAGTTTGCAAAAAAAAATTTTTTTTTGAAACAACCGGCACTCTCACGGTCGCATTTATAAGGCCAGATCAAAAAACCTTTTCTAAAAATGTGCGTTTTGTTAATATCTTGGACAAGTTCGTAAATCAGCCCAATTCAACACATGGTTAAGAAACTAGAGGCTTTATACAAGAAAAAAACTCTGTTTTTTAGATCCGTTATAACGGCCGTTTGGATTCTAATATTTTTAAAAACTTCACAAATTTAGAATCTTTGAAACCTTTTTAATCAGTTTCTTTCAAAAAAAGTCCAAGCGGCACGTATATCCGCTAGAAATAGGTAGATTTCGAGATCAGACAGTTTTGTGTGCCAGTAGAATCTGATGTATCAGATTAGTTTAAACAAAACAAACTAATTTCAAACAGATATCGAACAAATTTTAAAAAGAAAATTAGCTACCTACAAGCAAAATTATATCTATCCAATTTTGCAACAAACAAATATCAAATCTACCACAGAACATGTGTGTGATAATTTATGACACAAACCTGCTCTATATCATATGTCGTGCAATTACTGCAAAATATCAAAATAGTTTATTTCTAAGAAAAAAAAATTAATTTCTTCTATTCAAATCTTTTATTTTTTGACTGTTATAAGGTTGACATTGACTGTTATAAGGTTTTTGGAAATTGTAGTTGGGGATTGTTGCAAACTTTTTTGTTGAAGCCAACAAGTCAAAAACCTCTAACTGCAGAGGTTTATATTTATAAGAAACGGATTAAAATGTTTCTACAGATTCTAAAATTATGAAGATTGTAAAAATATTAGTATCCAAACGGCCGTTATAACGGATTAAAAAAAACACTTTTTTTTCTAGTATAAAGCCTATAGTTCCTTAACCATGCGTCAGATTTTTCTGATTTACGAACTTGTCCAAGATATTAATAAAACACACATTTTTAAGAGAGGTTTTTTGATCTGGCTCCACAAATGCAACCGTGAGAGCGCCGGTTGATTCAAACGCATTTTGTGTTTTACAAGCTTTTTTGTTGGAGTCGTTCACTCAGAAACCTCCAACTGCAGAGGTCTTTTTTTTGAAAGAAACTGATTAAAAAGGTTTCAAAGATTCTAAATTTGTGAAGTTTTTAAAAATATTAGAATCCAAACGGCCGTTATAACGGATCTAAAAAACAGAGTTTTTTTCTTGTATAAAGCCTCTAGTTTCTTAACCATGTGTTGAATTGGGCTGATTTACGAACTTGTCCAAGATATTAACAAAACGCACATTTTTAGAAAAGGTTTTTTGATCTGGCCTTATAAATGCGACCGTGAGAGTGCCGGTTGTTTCAAAAAAAAATTTTTTTTT
Organism: Diogma glabrata; assembly: GCA_963693315.1. Taxonomy (NCBI): domain Eukaryota; kingdom Metazoa; phylum Arthropoda; class Insecta; order Diptera; family Cylindrotomidae; genus Diogma; species Diogma glabrata. The sequence continues at coordinate 293,396,155 of OY856186.1, read as the reverse complement.
GCAAACTTTTTTGTTGGAGCCGCTCACTCAGGAACCTCTAACTGCAGAGGTCTAGTTTTAAAACAAATTGATAAAAAAGATTCCAAAAATTCTAAATTTGTTAAATTTTTTGAAATATTAGTATCCAAACGGCCGTTATAACGGTTTTAAAAAATCAATTTTTTTCAGAAAAAAGCCTCTAGTTTCTTAACCACGTGTCGGATTTTGCTGATTCACGAACTTGTCCAAGATATTATTAAAACACACAAGTACAGAAAATTTTTTTGATCTATCTCAACAAATGCGACCGTGAGAGTGCCGGTCGTTTTCGTTATATCTCATATCGTTTATATATATATATATATATATATATAAATTTTTTTTTTTTTTTTGTTTTTTTGTCTCCGCTTATCATATAAAGTCGTTTGGCACAAAAATTTTTCCGAAATTCCGAGATGAAGCCCATTGCAATAGGTAGATTTTTATATGAAATCTACCTAAAAAGACCTCTGCAGTTGGAGGTTTCTGAGTGAACGACTCCAACAAAAAAGCTTGTAAAACACAAAATGCGTTTGAATCAACCGGCGCTCTCACGGTTGCATTTGTGGAGCCAGATCAAAAAACCTCTCTTAAAAATGTGTGTTTTATTAATATCTTGGACAAGTTCGTAAATCAGAAAAATCTGACGCATGGTTAAGGAACTATAGGCTTTATACTAGAAAAAAAAGTGTTTTTTTTAATCCGTTATAACGGCCGTTTGGATACTAATATTTTTACAATCTTCATAATTTTAGAATCTGTAGAAACATTTTAATCCGTTTCTTATAAATATAAACCTCTGCAGTTAGAGGTTTTTGACTTGTTGGCTTCAACAAAAAAGTTTGCAACAATCCCCAACTACAATTTCCAAAAACCTTATAACAGTCAATGTCAACCTTATAACAGTCAAAAAATAAAAGATTTGAATAGAAGAAATTAATTTTTTTTTCTTAGAAATAAACTATTTTGATATTTTGCAGTAATTGCACGACATATGATATAGAGCAGGTTTGTGTCATAAATTATCACACACATGTTCTGTGGTAGATTTGATATTTGTTTGTTGCAAAATTGGATAGATATAATTTTGCTTGTAGGTAGCTAATTTTCTTTTTAAAATTTGTTCGATATCTGTTTGAAATTAGTTTGTTTTGTTTAAACTAATCTGATACATCAGATTCTACTGGCACACAAAACTGTCTGATCTCGAAATCTACCTATTTCTAGCGGATATACGTGCCGCTTGGACTTTTTTTTTGTTAGACTGGTTTTCGAGAACTATAGTGCGTTTAATAAAATATATTTTGCTAATTTAATTTATTATAAAATATTTTGTAAAAATAGACATACTTATATTATTTAATTAGAGCTACTTTTTGTGTTGAGTCAATAGTTTGGCGGCCGACCGTAGGGAAGCCGAAAATTATAGACGATACACAAAAGATCACTTTAGCCCCGAATCAAATTTTTTTGTTTTTATTAATTAGTTAGACATGTTTAGCACACTAAATATAAAATATTCATTATTTAGACTCTTTGAATATCCGAAGATACCATGTCAACTATAAAGGAAGGAGATGAGGAAAATGGAAGGAATGGGGCTATAGGGATAACTATACTAATTGTTTTAAATGATTATGGACATTTTCTTTAAATGCCTGAGAGGAAAATTCATCGGGAAATACAGAGGGAGGCATTGAGTTCCACAATTTGGCCACTCTATTAAAATAGTCGTTCTGAAAGGACACAGTTCTACAACGAGGTATTTATACAACAAATGGATGGGATAACTTAGCAGCTCTTGTTTGTCGATTATACTGCGCACACGATGGAAGGATATTTTGAATTTCCTTAGAGGAGAATTCGCTAAAGTTATATTTATAGTAGATTGATAATTCAGCCACATTTCTTCTGTGCTGCAGTGAATCAAGCTGGTCCGTTAGTTCGGTATTACCAATCAACCGTATTGCTTTTCTCTGTACAGAGTCTAGACATTTTATTGTTGACTGACAAGCACCTCCCCACACATGACAGCAGTACTCCATACATGGACGAATAAAGGACTTGAAGATTAGCAAAATTTTCTCGGGATTGAAATACTTTTTACATCGACTCAAGAATCCTAATTTTTGCATTGCAGATTTGGCGAGGTTGAACACATGTTTATTCCATTTCAGGGTATTTTGAATATCCACTCCAAGAAGTCTAACTGATTCAACCTCACGCAATTCCTCATGGTTTATTTTAATAGGAAAATTTTTATGTCGCTCTATTCGTGAAAGACGGCATAGTTTGGTTTTGGTTGGATTAAATAATTAAAATTAGAATACACTATTTTTCGGCAAGCGTTTAAATTTTTTATAAATATGAAATTAATACATCAAAATTTTTATAAATATGATTTAATCCCGTCATAATTACGTCCAAAAAGTAAAAAAAACATTTAAATTTGTATAAATAAATTCCAATCCAATCCTCCAATTCAAAATTTCATAATCCAATTAAACTATTTGTTATTTTTTATTATCATAGTTATACAATTTGTTTAAAAATTGAAAGATGTGATTTGAAAGATGTAAACTACAGCTTAGGAGAAAAAGGGGTCAAAAAAATTTATGGTTGTTTATCAGAGAATCTTACTTTCTTCACACAATCGTTTTATTTTACGATATAACACATTGAAATAGTGATTATCTACAACACTTTATTCAATCAAATAATAAAACGTTAAATTTTAATTCAAATTAAGCCTAAAGTATTACAACTACAATATAAATAACGTAATATCATTTACATCGATACTTTACATAAATATAAATACATCGTGAAAGTAATGAAGATGACTTTAAAGTTTCTTAAAAGAGATGGATTAAAAAAAGTCCAAGCGGCACGTATATCCGCTAGAAATAGGTAGATTTCGAGATCAGACAGTTTTGTGTGCCAGTAGAATCTGATGTATCAGATTAGTTTAAACAAAACAAACTAATTTCAAACAGATATCGAACAAATTTTAAAAAGAAAATTAGCTACCTACAAGCAAAATTATATCTATCCAATTTTGCAACAAACAAATATCAAATCTACCACAGAACATGTGTGTGATAATTTATGACACAAACCTGCTCTATATCATATGTCGTGCAATTACTGCAAAATATCAAAATAGTTTATTTCTAAGAAAAAAAAATTAATTTCTTCTATTCAAATCTTTTATTTTTTGACTGTTATAAGGTTGACATTGACTGTTATAAGGTTTTTGGAAATTGTAGTTGGGGATTGTTGCAAACTTTTTTGTTGAAGCCAACAAGTCAAAAACCTCTAACTGCAGAGGTTTATATTTATAAGAAACGGATTAAAATGTTTCTACAGATTCTAAAATTATGAAGATTGTAAAAATATTAGTATCCAAACGGCCGTTATAACGGATTAAAAAAAACACTTTTTTTTCTAGTATAAAGCCTATAGTTCCTTAACCATGCGTCAGATTTTTCTGATTTACGAACTTGTCCAAGATATTAATAAAACACACATTTTTAAGAGAGGTTTTTTGATCTGGCTCCACAAATGCAACCGTGAGAGCGCCGGTTGATTCAAACGCATTTTGTGTTTTACAAGCTTTTTTGTTGGAGTCGTTCACTCAGAAACCTCCAACTGCAGAGGTCTTTTTTTTGAAAGAAACTGATTAAAAAGGTTTCAAAGATTCTAAATTTGTGAAGTTTTTAAAAATATTAGAATCCAAACGGCCGTTATAACGGATCTAAAAAACAGAGTTTTTTTCTTGTATAAAGCCTCTAGTTTCTTAACCATGTGTTGAATTGGGCTGATTTACGAACTTGTCCAAGATATTAACAAAACGCACATTTTTAGAAAAGGTTTTTTGATCTGGCCTTATAAATGCGACCGTGAGAGTGCCGGTTGTTTCAAAAAAAAATTTTTTTTTGCAAACTTTTTTGTTGGAGCCGCTCACTCAGGAACCTCTAACTGCAGAGGTCTAGTTTTAAAACAAATTGATAAAAAAGATTCCAAAAATTCTAAATTTGTTAAATTTTTTGAAATATTAGTATCCAAACGGCCGTTATAACGGTTTTAAAAAATCAATTTTTTTCAGAAAAAAGCCTCTAGTTTCTTAACCACGTGTCGGATTTTGCTGATTCACGAACTTGTCCAAGATATTATTAAAACACACAAGTACAGAAAATTTTTTTGATCTATCTCAACAAATGCGACCGTGAGAGTGCCGGTCGTTTTCGTTATATCTCATATCGTTTATATATATATATATATATATATATAAATTTTTTTTTTTTTTTTGTTTTTTTGTCTCCGCTTATCATATAAAGTCGTTTGGCACAAAAATTTTTCCGAAATTCCGAGATGAAGCCCATTGCAATAGGTAGATTTTTATATGAAATCTACCTAAAATTACGTAAACAAACGACAAACAGAATATTTTTTTGCTTATTTTTCCAAACGAAACTTAAAATAAACTTAACTGTCAATGCTTGAATGTGAGATTTCTAAGAACGTGTGATGAGTCGTTTGAACAAAGCTTAAATGATATTATGAAGAAAATAAACGGGTTTTAAACAAAAGAATCACAAATCGGCTGTTGTAAAACGTATTGTAATTTAAAAAAGCCTACACAGTCAAAATGTTCAGTTCATGATACACTTAAGATTATGTGCACGTTTAGTTTTCCTGTATGTAAAAGAAAAATTTTAACAAAAATTGGTCTACGTGAAAAAAATAAAACAATGAGACTTCATGGATTTTTAAAACTATATGGTCATTTCAATGGCGCAAGAATAGCGATTTCTTTTGTATTGCGTCTTGTGCCTAAAATATGATCACCGATATTATATCTATATATATCCGTGTTGATTATCTTTAGTTTGTTATTTATGCCAAATTAAAATGTAATATGAGGTATAACAAATTCAAAACCGCAAAAAGGTTGTTTGTGGTTTTACAGTTCGTCGATCACTCTGAACCTTGAGAGGTACATAATCCGAATTGGAATATAGTCAAAGAATGTGTTTTCTTGGTAGTATTTTTCAAAGTGAGTCGTTTAGTCCCCATAACAGTTCATAATATTAACATTAATCATTTTTAGTTTCGTTGACTAATTTCCAGCTTTACTAATTTATTAAAAGTGTTTACTTTGGTCCACATAATAAAATCAGGCAATTAATAATATTATTTTTAAAATTATCCTTTTATGCAAGCAAGAAAATTAAATGCTTATATTTCTTTTAAATGTTTACAAGTCGGAAATACAAAGCACACAACAGTAAATCGTTTTTTAACCTATGCAGATATTTGCAATGATTATAGTAGAAAAGCGAGTTCGTGGGGATTTATACATTTCTTTGGACAGAATAAAATTTTATAGAAGGCCTGAAAAAAGATTTCGAAGCAGCGTTGTATACATTTAAGAGCAACAATAAGCATACGAAACTGAAGATGTAATTATAATAATAATTTAAATTATTAAATTATTGTAAAAATAAATCCACAAAACAATCTTTTAATAGTTATATATATTTATTTGACGCGTTTCGAATGTTATACATTCATCATCGGCTACAAAAATATAAGACTAAAATATGGAGGGGCTGAAATCTCACAGCTCTGAGATATCAAGACTTCGGTCTGACTCAAGGATTTTGATATAGTTTTCGGCAAAAAACTTTTATGAGGACATGGTTTTTAGTTTTGGGCAGCGATGTATATCAAACATAGCTCTTTGTTAAAGTACAAGTATTTTTTTATCTCTGTTTAGAAATGTATTACGAAACTAACACGATACATCAATACGTTGCCAGAAAATAATAACAGATCATAAATTAACATAATTTAGTGAAACGATGATACACTCAGCAAACTACTCAAAAATCTCTCCATTTAGCGTTTCGAGAAAATATTACAAAATCACAAATTCATTTTCTTTCAAAATTCCAAAACTATTGTAAAAATTAAATAAAATCAAACTTTTTTCAAAATTTCAAAAATATTCCAAAAATTAGAATAAAATCAAAAATTTAAACTTTTCTAAATTCCAATAATATAACAAAAATTCAAACTTTTCCAAAATTCTAAAGATATTGCAAAAATCATTACAAAATCAAAAACTGAAACTTTTTTCATAAAAATTATAATAAAATCAAAAATTAAAAATTTTTCAAAATTCCAAAAATATTCCAAAAATTCTTCCAAAATCAAAAATTAAAACTTTTTCCATATTTCTAAAAATATTGCAAAAATTATTACAAAATCAATAATACAAACTTTTTTCAAAATTCCAAAACGATTTCAAAAAATATAACAAATTAAAAAATTTCCATGTCCAATTTCATTTTCAATTACATTTACGTCATAAAAACAGCTACATGTTTTTTTCCAAAAAATTGGCTAAAAAAATAAATGAAATCATTTTTTGACACACATGACATTATTTTTTGACAAACTTATAATGCCATAATTCTCTATAATAATAATAAAATTTCATGTCATACAAATTATTAATTTAATTTTTTTCCAAAAAATTGGGTAAAAAAGTAAATACAAATCTTTCTTTTGACACACTTGACAACATTTTTTTGACAAACTTATAATGCCATAATTTTCAACAATAATAATAAGATTTCATATCAAACAAACAATTAATTTTATTTTTTTCCAAAAACTTGACAACATTTTTTGACAAACCATAATTCTCAATAATAATAAATAAAATTTCATTTCAAACAAAATTTTTATTTAATTTTTTTCCAAAAAATTGGGTAAAAAAATAAATAAAAATCTTTCTTTTGACACACTTGACAACATTTTTTTGACAAACTTATAATGCAATAATCCATATATTGATCTCACATACCAATCGCGACCATCAAGATTTCTCCAAATTCAATGTTCCTAACGTAATCACTTAAAATGAACGTTTTTTAAGCAAAAAATATGCGAATTTCCTTGTTTTGACACACTTGGCGGTTTTTGTGACACACTTCCGGTACAGTTATCGAACACATCGTCGTTTCGGTTCTTCCCATTGCGTAAACCTATTTTTAGAAAAAAAATTTTCAAATCCGTCCAGCCGTTTTCTAGATTTCGTCGGTTGTGACGGCCGGCCGGCCGGACGGACGGCCTACAGACAGACATACATTTTTTTTTTTGCTTTTTTAGAATCAGTAGGTCCTAAAACGTCGAGAAATGCCAAAAAAAGTGGGGGTAAGAATTTCACTTTGAGCTCATGAATGTAATACTTAGGTCTTTCAGACCGAAGTAATATAAATAAAAACAATAATTCATTCTTAAAATTTTTGACTGAAAAAATGCCATACTAACATTTTAAATGCCTTATAATCCTTTTAAAATCCTTTGCTACATAAATGTAAAGGTTTTAAATTTTGTTCGAAACTTGTATAGTTATGATTATTATCATTTAAATGATTGTCAAAAATTGACTTCAAATTTTGTTTATTTTTGTTCATTGGAATATGTTCTTCGAATCTTTCTATAAAACTTCTTCCCGTTTTTCCTTTGTAAAATTTTTCACAAGTATCACACTTGATTTTATAAATTCCAGAACATGAGTTCAAATTGATGTTAGATTTTGGTTTTAAAATTTAATATAAATTATTTTTTGTTCTAAAAGATATCGAGTAATTATGTTTTTTGAAAAGATTTCTTAAAATGCCTAACATTTAATAAGTTAGTATATTCGTTAGTATAAGTTAGCATATATTGGAACATATTTGATGTTGGTATTATTATTATTTGAATTTTTTAACTTATTTAAACATTTAGATAGTTACTTTCAATAAATTTTGAACCATAACCATTATTTCAAAAAACATAATTACTCGATATCTTTTAGAACAAAAAATAATTTATATAAAATTTTAAAACCAAAATCTAACATCAATTTGAAGTCATGTTCTGGAATTTATAAAATCAAGTGTGATACTTGTGAAAAATTTTACATAGGAAAAACGGGAAGAAGTTTTATAGAAAGATTCAAAGAACATATTCCAATGAACAAAAATAAATAAAATTTGAAGTCAATTTTGGCCAATCATTTAAATGATAATAATCTTAACTATACAAGTTTCGAACAAAATTTAAAACCTTTACATTTATGTAGCAATGGATTTTTAATTGATTCTCTTGAAGAGTTTGAAATTTATAAAGCTTTCAAAAAATCTCCAAATTTAATTTTTATTTAATTTTAATTTTTTTCTTTTAGTTCAAATATTTTATATAATTCTATCTTGTAAATTTTAATTTAAAATTCAAGTCATTTATATTTCATTCATAATAATATTTTGATCATAGTTTCATATTTCTTTGAAAAACAAGTAAATTTTATATGTATAAAAAATTATTGAATTCATAAAATGTTAGTATGCCATTTTTTCAGTCAAAAATTTTAAGAATGAATCATTGTTTTTATTTATATTTAGTCTTATATTTTTGTAGCCGATGATGAATGTATAACATTCGAAACGCGTCAAATAAATATATATAACTATTAAAAGATTGTTTTGTAGATTTATTTTCACAATAATTTAATAATTTAAATTATTGATATAATTGTTTTACAACAACTTGGAGACCAAATAAAAATACCATTTTATTTATTTAATTAATTTTTTAAAATAAATAAAAGCTTATTTAAAATATGTCTGAAGATATAACATGTTTAAGTTTTGTTCTTAATCGCTTTTGTATTCACAACCACCTAAATCACCTACAATTACATTTCGCTAATATTTTAATCACCTTGGATTTAACGCGACGCAGTAATGTTTTTCTAACTATGTATGTATTTGACTCAAACGCAATCTATTATATAATAATCAAAACAATAAAAATAATGCCTAAAAATATGCCTCGATATTGAGAAAACCTCTATCTTAAATAAAACCAACTAACAATTACTATTTTCTAAAAGTTCGCACCTACCTAGGTGTGATATCTTAAGGAGCGTTTAGAATGAGAAACGCGTTTGAATGCAACAAGTCAAACAACAAATGTTTAAACATTGCCTCATAATACAAAACTTGTTGTATGCTCATGCAATTGCAAATTGATTGATTTGTTGCCTCACACAAACTGTAATACATGTTTCTAAGTATAAATGCACATTTAAAGTTTTCTTTTTTTATTTACATATGCTGTGTTGGTTTTATTTTTTTTATAAAATATGTTATGTAGTATGCACAACCGATCACCATAACCACGTGTGCACATCTGTCAAATTGTATTTTTTTTGTTTTGTTTGTGGGTGACCTTCCTGCATAGGATCTTGATGAAACTTTGGCATATGATCCAGGTTAACTTGCAAATGGAAGATCTGGATTCATTTTAAATTTGGACAAAATGGCTAACTTCTAATCTCGGCTTATGATCTTATGGAAACTTGGTATATAAGGTTTTAGTACTGTTTCCAATATTTCTGCATACCAACTTCCGGTTTGACACTTCCGGTTAAAAAGTTGTTTTTCGGGTGTTTATCCCTACTGTAGCCTACAATTACCGATCGATTTTCATGTAACGTTGATCAAAGCTTTCAAGTAACATGAGAAAGATTTTATCAGCTTTTGGAGTACATTGGATAAAGGGTTAGGGGGTCCACCATACAACAGGTGTTTTTTTCCACCGGGTTTTTTTATGTTTGTTGGGAGCATACAACATTCGTTTGTGAATGAATTGTGATGACACTTTGTAAAAAGATGCAAATATGTGTGGCAAAGAACTGATTGATTTTTGAGCGAAAGTAAACAAAGTGGTGGGAGTCCCTCAAGCACCTGTTTTTTTGAAAGCTCAATAACATCTGTCCCTGATAATCGAATTGGATGAAACTTGGTACATAAGCATTTAGTACGATTCACAACAGTTCTGCATCCCAACTTCCGGTTTTTCACTTCCGGTAAAAAAATTTCTTTTTGTAATTTTTTTAAGTTTTTTCAGTGTCTTTATGCACACTACAGCCTACAATAATGAAGTGATTATGATAAAACTTAAGAAAAAGGTTCCGATTAGTGTGAGAAGATAATTATCATCTTTTGGGACACATTGATCAAAGTGGCAGGGGTTCTACCATACAACTGCTGACTTTTCACACTTTGTTTTTAAAGTTTGTTGGGAGCATACAGACTTCATTCATTAATCAATTTTAATGACACTTTGAAAAAAGATGGAGACTTAAATAACAAAGAACTGATTAGTTTTTGGACAATATTGGGATAAGTGGTGTGGGTTATTCATTGGTTACCATCGTTGCCTGTTTTTGATCATCCTTCTATTTATATGGGTGATTTCAACAGTCATCACAATTTGTGGGGATATGATGATAATAATGAAAATGGAGAATTTCTTCTTGATTGGAGTTTACAAAATAAACTACATTTAGTTTATGATTCGAAAGATAGACCTACGTCTCATTCTGGTCGTTGGAATCGTGGTTATAATCCGGATTTATGTTTCGTGTCATCTGATTACCATCTATCACTACTATCGGTAACAAGAAATGTTTTCAACCGTTTTCCTCGTAGTCAACATCGTTGTGTTGTTTTGGACATTGGAATAAAAATTCCATTAATTCATTCCTTAGAAATTCCTCGATGGAATTTCAGAAAAGCAAATTGGAATAGTTTTGGTGATGCAATTGATATGAATTGTCGCTGGATCTTTCCTATTATTGGAAATTATAACCGTTTTGTATCTATGACAATATCGTGTGCAAAAAAGTTCATTCCTAGAGGTTTTCGAAAAACATATATCCCTAGTTGGGACGAAGATTATAATCCCCTGTGGCAACAATATCAATCAACTGAAGATTCTGAAATTGGAGATCAATTAATAGATAAATTAAATCACTCTCGTAAAGAAAATTGGATTGATCTGGTTGAAAAAATTAATTTCCAACATTCGAGTACAGAAGCTTGGGTTTTTCTTAAAAAAGCAGGTGAATCTAAAAATAAAACTAATAAAAATATTGCTCCATTTCATCCAAATGAAAACACATCAAGATTGATTCAAAACTCGAAATGTCCTGTGTCTAAAGCAAGAATTCGTCAAATAAAAAATCGGTTACGTCGTGCTAAGAAGAAAATTGTTGACTCTCCATTTGCTGCTCCGATTATAAAAGATGAAATAGATGTTATAATATCTACTCTTAAATCTGGAAAAGCATGTGGTGTCGATGAAATGTTCCCTGAATTCTTTATTCATATGAAAAAAAATGCTAGAATTTGGTTATCCAAACTTTTTTCAAATTGTTTGTTGATTGTGGCTTGATTCCGAATATTTGGCATTCAACTAAAGTATCAGCCATTCTGAAGCCAGGTAAAGATAAAAATCGTCCTGAGAATTATCGTCCAATTTCTCTGTTGTGTGTTGCATATAAATTATTTGAGCGAATTATTTATAATAGAATATCTACCACAATTGACGAAAAAATTCCTATTGAACAAGCTGGTTTTCGTCCAAATAGAAGTTGCTGTGATTAAGTTTTATCCCTAGTAACATATATTGAAGCGGGGTTTCAAGATAAGAAACAAACAGCAATGGTATTCGTTGATTTAAGTGCAGCGTATGATACAGTTTGGAAACATGGACTGTTATTAGAACTGTGCTCTGTGATCAAATGTAGAAAAACTATAAATATTATATCGGCTATGTTGTCCAATCGTAATTTTGTTGTACATCAAATCTACAAAGCAGGACTCGTTATATAAATAATGCTCTTCCACAGGGTTCAGTCCTTGCTCCTATCCTGTTTAATCTTTATACGTCGGATTTACCACAAACAATATGTCGAAAATTTATATATGCGGATGATTTGGCTATTGCATATCAATACTCATACGGTCAAAAAATAGGGTACAATCCTATTTTATCCCCGTTAATAAAAAGTTGATTTTTTTTAGATAACTAGAAAGATTAGGTCCTCTGCATTATTATTATGAAAAAAAAATTGCGGAAATGAAAGGATCAAAAGTTATAAAGATCAAACTTTCAATTTTACCTAGGTCACCCCCTTCGATTATTCTTTAGTTTTTTATAATATAAATTAAACAAATTGATTTTTTTAGATAAATAGAAGGATTAGGTCCTCTGCATCCTTATTTAAAAAAAAAAAGCGGAAATGAGGGGGTCAAAAGTTATAAAGGAGCAAACTTTCAATATCAAACGAATAATTATATAACCTGTTCACCTTGGTGAACAGGGTTATATAATTATTCGTTTTTATTTTGATTTTATTTGTTCCGCTTCTGTGACCTTGCAAACGTAGTATTTCATATTTCATAATTATGAAAAAAAAATTGCGGAAATGAGTTATAATTAAAGGATCAATTAACTAAAGGATCAACTTTCAATTTTACCGTGGTGAACAAGGTTATATAATTATTCGTTTTTGTTTTGATTTTATTTGACTCGCTTCTGTGACCTTGCAGACCTTCCATCAAAAATAGCCACCGCCTTTTATTTCAATAAACACCCATAAAATATATAAAAACAAGTTATATATTACATGGCGCAGTTTTAGGATAAAATTTCAGCTTAAAACTAAATTTTTAGTGAAATAAAAATAATTGAAAAATCTGGTTGAATCGTGTACGTAAAGTATCATTAAAAAGAGCTGGTGAAAACAAAATTTAAAAATGGCTTCTCCAGAAAATTAAATGATGCGATTAAATCTTAACCCACCTAAACCATTTATTTTTGATGGTGATATATCCTATAAGTGGAAAAAATGGGAAAGGAAATTTAAATTATATCTGGTAGCAACGGGTACTACAGAAAATGCAGATAAAATTAAAATCGCAATCTTACTAGATTGATGGAAGAAGCTCAAGATAAATTCGAGACATTTGATATGGTGGATGCCGACAAAAAAATATACTACAAAGTACTACAATCTTTTCATGATTATTGTGTACCAAAAAAACATAATGAAGGTATAAGTCGCCAAATAATCTTAAATAGATTGCAGAGAGATGACGAATCATTTGAGCAGTTAAAAATATTAAGTTTAGATTCGGATTTTGGCATTAAAAAAGATAGTTAGCGCATTAAAAATATTAAGTTTAGATTCGGATTTTGGTATTAAAAAAGATAGTTTCGTCAAAGACCAAATAATAAGAGGTGTTAGCAGTCAACGTCTGAAAGAAAGATTACTAATGGAATATGAAGAAATGTCACTTGATAAATGCATCAAATACACTCAAAAAAAATTGTAAGTAAAATTCAACAAACGTTTGTCTTTTGAATTTATTAAAAGGATATGTTGTTTGAATTTGATTGTTCCACAGACATGCTCGTTAATTTCCAATTTTCAACAAACGTGTCAGTTAAATATTTTTAACGACACAAACTGTTGGTTGATTTTCATTGTTGAATGGAATAAAAGAAAGCAAAAGAATGAAACAGTTTGCTATGCGTAAAATTCTTGTACTTTATTCCTATTTGTATGTCAAACTTAACTGGTGTTATTAGTAAAATTATTAAAAAGTGATAAATAAAAAAAACATGAGATTCTCAAATTAATAATTTATTAAGTGAATTGTGCTAGGTGAATTGTAATTGAAAAATTTTGATGTTATTAATTAAATAATTAAAAATTGAATTATATAAAAATATTGAAATCTCAAAATTAAATTAGAAGAAATTTAACTGCGTAAAAGTGCATAAAGGTTTATTTTATTAAACTTTTTAATAATTTTTCATATAATATTAATAATATATTTTTATATCAGAACAGAATACTGGCATTTAGCAAACCAATTACAAAACCCACGCAGAATACACCATCAAAATCCTAGAATAATAGAAGTGTTTAACAGTCGATGCCGCGTTCTTTATTTTTATTGGGAACGATATTATAAATTTGATTTATAGTATTAAACATTAAACATTATTATTTAGCATTAAACTTAAAATCAAATATATGTAAAATAATAATTTTAAATAATTAAATTGCAACAATATCTTCATTTATTATTTTTTTTTTATTAACTATGTTTATTAACTCAATTACTTGTGAATATATTGTAAAATAAATAAAAATCTTAAAAAATTTCAATACCAATTTCATGTTATTCTTTTTGCAGTTTTATTTTTCAGATTTAAAGTTAGCCTATGTTAACAGTGTTTATTCGTAAACAAGCATGCTATGGAAAATATTTAACAAACATTTTCGTTATTTTAAGAGTCAATTTGTTGCTGTTGCTAGTAATTATCAACAGGCATGTCTGTTCAATTTACTAACTGTATGTAGAAAATTATTCGTAAAATAAGATCAACAGACATCAGTTGTTGAATTTAACGAACAATTTGTAGGATCAAAAGTAACCGAAATGTATGTTGAATCAACGGCCATTTCAGTTAATTTTACGTACATTTTTTATTCAGTGTATGTAAAGCAGCAGAATTAGCCGAAAATCACTAAAAAACAATATATTCTATACAAACACAAAATGTAGATATAGTGGAAAATGGCATAAAAAATCACAACAAATTCAGCAATAAAGAAACACCATTACACAAACGAGTCCAGTCAACAAGCAGTTGTCATCCGAAACAATATACAAATAATATGGAAGGACGAAATCAATCAACTACATCAAGTTTTGGGAAATGTGGCCTTAGACACTCATACAAAAAATGCATAGCATATGGGAAAAAATGTAAGTGTTGTATATATATAAATACAATCAAAACAAAAAATACACAAAAATATATAAATCATTTTGCTAAATTTTGTAAAAATAATGTTAACATAGTAGAAGATAAATCCGATAGAGGCTGTGAAGAACATGAAAAATATTTTTAGATACAATAGGTGATTGTTACAACAATTCTAGTTCTTGTAATATCTGTGTAAAATTTATAGATTGTCAAAAATCAATTAATTTTAAAATAGACACTGGTGCGGGATGTAATATTTTTAGCTATAAAGTATTTAAGAAATTGAATTTTAAAACACCAATAGAAAACTGTAATACCATTTTAACAAATTACAATAACACTAAAATTGAAATTGTAGGTAAAGTAAAATTATTATGCCAGATCAATGACAAGACGGATTATATATCATTTTTTATTACTGATTTTAATTCAATTCCTATTATAGGATTACCAACACTTCAAAAAAAATTCTAGTTTCCCGTATTAAAGAAATTATAGTTATTTACATATCGAGGGCTGAAAGTAGAAGATTACGCCAGCGGGGGCTTTTATTGAACCAAGGGCGTAATTTTCCTTTCAGCCTGAGTGTATGTACAACGTTTTACGCACAACTTTATTGTAGTATAAATCGATTTTTGAATTTTTTAAACTCACTGTACATTTTTAAAATTATGCTAAACATGTCATGATTTTCTCTATAAACTTCATACAATAATTTATTTGTTTGTTCTAATTTTATGAATATTTCACGGGTGATTATTTTACGGGCGGTAAAGTAGAAAAATATATTAATATTTCATATAGCAACGGGATTTTATTTTACGGATGTAAAGTTCAACTTTCAGCCACGATAACTAGGATGTAAAATGTGTTTTACGATTCATTTGTGCGTAAAAAAAATTAAACATTCAGGTAGTGACAAAGAATATATTAATGTATTGTCCAAATATATAAACTTGTGTATATAAATAAACTTGTAATAATAATATAATAATAATAATAAATAAAATATATAAACTTGTATATAATATAATAATATATATATAAACTTAATTTCGGAGAAATTAAAAATTTTATGTACAATTTTAAATTAAAACCAGATTATATTGGAAAAGTTATATCATGCAGGAATGTACCATTTAAATTATTTGATAATTATAAAGTAGAACTAGAAAATATGGAAAAAGATGGTATAATACGTAAAATAGAAGAACCAACTGAATTTGTGAATGCTGTAGTAATTATAAAAAAGTCTGATAATTCCCTTAGGATTTGTTTGGATCCAAAATATTTGAATGAATGTCTACAAAGACAACATTTTAAACTGCCAACGTTTGAGGAAATATCTGTAAAAATGGCAAACGCCAAAATATTCAGTATATTTGTCCGCAGGAGGGATCGATTTTGATCGATTATGATCAATGTTGATCTACGGGTCTGACTACCCTGCGTACTCCAGTCCCTGCCATTGACATATGAGTTAGCGTGAGATATCACATACCACTGGCAATGGCAGGAGATGTCATTAGCCAAGATGATATCTTAGAGTGCTGGCGGACAAACTTTAATTAGTCAACGGCAGCACTTCCAGTCTTAGCTGGGCAGCGTTCCGTAGTGGTACCGCTCATTAGCTCTTCCGAGGAATCAGACCAACACGTAATTATGTGTGGGCTTTGTGCCTAGATTGAGGTGGTGAGCGGTGCGTCTGGGGTGCGCTGTATCAGCTGGATTATTGGCAATCAGTTTTGTTTTGTTTTCTGCAAATTTCTCACAATTTGTTTTTCACTTAATATTTTGTTAAGAAAGACGAAAAGTCTGAAATTGACAGAGCGAAAGCCTCAAAACTTACGTCTATGGCTGTTTTGGAACAAGAGTTCTTACAGTGCCATTAATTCTTTAAATTGTGGTACAACATTTTCTATTCCCCCTATTATTGATGGTGATTTAATCGTCAATGATCCCGCAAGAAAAGCTAACTTGTTCGCTGAACGCTTTGCTCTGAACTCCACTGTTTTGGAAGCTCTTAAAGAAATACCTCAAATCCAGTCTTCAGGAGTTAATATGAATGAACTTCACTTCAAACCCAAAATAGTCGCTAAACTTTTAAAGGGGTTAAACATCAACAAAGCCTCAGGAATGGACAATATTCCACCCATTATTTTAAAAACCTTTTCCAAAGAACTTGCACCAACTTTGACTAAAATATTCTACCAATCCTACAAATCTGGTATATTTCCCTCGTGCTGAAAGTTGGCAAATGTTCAGCCCGTCCCCAAAAAGGGACCCAAATCCGATATCTCAAATTATAGGCCAATAGCTTTACTATTGGTCCTATCCAAAGTCTACGAGCGTTATATTAATACACACATTTCAAAATTTCTGGAAGAAAATCATTTAATATCCGACAGCCAATACGGTTTTCGAAACATAAGATTAACTACCGATCTATTCAACTATGTAGCGCATTGTTGGAACAGCATACTTGATTAAGGTGGTGAAACATACGTTATCGCTTTTGACATCTCCAAGGCATTCGATCGAATCTGGCATGCCAACTTAATTAACAAGCTCGTTGCGTATGGTTCTCATCCCAATGTTGTGAAGCTGATTCAAAATTTTCTATCCAAACGATACATTTCGGTCTCCGTAGACGGATTTTCTTCTGAGTCTAAACTAATTAACGCTGGTGTACCTCAAGGCTCAGTGTTGCCCCCAACCCTATATTTGATTTATATCAACGAATTGTTGAAAATCACCAGCAACCCAATAAATGGTTTTGCAGATGATAGTACTCTGCACAAGTCGTTCGAGCCCCTTCCATCAAAAGGTAAAATGCACGAACGAATTAATACCACCCGGAGAGACGCTGCCATAAAGGTGAATAAAGACATAAAAAAGTCGCCGATTGGGGTGACCAAAACTGTCAATTTCAACTCTACCAAAACACAGCTGTTGATTGTTTCCAGATTAAAGACCGAGTTCCCCAAAGATATTTTATTCAGTATGTGTGATGAACCAATACGTGAATGTTAAAACATTCGTTTATTGGGTGTCACAGTTTCAAATGACTGTAACCACCAGGTGGTTAAACATTTTTTTCTATTCATCTTGTTGAGTCAATTAATTGATATATAAGCGGAATTGAATTAGCCAGAAATTTAGCTGTATAATCCTAAATTTAAAAATATATCAACCTCTTCAATAGGCCCATGTTTCTAATTGTATCACACATTAGCGCTTTAATATAAATTTGATTAGCTCTACTATTAGTTTATTCTACATAGAATAGGTTATGATCATTATTGTTTGATAATGGTTATATATAATTATATAATAATTTTTCTTGAATTAAGTGTAAGGGTATTCTACATGACCAGACTTATTATATTTTTGGGATTCACCATAGCTTTTTTTTAGATTTCCTTTTTTTTAGTAAAAAGAAAAAACCTTGTGGTCTTGCGGTGAGCTCATCTCCAGATTCAACAAAGGACAAATTGGTGAGTGAATTTTTATTACACTTTAGAAAGTTTATGAGTAGTTCTGAAACTGTAGTATTTTTTGGTCATAATTTTTTGAATGGGGATCAAATATTGCTGATCAATTATTGATCATATATTTTATTGTTTATTTATTGTTTTCAATTAAGATTAGATTTTTTTTTAATTCAATTGAATACCATAATACTGAGTACTGAGTGTTCTCAATTAAAATTAGAATGTTTTTTCTTAGTTCAACTAAATACCATAATACTGAGTACTGAGTATTCTTAATTAAAATTAGAATATTTTTTCTTAGTTCAACTAAATACCATAGTGCTGAATACTGAGTATTCTCAATTAAAATTAGAATGTTTTTGTTTAATTCAATCGAATACCGTAGTGTGTAAGCACTGGTTTCATTTTTATAATTATAATTGTCTGATTATGATTATAATAATTATAAGTGTAATTGTTTTTTTGTGATTTTTTCTCTGTTAGTCAAGTAAAGACTTAGGTTAAAATAAGAAACACATCATCTATACCGATGTATAAATGTGTGTGTAAGTTTAAATATCATAGAATCATTAATCTTGTTAAGTCATTCTATATTGTTTGTAAAAGTATTGCGTTTGTATTTCTAAATCTATACGGTCGGTTAAGAAAAATATAACTGACCAATTTGAATCAAATTGTTGTGGTTTTCTTTTTTTATTGTTTTGCAGTCTGTGCTACATATGAATTGCTAAGTAGTAGATAGTGGCAGTGGTACTGGGCTGACTGCGGTTCGCTCCGGGATGATCTGATTAACTTGTCATAGCACGAAGGGAGTTACGACCTACTCAACCTCCATGCAAGAGGACTCCCAACATTTCTGACTTGCGCTTCCCGCGAAAAAAAATTAAAATTAAATCGTGCTGCAGTGGAGGATGGTCGGTTACATGACCTACTCTGGAACGATCATGTAATGACGATGGCAAAAACCGCGTCTAAAAAACTCGGCCTCCTAAATAGATGCAAAAAAATTTTCACTCCATACCAGTTGCTCCATGTTTATAAGTCCTATATTAGTCCCTGCATGGAGTACTGTTGTCAAGTTTGGGTTGCTGCTTCTGTTTCCATCTTGGCCCTCTTGGACTCTGTTCAAAAGCGGGCTATACGAATTGTGGGTGATCGAGCTTTGGCATCAAAGAATGATTCCCTACAACATCGTCGCACTGTTGCTGACCTCGTTGTTTTTTACAAATATCGTCATCAACAGCGCTCAGATGAAATCAGCAGCATCATGCCTCAAACTTATTCTTACCCCCGTTCCACTAGGCGGCAATCGGCTACCGCAACCAGTGAAACGGTCGAGATCCCGCGGTCATACTGGCAGATCGCAGAAAGACTTCTTTGTCCGAACTGCATACAAATGGAATAGTTTGCCGTAACCCTTAGTCTCAGGTTGCTTCAACCCGCAGAGGTTTAAAAAAAGCGTTCATCAACACCTTAGAACACCAGTTGTTGTGGGACCTAGGTCTTAAAAGGTATTTATGTGTTGTTGTGACACATATTCTAAGCCCTATTACACAACACTTTTTATTTTAAAAAAAGAATATTAGATTGCAGGAAAGCATTCTATCAAATAAAGATAGTAGTGCATGGGCTCGATAGTAGTGCATAGTAGTAGTGCAGATAGTGATAGTAGTACATAGTAGTGCATGGGCTCATCAACGTATACATTGTTAACAACATTGTTAGCCCCTAAGAGTGTAATCGAATTAAAATATGATGAAATTGTTTGAAAATTGGAAAGTGATTTTTGTCCCAAAAAGAACGCTTTGGTTGAGCGGCATACATTTTTTTGCGAAATTCAAAATGAAAACCAGACAATTACAGATCTTGTTTCAATTTTACAAAAGCGAGTAGCTGAATGTGGCTTTGTATGTGAATGCATTAAGTCGATTGTAGATATTTTCCTAAGAGCGCAATTCATCAGAATTTAAGGCGGTGGTTATAAAAAAAATAAATTGCAACGAACTAGGCATAGAAGAACTGTGTCTTAGATGTGGTCGTAACAATCATTTGACAAGTGATTGTAGAGTAAATAAAAACAGCTTAAAATGTATTTCATTCGGTAAAGTTGATCGTTAAGCAGGTTTGTATAAAACACAAATTAAAACATAACAAACCAAATAATACAAACAACAACGCTACGTCAAATTCAAACGAATCATACACAACAACAGAAGAAGAATTTTTTGGAGTAAACCAGATTATCGATATTTATGATACTAGTGCCGCGTAAATATCATCTTAAAGATGTTGATAAATTCTAAACAGATGTTTTAATTAATGGAAATAAACAAAACTTTGAAGTCGATTCAGGTGCCGGTTACACATTACTTCCGGAAAATCAATTTATGAAACTAAATATTAAAACACCGCTGAGAAAAACAAATATTGCATTTCGAGTTTATACAGATGATGTTTTTGTACCAATTAGTGTTGTAAGTGTGGATGTAATGTACAAAAATAGAAAGTCAAAAGAAGATTTGTACACTGTATCATCAGAACGTTCAACGTTATTAGTACGTATTTAGATTCGTCATTTAAAATTTATCCTGCGGATGAAATCGATGAAGACTTAATATCGTAATTTGAGCAACAATTTTCACAAATTTTTAAGGAAAAAGTTGCATGTATTACTGATTTGGTGTGTAGTTTGAAACTACAACAAGGAGCAAAACCCCCATTTTTAAAAGAAAGACAATTACCGTTAGCACTTCGTGAAAAAGTATAACGTGAACTTGATAGTTTGTAAAGAGACAGAATAATTACAAAAATATATACAAGCTACTGGGGATCACCTTTGTTGATAATACCAAAACCTGACGGTAATGTTCGATTCTACGTTTATGCGTTTACAGTCCAAGGGAGGAACGTCCTGTCGTATTTATTTCAAGGGCATTAACAAAAGCTGAACAAAATTACATTCAGCTCGACAGAGAAGCCTTAGTAATCATTTTTGTTGATAATAAATTTTATATGTATTTTCATGGAAGGGAATTTAGACTTTTAACTGATAATAGACCACTTTCCAGGATTTTTCATCTGAATACAAAAACACCAGCCATGACGTCAGCAAGTGAACTTCGTTTAGTTAGAGAATGTTCCAGCTGTGCAAAGGTAAAGAAAGATCCACCAAAAGTAATATCGCAACACTGGGCAGAGCCAAGTGAGCATTTTTAAAGAGTGCATATAGATTACGCAGGGCCTTTTCATAATCATCATTTTTTGGTGCTGGTAGATGCTAAATTAAAATGGCTGAAAATCCGTATTATAAACGATGCTGCTACATCCGAAAAAAAACATAAAACTACTACAAGATATTTTCGTCACACATGATCTACCTTAAATAATTGTCTCTCTCTGACAATGCATCAATTTTTCAAAGTTCAACATTTAAAGACTATTGTATAATAACGGAATTATCCAAAAATGTATAGCTCCTGAACATCCAGCAACCAACGGTTTAGCAGTAATTGAAGGCTATGGAAGATGATAAATTACCGTTAAATATCAAAGTTCAAGCAATTATTTTTCGAGATAGAGCAACACCATTAGCAAATGGTCAAAGTCCATCCCAATTATAACCCGGTCTTGAGTTGAGAATCAAATTGAATGCCATACGCCCACTAAAACATGCGAAGTGTATAATAAAAATTATCAAAGTTGGTCAAATTAGCGTGGGAGATAGGGTACAAATGCGATGGTTCGACAGAAATAAACCAAATTAGCAATTTGGTTAAAATCCAAATTTGGTCGTCTTCATTACCAAGTTAAGCTCGACAATGGTTATGAGTTAAAACGTCATATAAATCAACTATATAAGTCTGGTGTAAAAGAAACGAAAAAGTCGGTAACATTTGCAGAACCAACAGTGCAGAAAAATCAAAACCAAGACTTGAAAGAAAAACATTGAACGAGAGGTCACTCCAATCAATGAACCAAATCTTGAACCACATTTACCGCTTCAGCCTTTTGGAATCCAAGAAGACAATGTTAGAAGATCCAACCGGGTTACAAGGTGTTGAAATATATTGCATTTATTTTTGAAATAATATATATATTATAATTAACAATTAAGTTGATGCCATTATGGTAACGAATGTATAAAATAATATTATTTGATTTATATAAGTTGGTAGAACTTTCATATGTCATTCGGGTTGTATTAAAAAATGTCGTAGAAGTAAAATTTTGTTTGTTGCAACTAAAACATAAAAATTGTAAAATTAAATCTAAAAAACTTAAATGCTTTGTTAAACATTTAAAACTGTGCTGCTTGTGTAAAAGGAATTTTTATATTAATAAAAAAAGTATGATTTAATATATAATATACATGTCATATTTTTTCTAACAAGTTATGGGACCAGGGCACATGCTATAAAAACCAGCATCATCTAAAAACCAGTATCATTCGCTACAAATATCAAATTAAAAAGTAAAACTATCGTAAAACTGAAAAGCTGTAAAATCGTCGACAAAAAAAAATTAAAAACATAACCTTAAAAGTTGAAACGTAAAACGTGTTGTTACAGATACTACAATATAATGAATCCAAGTTCGGAAGAGATAAGCAGTATTGTGAAGTTGAAAGATAGTAATAATTTCCAGATATGGAAGTTTCAAATTACTATTTTATTTAAGGCAAACAATCTATATGAGATTGTTTCCGGAAAATTAAAAGAACCCGAAAAGAAAAAAGAACGAGTGGCTAAAAAAGGATGCTAATGCACAAAAAATTATAATTACAACCATAGACAAAAAGGTATTAATGCATATTTTGAACTGTCGTCGTCGAAAGAAATGTATGATAAAATTTGTTTGATTTTCAATCGAGATATCGAACAACAAAAATGGACGTTGCTTCAAGATTTTTTTACTTCAGTTTTGATAAAAATTTAGATATGGTGTCTCATATAAGCAAACTAGGAAATTTGGTTTATAGATTAAAATCCCTTGAAAAAGAAATTGATGAAGGCATGTTAATGTCAAAAATTTTAACAACTCTTCCAGAACATTATAAACATTTTTTAAGCGCTTGGGATTCAACGCCATCTACACAAAACACTTTGGGAAATTTGACAGGAAGGTTAATCGCTGAAGAAAGCAGGATTAACATCAAAGAAAAGCCTGAGGAAAATGTTGCATTCAAAACATTCAACAAACGCGAATTTAAACCAAGAACAAATTCTTATAATAATAACAATAAAACAAACTATGATACCAGATGTTTCAAATGTAATGAAACAGGTCATATAGCCTCGTACTGTAAATATAGAACCAGAAATAGTAAGATGGGAAACGATTCAATGTATTGTAATGTATGTAAAAAACGGAATCATTCCGAAAAAGACTGCTATTTTAGAAAAGATAAGCCTAATAAAATGTCATTTCTAATAACGGAAAATAAAAACACCAAAAGCTGGGTTGTTGACTCAGGTTCATCATCACACATGGTAAATAATAAGGAAATGTTAAAGAACTACAATCAGACAAATAGTGAAATAGGCGTTGCAAAAAAGAATGAGAGTATGCAGTGTGAAGGAGTTGGTCGTTTCGAAACAGAAACATTGATTTTGATTAATGTGTTATATGTTCCTAACCTCACTAAAAATCTTTTATTAGTAAATTCAATAACGAGCAATGGTGGTGAAGTGAAATTTATTCAAAATAAAGTTGAGATTTTTAAGAATGGAGAAAAAATAATGGCAATTTCAAATAAAATATATGAGAATTCATTTTCGAAAGTAAAATTACATAATTCGAATATTATTTTAAGAAGTTATTCTAGTGATACTCTGAATGTATTAGGTTTTATTGAAACAAATGTTGAATTTCAAAATCAAAGTAAAAGGATTAAATTTATAGTAGTTGAAACTAAAACTGATAGTCCACCAATTTTAAGTCGTGATTTTTTAACTGCATTTGATATAAGATATTAATTTGATATAACATCAAACTGTTGAGTATGTTAAAAGCAAAATAAAAATGATTTATGTAAAGGTGAAAGAGGAAATTAGGCCGCATTCAAATGCATATTTATCAGAAATCAGTGCTAGTAACATAGTAACGAAACAAGAACCAACCTGTTGGATATGTGTAATGTATTTGTAATAACATCTTAGTATGCCAATGTAAATAAAAAAAATATAAAGTAATATCAGTTCTACCACCCATTTAATACATATAAAACTACCTAGATAGTTTTGAGTATAAAGAAAAAGTGTAAAAACCATCCTGCGTGCATTACCATGAATTTATATTTCAATAAAATATAAGTAAAAAATTTAAAGTATATGTATAATCTAAATTAAGAACATAGCAATATGTGGCAGCGCAAAACATTTAAGAAAAGATTGTCCTAAAGCAGAGAGATACAAGAGGTGGACAGTATTATTCCAGAGGACATGGTCAATACTAAGGTAACAAAGGAACGAGTAATTTCCATGTGGAGATTCAAGCTATGAATAATTATAAAGAAGAACATCAAGAATCAGATAATAGTAAAACAAAAGTTAATTAGCTGTTAGATAGTGGGTGTACAGATCACGTTATAAATAATGAGGATTATTTTTATGAAAGTACTGTGTTAAAGCAAGCCATAAATGTAAAAGTAGGCGATGGTAGGATTTTAAAAGCAACTAAGATAGGTATAGTAATCAGTAATTTTGAAGTATATGGTACGTTAGAGGAAGTTAAAATGAAAAATGTTTATTATGTAAAAGAAATGGATAAAAATTTAATTAGTTTTGCTAAAGTTACAGATTATAATAAAATTGTATCAATGGGGAGTAATTCTAATATAATTCTAAGACAAGTTATACAAAATATCAAGTGAGGTTATATATAATCAAGGTAAAGTTAATATATTAAAAATAGGTAGTAAAAGTGAGATAAGTTTAAAGGAAAAATTGCATCGTATGTTAGGTCATGTTAATTTTAATTATTTGTATAATATGTGCACAAATCAGTTTTTGGAGGGGTTATCTAAAGAATTAGAGTCTGATTTCATGAAATGTAAGACATGTATTGAAAGTAAAATGCACAACTTACCTTTTAGTAATAACAAAAGTAGACCTAAAGAAATTTTAGAAATCAGAGACGGAAACCGGTTCGTTTGAACCAAACCAAAACCACTGAGCCAACGAAATTTTACCAAACCAAAACCAAACCGTTTTCAAAATGTTTGATTGAACCATCCAATGTTTTTCTGTTTGGTTAACGGTTCGGTTTTATACTAAAAAATTTGTTCTATTACGTATCTAAATTGAACAAATCTACACATTTTTTTTTCAATACTATTCTATCTGAAACTACACTAAGTGAGTCTGTAGGATCAAGGTTTATCGATGGCCGGAACAGAATCATAATCCATTACCTTCGTGTTATAAGATAAGTGTGCCTACCACGGACTCTTTAATGCGACTTGTTAAGACGAAGTTGTAAAGATGAAGAATTACTTTTAAAAATAAAAGATGTTTTATTAAATAAGGATTATAATATTAATTTTTGGTGTTCTAATATGATGAATTATTTTTAATTAAATCTTTACAACATTTTTGGGGGCTCAGCCGTGATAAAAATTAATTAAAAGAAGTTGAATCAACGATGCAAACAAGGAAATTTACGGATTGTTGCAGACGCCATAGTTGTGATTTATAAAATTTATGATTAGTATTGGTAATTTTGAAATGCATTTTTTAATAAACATGAAAACATTATTATAAACTAAAAAGTGTATATATTTATGAATTATGAATTAAAATTGTTTTATTAAAAGAAAATTTAAAATGGCGAAAGGAAAAGTGAAAGAACTAGAAGCCGAATTAGAACTTTTGAGAATTCAGATTAAACAAAGTGAGGATCGGGAATTAGAGTTAGCTAGAAAAATGGTAGATCGAATGAAAGACGAAAATAAGTAATTAAAAGAAGGCCAGACATATTTTAATGTGCAAGACAGAGTTGATGTTATATCAAAATTTGATGGTAAAGAATCAGGTATAAGTGTGACAAGATTTATCGAAGAGTTCGAAAATTTTGCATATGCAGATTTATCTCAAATACAATTATTTATTGTTTAAAAAAAAATTAGTGTTCGGTGATGCAGCTTGCATCATAAATGCAGAGAAATGTAGGTCATGGTGCGAAATTGAAGAAACTTTATTGAATGAATATATACAAATTATAATGAATGAATATAAACAACTCATTAGCGAAGCGAAAAAAACAAAATAATGAAAATTTTTATGAATACATTAAAAAAATGAGAGAACTAGGTAGTCTTGGAGATGTGGAAGCTATTGCTATCATACGCTATATTATAGATGGAATTCAGGATACTGAAATTAATAATATTATATTGTATGGTACCAAAAGTTTTGAGGAATTAAAAGAAAAAATACAAACTTATGAGGAAGTAAAAAATAAAATGCGAAATAGAACAAATTTTACGTCTAGATCAGGGTATAGTTCTAAAGAAATACAAAAACAACATACATCGAAAAGTCAAGCACGTTGCTTTTCATGTGGTTCTATTGGACAAAAATCTGAAAATTGTAAACGAAGAAAATTAGAAGGTCCAGCTAAGTGCTTTAGATGTGAGAACTTTGAACACATAGCTCCGAACTGTCCCGTTTTTAAAGAAATAAAAATCTCTAGCTAAAACGAAATTAAAAAAGGTTTAGTAGTGCAAATGAGGACGAATTCTAAACAGAATATCTGTAAATCGGTGCAAATTAATAATCATAATTTAATTGCTTTCATCGAACCGGTAGTGATATAAATGTAATTAGAAATAGTGAGTTTTTGAAGCTGAATGTCAAAAGAGAAAATGTTGAAATTTCTATGATAGGCGTTGGTGAAGAAACCCAAATATCTTGTGGAAGTTTTATAGGTGATATATTAATTGACAGCGAAGCTTATATTTTGCGAATATATATTGTTATTGTTATGTTATATATATATATTGTTATGTTATTCTAGTGAATTTTATAATTGGTCAAGATCTATTAAAAGATGTTGAGGTATCATTTTAAAATGGCGAAGTAAACGTTACAAAAGTTGATGAAAATATATTGAACGTATTACCAGCAGTTGTAGTCGACAACGATGAAATGAATCTGGCACGTGTGCATAGGGAAATCTATAGAAATAATATAATCGAGATAATGCAAAATTATGAACCAAATAAAGAGGCTGCTAAGTCAGTTATTGAGATGAAAATTCTATTAAGTGATGATATTCCTGTTTATCAACCACCCCGACGAATTCCTGAAGTTGAAATCAGTGAAGTAAAAAGACAGATTCAAGAGTGGTTCGGAGACGACATTGTTCCAGATTGTATTTCAGTTTATGCCTCACCTGTAACACTAGTCAAAAAGAAAGATGGAAGCAAAAAACTATGTGTTGATTACCGTAATTTCAATAACAAAATTATTAAAGAACGGTATCCGTTGTCTATATGGGAGGAACAAATTGATTTGAAAAATGGTTTTTTTCATGTTCATGTTCACCCAGAGAGTAGAAAATAATAATATACAACATTTATTACACCCTCATTATGAGTTTAAAAGGATTGCTTTTAGACTATGTGAGTCTCCATCAGTGTAACTCTCTAGAAATTTATAAAACCATACATTTAATTTACAAATAAAAGAAGGATTAGTTCTCGCATATATGGATAGCGAGATTCGCGATTAGCGAATAATGAAAATGAAGCTATGCAAAGATTAAAAATTATTATTAATGTTAAATTGGAAGAAGTGTCAATTTTTATCGAATGAAATCGATTATTAAGGCTATACAATAAAAAATGGTGCAATTAAACCTGGAATTGAGAAAACAAAGGCTGTGAAAATTTTTTCCACAACCTGATTCAATTAAAATGATACAAAGGTTTCTTGGAACAAGTGGCAATTTCAGAAAATTTATTTACAACTATTCTATTTTGGCAAAACCATTAAGTGATTTGTAGAAAAAATACGCCAAATTTCGTTTTGGAGATGAACAACTAAACGCCATGGAAGAAATTGAGAAGATATTATCAGATCGTCCAGTATTGAAGATTTTTAAATTTGAAGCTGAAACTGAATTGCAAACAGATGCTTTAAAATTTGGATATGGGGCTATTCTTCTTCAAAAAGATTGTTCAGACAACCAAATGCATCCCGTATATTTTTATAGTAGAAAGACTGCAGCTGATGAAAAAAAATTATACAGCTACGAGTTGGAGGTATTAGCTGTTGTAATGGCTCTTCAAAAACTGAGAAATTATTAACTTGGAATTATATTTAAAATTTATACAGACTGCTCAGCTTTTCAACAGACTATATGTGAAAGAAAACTGGTGTCAATCACCAAAAATTGCACGACAGGCATTATCTCTCCAGGAATTTGATTATGCAATCGAACACCAAAGTAGAAGTAGAATGCGGCATTTTGATGAATTAAGTCGTCGTCCCGTTGTTTTGACTATAGTTAGTAAAGTGCAAGCTGCTCAAAATACAATCAAAGAAGTCTTAAAACATAATTCTGAGTATGAAGAGTATGAAGAGTATTTAACAGAAAGTGATGTACTATATGAAATTTTAAAGGTAACAAATTACTTTTTGTCCCAAAAGGAGTACAAAACGATGTTATAAGAAGTGATCATGAAGTTGGACATTTTGGAGTAAAGAAGACGGAGAAATTGATAAAAAGAGATTACTGGATTCCAAAAATTAAATCTAAAATAAAAACTTTTATACAAAATTGTGTACCATGCATCCTAGGGAATAGAAAACTGGGGAAAATGGAAGGTTTTTTAAATTGTATTCCCAAAGGTGACCTTCCGTTAAGCACCCATCACATCGACCATTTGGGTCCAATGCCATCAACGGAAAAGCAGTATCATTATTTATTTGTAATAACCGATGGTTTTACTAAATTTGTTTGGATCTATCCAACATAATCTACAATATCTGTAGAAGTAATCGAAAAGCTTAAACTTAAACAAAAAACTTTTGGAAATCCAAGCAGGATAGTCAGTGATCGTGGGACAGCATTTACGTCGCAACTTTTCGAAGATTATTGTAACCAAGAAAATAATAATCATATCAAAATTGCAACAGGAGTACCACGTGGCAATGATCAGGTCAAAAGAGTCAATCGGATAATTGTTGAATCTTTGACAAAATTATCTCAAAGTTGTCCTGAGAAGTGGTTCAAGCATTTGACTCTCTCCAAAGAGCAATAATTTCCACCAATAATAGAAGCATTGGGACGACACCTTTTGAATTATTAATAGGAACCAGGATGTTCATTTTGTAGTGTTTTATCACTTTTGCGTTAAAAAAAAGCGATAAAAAGAAATTGTCTTTACTTCAGTCGTTTAAATTGTGGATGAACAATTCATTTAGATTTCACGTCGTTAACTTTGAAGGAATTGTTATTCGTTTTTATTTTATTTACTTTTTAGTGAAATTTTGATTGCTTTATTTGCCAGACAAATTAAATTAAATATCTAAACATTTGTAGCGTCTGAACGTCTACAATAAGTTTATACTGCATTTGATGGGTTATCATACTCTAAAAATACATATACTCTTGGTTGTACTGTATAAATAAAAGGAAATTCCTTCCAACGAGAATTATTTAATAACTTGTTTTATCTTAACGGCAATCAAAATACCAATAATTTGCATATGGTCATAATTTTGTTAGTTAGTTTGGTTTCAACATTTTACATATTGTAACGACTCTTCGTTGGTTCTTTTAGATTATTGAGCAAATACGACAGTAAAAAGACAGATCTTTAGTTAACAGAATCTCAAACTTTATTTGTCATCAAATTACAGCAGCTTCCGTTTTTCCTTACAATAAATTCCAGGGTCTCCAATTTATGTACACTAAACTTCACCGCTTTTCCACAATTTGAATCAATAATATTCGGAATGGTAAAATCTGTATTTACTATTCCACTAAGTTCAGATTCTTTCTCTATTAGTACCCAGGCTCAGATACCACCGATTATTCCTTAAACTTGCGAATATTTATAAACACTTTTAATTGCAAAAGTAAAACTGACCATCTGATATTTTTGTTTGCTTATTTATATCGAAAAATAAATAAATCGAAACTTCTATAATCCACTAGAAATCAATACTACGTAGTCTGTACATCTTAAATAGGCCACACCTGTTTTCATTCATACTTGCATTTGTATTAGCGAACTCAAATTTAATTTATGCAAAATGTATTAGGTAACTCCTTTTAATTCATTAATGTAAACATTTGTATAACAAATTTAGTTTACATTAATTTATGCAATACAATTTGCAATACAAGTAAAAGATTGAAAAAGGAGTTAACGTTTAATTCATGAATGAGTAAATAAAATTAACCCATTCTGGACGAAGTTTATTACATTGCCCTCCATTTAGTTTTGTTCGTCCCGAACAATATCAGATATCGCATTGGTGCTGTTACCTTGGTACGGTGCCAACCTTTGCAGATGTATCACTTTCATCTTGGTACGGGGTCCCTTTTGTATGCGGTAGATGACATCATTAATTCGTTTGATTATTTTATATGGGCCTTCCCAATCTGGCTGCAGCTTGGGTGATCTTCCCTTAGTTCTTCTGGGGTTGTATAGCCATACCAATTCTCCTTCTTGAAAACCGCCACTATTTGCATTTATGTCATACCTGGTTTTCATTTTGTCACTGGCAATCTTAATGTGGTCTCGAACCTGCTGATGGATTTTATTCATCTTCTCCCTTAGTTGTCCCACATAATCTGTTTTCGTGGATACCAGACCTCCAGGGATGCCAAACTCGATGTCACTAGGAAGATGTAGTTCTCTTCCGAACATGATATTCGCTGGCGTTTCATTTGTCGTATCGTGCACTGCGCTACGATAGGCCATCAAGAATAACGGAAGATCCTTGTCCCAATTTCTTTGGTTGGCTTCTACTACCTTTGACAAATGTTCTTCCATGGTTCGGTTGAATCGTTCTACCATGCCATCTGACTGCGGGTTCATAGGTGTAGTTCGTGTTTTTCTAATGCCGAGTGTTCTGCACAGCTCTTCCATCAGTTGAGATTCGAAATTCCTTCCCTGGTCGGTATGCAATTCGAGCGGTGTTCCATATCTGCAAACCCATTCATTGACTAATGTTTCCGCGACCGTAACTGCTTCCTGGTTCGGTATTGCATAAGCTTCCGGCCATTTTGTAAAGTAATCAATGACCACCATGATGTATTTGTTACCTTTTGTCGTTTCCGGAAATGGCCCCGCGATGTCTATAGCAATTCTCTCCATTGGGGCACCCACATTGTACTGTTGCATCTCTCCTCGAGTTCTAGTTTTTGGTCCTTTGCTCGCTGCACAAGTATCGCATCGCCGACACCATTGCTCCACGTCGGTACGATACCTTACCCAATAAAACCTCTCCCTTACTTTAGTCAGGGTTTTATTGACTCCCAGGTGTCCTCCAGAAATACTTCCATGAAGCTTTCCCAGTACCTCTTCCACTCGACTTGATGGCAACACCAGTTGCTCTAACACTTTCTTTCCATCAGCGGACTCCCATTTTCTTTTCAGTATCCCGTTGTCCATAAATAGTGAGTCCCATTGCGCCCAGTAGCATTTCACCTCCGTACTTAAAGGTGCTACCTCTTTCCACTCCGGTCTCCTTCCCTCGGCTTTCCATTTCAATACTGGAGCCATAGCTAGATCTTCTAGCTGCTCTCTTTTAATTGCCTCGGTACACCAATCGTCAGGAGTTTGGAACTTGATTTGCTTCACTGTCATTGCCTCTTTTCTCTCAGTCCTGCTACATGACTTGCGCTCCTCAATACAGTGTCTTCTTGAAAGATCATCAGCGTTACAATGTATCCTTCCCTTACGGTGTACAACGCGGAAATTACTTTCCTTTTTGACATCCACTTGCTTGTTTGAGAGGTTCATCATCTGCACTGGAACTACCCCTTCCTTTGCTGCTTTTCGTGTTTTGCATTCCCTTTGTATCCTTTTCTTACGGTTTCCAACGCGGAAATCTCCTGCCTCTTTGACATCCACTTGCTTGCTTGAGAGGTTCATCTTCTGAACTGGAACTACTCCTTCTTTTGCTGCTACTAGTGTTTTGCATTCCCGTCTAATGTGCCCTAACTGCCCACAATTCCAGCATCTTACTCTGCTGGGTCTTCTTCGTTGATTTTGTTCAGGCTTATCTTCCAACTTTTTGACATGCATGATCACTTCATCAAGCGCTGCTTTTAGTGGCTCTTCAGAAACTTCCATCTTACTTACTCTATCTAAGGCAAGCGCTCTTTTTCCAGCTTCCATTTGCAGGGCCAATGCTAAGACTTCCGTAGGTAGTTTCTTTCCACTTAGATAAAGCTGATTTCTCATTTGTACATCTCGAAGAGCATTGATAAATGTATCAGCTGCCAGTTCGTCTCGGTGTTCCGCGTTATAGTTTGGATATGACAGATTTACCAGTCTCACAATGTCAGCCTCTAATTCTTGAAAAGTTTCGCTGACTCCTGGTTTTCGTGTCTTGAGCTGCATGCGATGGAGAGCTTGCATATGACTTTCCCCGTATCTTACTTCTAAGGCCTCCATAATCTTGCTGTAATCACGTTCTGTCGCTGATAGTGTCTGCAAAATTTCAGCAGCAGGTCCCTTCAATGCCAATATAAGCGCATTTGCTTTTTGCTGGTTATCTACCCCAGTTGTTGCTATCTCAAATTGCATCTTAAATATTTGATACGATGTGGATCCATCAAATGCGGGTGTTTTTAATCTAGCTGGGGCTGAAGTAGTTGATGGATTGACCATGTTACCTGACTTCCCTTGTGCTATTTCTTGGCGTAATTCACTTGAAAGTTTGCGTAATTTCTCTTCATGTTCCTCGGTAACTGTCCGCAGCTCCCTTTCCATGTTGTTGATTTTAACCTCCGCACTGGATATACGTGACTCGATTACTTCACGTAGTTGTTGTTGATCTAATTTTTGTTCCGCTGCCAGTTTCTCTTGTCGGGCTTTTTGTTCTGCTGCCAGTTTCTCTTGTCGGGCCATCATATCAGCAAGTTGTTGTTGTTGCTCTACTTTTTGTTCTGCTGCCTGTTTCTCTTGTCGGGCCATCAGATCAGCAAGTTGTTGTTGTTGCTCTAATTTTTGTTCTGCCGCCAGTTTCTCTTGTCGGGCCATCATTTCTTTTATCAACACCATCATCGGATCAATTGCTGGGGCATTCTGAGCTGGAGCTTCTTCCGACTCTACTTCTATGACCTCTGTGTTTTGGCCTGCTTCTTCTAAAACTTTACGCAGCCGGAATGCAAGTTCTGCCTTCGTTCCATGGATTGGAGCATTCCTTTTCTTCAACTCATCCTTCAGCTGGGTCTGGCTGAGATCACTAATATTTACTGTCTTGACCATTGTTTCAATAATCCCACTTCTGACACCACTGTAACGACTCTTCGTTGGTTCTTTTAGATTATTGAGCAAATACGACAGTAAAAAGACAGATCTTTAGTTAACAGAATCTCAAACTTTATTTGTCATCAAATTACAGCAGCTTCCGTTTTTCCTTACAATAAATTCCAGGGTCTCCAATTTATGTACACTAAACTTCACCGCTTTTCCACAATTTGAATCAATAATATTCGGAATGGTAAAATCTGTATTTACTATTCCACTAAGTTCAGATTCTTTCTCTATTAGTACCCAGGCTCAGATACCACCGATTATTCCTTAAACTTGCGAATATTTATAAACACTTTTAATTGCAAAAGTAAAACTGACCATCTGATATTTTTGTTTGCTTATTTATATCGAAAAATAAATAAATCGAAACTTCTATAATCCACTAGAAATCAATACTACGTAGTCTGTACATCTTAAATAGGCCACACCTGTTTTCATTCATACTTGCATTTGTATTAGCGAACTCAAATTTAATTTATGCAAAATGTATTAGGTAACTCCTTTTAATTCATTAATGTAAACATTTGTATAACAAATTTAGTTTACATTAATTTATGCAATACAATTTGCAATACAAGTAAAAGATTGAAAAAGGAGTTAACGTTTAATTCATGAATGAGTAAATAAAATTAACCCATTCTGGACGAAGTTTATTACAATATAAAGATTCAACATAAAAGTTTAAATAAAAATATTAATAAATTAAAACATTGTAACAAATTAAAACAAACGTAAATTACCAAAAGTCAAATTAATTTAACATCAATTAGTTTTTTCAAGTGTTTTTAAAGTTAGCCAAGGAATGAAATATTTATTTTGTTGTGGTAGTTCCTATATATAGTTACATTCGTTCAAAGAGCAATGTAGATGCTTAACTAGTATATTTTTTTTCTTTCCGTTGCTTTAGAAGCACTCGCGAAATCTGCATGGTCAAGGAGGTAATAAACCAAGAGTGAACGCAGTGTTTCTTGGCGCTTTTTCTGGTTTTAATTTCTATTTAAAACACACATAACTGTAAGTAGCTTTTATAGTTTTATTTGTGACGCCGCTATTGTGTTACCGAGGAATCTATATAAAATCAGTACGTTATGCGTAGCAAAGAGCAATCAAAATATTGCTACAATAATTTTCGTAGCGGAATCAACGGCACATAGAAATACACTTAGTGATTGGCAAACTATATAAGGAACTGTTTGCATATAGGTGCGATTACTACGATAGTTTAACACAACAGAGGGAGAAATTTAATTACGTAGCTGGACTATATTTTTCTTATTTATTGAGGAGTCATATCGATTTGAGTTGAAAATAGGAATTATAAAACGGTACTCCTGCAATGAACGGAACTAAAATAAAAAGAAAATGAAACTTATCAGTTTAACATAAATATATATACATACATATATGCACTATACGTCATCTTTAATGTTATATTATTTATTATATTTATTCTTGCACGATTAATAGAGTTAGTTATATTTTTTTATATTTCGCTTTTTTTACCTTAAATGTTAATTTATTAGTTGCGTCTCGAGACCACAATAGTGTTTTGAAATTATTCAAATAAAATATTATCAGTTTTAAGTTTGCATGGTAGATCTATTAAGAAATTTAGTTATGAATGTATAAGCTACAAAAAAGTAAGAGAAATTAGTTGTTAATTTAATAAAAAAAAATATATATTTTTAGTTGATAGTTGGATCACATTATGATATTTTCGCTCATATGTGTATAGTGTGTATTTAATGCATGAATAAATATAATCAATTGTTAATCAAAATATATGATCAAATACTTGACAATAGTTCCTTCGTTTTTAATAATTTTACTCCTAATCGTCTAGGTGGAATGATTTGTTTTTTTTTACATCATGGTATTATTCTAACCAGTGATAAAGGAATTAGAATGAGTGAAGTGTTTCTGCAGGTTAAGTGATTTAAGGTTTATCGGAGCTCCATTCAGATCTGGGATTTCATCTGATGAAAGAAATTATTTTAGGTTTGGGAGGGTATGAACAGAGTGATCGCTAAGATCTGATCATTTAGGTAGCTGGATGTCGAAGTATGTTATGGTATCTTCACTTCATAGTTTCTTCCTATTTTTTTTTGTAAATTTTTTTTTGATAGCCTACAAAATTAGCAGTACATACAAGCTCAGAATGGTAGTGGTGGAAAATCCCGACCCAAAGGCTGATATCTGGCTGGCAATTGTACTGCCCACCACACAGTCCATCTGAGATTCTGCTAATGCTGGCAGTTCAAATGCAGCGTTTCAATCCAAAGTTTCATCTAGTTGGAATTCCAACATTTTATGTTGGAACTATCTGAATTACCGAGCATTACACATTAATAATATTGAATTTCATTTCATCAATCATTTTCATTCTAATTTCAAACATATTTATATAACAACGTTTTGAGTAGCCTATAAATTATTACTATATACGATTTTTAGCTGTCAGATACTTATTTATTATTTCTCCTAAAATTTGCAGTGATTCATTCTAAGGAGAAATTTGAGTATGGGTATGTAGAGCTTTTTTTATATTTTTCATTGCGTTATAACTCTCCAAAGTTCGATATAAATTAGCGATAAAGCACAACAAAATGATGAAGTTGATGAAGAAATTATTGATGATTTCCAAACAGACAGAAACATAACAAAGGAGCAGGCTGAAGAGTCAATTAAAAAATTCAAGAAGAGAATAAGATAACTGTAATAACTTTTAATGTATGACGCAAAGAAGCAACTGTCTATAAAGTTGGCAATATATATAGTATTTTTTTTTTTTTTATTTATGGCTTAGCTCCTTTATGGAGCCATATCGCCCATATATATAGTAGCTATTAAGAAAACACGGTTTGGTCAAGGAATGAAGATACATCCAACCTTCTTAGGGCCAGATAAAGTAATTAAAGTTGGCGTTTGCAATCGGTATGATGTAGTCAAAATTGGAGAGCATTATGGTCCAAATAAAACAACAACAGCAGCTGATCCTATGCAGCCGTGAAGTGGGAATTGCGTATCTAAGTCCGACGCAGATTAGGATGGCCGAATGTAGGATTTATAATATTTAACTAAATAATAAGTTAATTAATAAATTAAATTAAATCTTAAATATAAGCATGGCAAACTCTCAATAAAACACTTAACACTTGACAGCACTTAAGAAACTCTCCATAAAAAAACCAAATTGGCAACAAAAAGACGAAGAAGAGAAACGAATACAAGACGAACAACTAAAAATGTTTTGGAAGAAGATGAAGACGAATAAAATAAAAAGACGCACACAATTCATTACAAAAAACACGAAGTTGTAAAGATGAAGAATTACTTTAAAAAAAAAAATTCCATCATCAAGGAGCATTTAATCACTAAGACTGTTGGAGGCACTTGTTATTGAAAAGAGTTCATCTGCCAACACCCCTAAGTATCACCTTGGCTAGTGATATCTCCCTACTATTGCCAGTAGTATGTGGTATCTCATGTAAGCTCATATCTCAATAGTAGGGACGGGAGTGAACAATCTTTCTGGGATTTCTTAAGATATTTGTTTTAGTAGAACTGCCAGAACGATAGCATTACATAATATTCGGAGTTAGTATGGGCCAAAAAAAAGCACATTTTTGAAACTAAGTGCTTCGAAAATTATAAAACAAATCGTTTACAATTGAAAAAATTCGCATGACACAACTAACTGGTCAAGATCAAAATTTTGTATTTTTTTCTTCAAAAGCTCTACTCCGACTAAGTATTTAACATTACGAAATTTAATCTCAATAAACTTTTTGAGAATAAAATTTTGACAAGGAGAACGATGTATTATACTGGTTACAAAACTGGCGGAACGAGCGGGTGAAAAATAAATGGGACGAGACGGGGTTTTTTGTTTTCCTTTGAATTGGAAAATATTAAGTATGATCAAAATGAACAAATTGCTGAAAAGTTAAATAACTACTTTGTTTTCTGTGAGTGAAATTCAAAACTCTATACCAACCGTAAATTTAAATATTAACATTGAAAGAGTAAAAGGAGATAATTTCACATTTAAAGAAATAACATGGACGAGCTTGAGAATACTATAAAAAATTAAAATGATGTACAACATTTAAATACGAATATGCTGTTTGATGGTTTTGATTATACAGGGGTGTGATCAGGGGTTGATTATACATGCTACTAAAAATAATTAATGAATCGCTCACAAGTGGTATTTTTCCTGAACACTGGAAATAAAGTATAGTTACACCAGTAAAATAACTAAAAAAGCAGAAGAATTGCGTCCTACCTACCTATTTACGAAAAATGCTTAGGAAAGATAGTACATATTGATTCTAAAGATATTATTGTTGAACAACAGTCTGGGTTTAGAAAGAAATTCTCATGTGAAACAGCTATAAACTGGACAATAACAGAATGGAAAACTAAGCTACAAACCAGTGAAACATTAAAAGCAGTATTTCTGGACCGCAAACGTGCTTTTGATACTATTGATGGAGACACACTGTTGATGAAGCTAGATAAATATGGGATACAAAACAAAGAACTGAAGTGGTTTGAAACATATTTGAGAAGTAGAACACAAAGAACAAAAATTAATTCTGTTTACTCAAAGTCATGCAATGTGAATATTGGTTTGCCTCAAGGATCGATACTGGTAGCAATGTTGTTTACTATATATATAAATGACATAGTTAAATGTTCTCGCCATACATCTATATCGTTATTTGCTGATGATACAATAATTTATGTGGTAGCAGACTCAGTTGAAGAGGCGGTAAGCAAACTACAAAATGATCTTGATGATTTAATCAAATGGTTAAAAATGAACAAACATAATTTGAATACAAGCAAAACAAAATACATGGTTTTTACAAAAGAGAATATTAGTTCTCAAGCTATTAAGATTGATGGGGAGGTGCTAGAGAGAGTGAATTCAATGAAGTACCTTGGTGTAATTATAGACCATAAATTAAAGTGTAATGAAAATCTAGACTATATCTGCAAAAAAATTTCTAAAAAAATTGGATTATTACGGAGATTGAAAAAAAACTGACATTAAACAGCGCTATATTGATCTATAATTCAACTATGCTTTGTTCGACCACTGTACAGTGAACATGCAAAATTGTATTCTGTTAAAATAAGAAAAGTTTAATAAATAAATTTCATAACTAATTTCAATTTAAAACATAATAATTAATATAAGAACTGAATCTAAAAAATTATGGTGCAAATTATGAAACCTTTTGCAATCCATACAATTTTAGAGCGATCTAGTTTCGAACCAATGAGAAAATTTTTAAACTTTAAAAAAGTTTATCATTCTCATCAGGGCTAGCCGACTAGATAAACTCTACCAAAAAATGTTAACGCTAATGATTATAAACCAAAAATTAGGTTACAACTCTAGCGAAGTGTAAAAACAAAAAATTTACATAAACATACATTTAATAAATTCAGGTTTAGTCAATTAATTTCTCTGGTGATCACTGTTTTGTTATACTCTAGATTTTCTAGTATTGAATAACAAAATTGTATCTGTGAGAAGAAGATGACTAGTCTTCACTTGTGTCTATTGACACATGATCAACAATTAATTCAGTAAATTATTTGTGATGTAACATCACCCCGATGGAAAATCTCCCATCAAGAATAATATAAGAACTGAATCTAAAAAATTATGGTGCAAATTATGAAACCTTTTGCAATCCATACAATTTTAGAGCGATCTAGTTTCGAACCAATGAGAAAATTTTTAAACTTTAAAAAAGTTTATCATTCTCATCAGGGCTAGCCGACTAGATAAACTCTACCAAAAAATGTTAACGCTAATGATTATAAACCAAAAATTAGGTTACAACTCTAGCGAAGTGTAAAAACAAAAAATTTACATAAACATACATTTAATAAATTCAGGTTTAGTCAATTAATTTCTCTGGTGATCACTGTTTTGTTATACTCTAGATTTTCTAGTATTGAATAACAAAATTGTATCTGTGAGAAGAAGATGACTAGTCTTCACTTGTGTCTATTGACACATGATCAACAATTAATTCAGTAAATTATTTGTGATGTAACATCACCCCGATGGAAAATCTCCCATCAAGAATAATATAAGAACTGAATCTAAAAAATTATGGTGCAAATTATGAAACCTTTTGCAATCCATACAATTTTAGAGCGATCTAGTTTCGAACCAATGAGAAAATTTTTAAACTTTAAAAAAGTTTATCATTCTCATCAGGGCTAGCCGACTAGATAAACTCTACCAAAAAATGTTAACGCTAATGATTATAAACCAAAAATTAGGTTACAACTCTAGCGAAGTGTAAAAACAAAAAATTTACATAAACATACATTTAATAAATTCAGGTTTAGTCAATTAATTTCTCTGGTGATCACTGTTTTGTTATACTCTAGATTTTCTAGTATTGAATAACAAAATTGTATCTGTTTAAAGTTTAAAAATTTTCTCATTGGTTCGAAACTAGATCGCTCTAAAATTGTATGGATTGCAAAAGGTTTCATAATTTGCACCATAATTTTTTAGATTCAGTTCTTATATTATTCTTGATGGGAGATTTTCCATCGGGGTGATGTTACATCACAAATAATTTACTGAATTAATTGTTGATCATGTGTCAATAGACACAAGTGAAGACTAGTCATCTTCTTCTCACAGATACAATTTTGTTATTCAATACTAGAAAATCTAGAGTATAACAAAACAGTGATCACCAGAGAAATTAATTGACTAAACCTGAATTTATTAAATGTATGTTTATGTAAATTTTTTGTTTTTACACTTCGCTAGAGTTGTAACCTAATTTTTGGTTTATAATCATTAGCGTTAACATTTTTTGGTAGAGTTTATCTAGTCGGCTAGCCCTGATGAGAATGATAAACTTTTTTAAAGTTTAAAAATTTTCTCATTGGTTCGAAACTAGATCGCTCTA
Organism: Diogma glabrata; assembly: GCA_963693315.1. Lineage (NCBI taxonomy): Eukaryota > Metazoa > Arthropoda > Insecta > Diptera > Cylindrotomidae > Diogma > Diogma glabrata. The sequence goes on along the minus strand of OY856186.1, from coordinate 293,355,488 downwards.
AAATTGTATGGATTGCAAAAGGTTTCATAATTTGCACCATAATTTTTTAGATTCAGTTCTTATATTATTCTTGATGGGAGATTTTCCATCGGGGTGATGTTACATCACAAATAATTTACTGAATTAATTGTTGATCATGTGTCAATAGACACAAGTGAAGACTAGTCATCTTCTTCTCACAGATACAATTTTGTTATTCAATACTAGAAAATCTAGAGTATAACAAAACAGTGATCACCAGAGAAATTAATTGACTAAACCTGAATTTATTAAATGTATGTTTATGTAAATTTTTTGTTTTTACACTTCGCTAGAGTTGTAACCTAATTTTTGGTTTATAATCATTAGCGTTAACATTTTTTGGTAGAGTTTATCTAGTCGGCTAGCCCTGATGAGAATGATAAACTTTTTTAAAGTTTAAAAATTTTCTCATTGGTTCGAAACTAGATCGCTCTAAAATTGTATGGATTGCAAAAGGTTTCATAATTTGCACCATAATTTTTTAGATTCAGTTCTTATATTATTCTTGATGGGAGATTTTCCATCGGGGTGATGTTACATCACAAATAATTTACTGAATTAATAATAATTAATGTGTGAAAAACAGTGAACAATATTCTTTAGCATTCAAACAAAATAAAACGCTAATATCACCTAAGACAAATTAGCCATTTTTTTGATAAACCTAGAACAATTGAGTGTACATGGACGCCATTATGGATGCTTAAAATTTTTTATTGGTGTTATCCAAGCATTTATTCAACACTACCAACAACATTATCACAAATAAGTCAACATTTAATTAACTACGGGGGATAAGTGTACAATTAAATATCCGGAAAGTTGTTTCGCCACCATTAACCTAAAAATTAGGCATTACAAGAAAAAACGTGTTTCAACGCCACCCAAACGTGTTTCACACCCACTCATACAACACGCAACTTGTACGTGTATTATCAAGTTAAATTAGAAATTCTACACGGAGATACATTTATTGGCATCAAACGCAACGTGGTTAAATTGTTTCAATTAACTAACAATCAATACCACACCGGTACAACTTATATTCACGTGCACTCACACGTGAAATTTTATGCTGTAGTTTAATATCAATATATCATGCTCCATACAAATAACTGAACTAGATACATCTGGAAGAATTAATCAAAACGTGGTTCAACTAGATTACACACATACTAGCCATTCATAACATCAAGATAACTACATCGAGTTGCTGTAATATTAATTAAATTAAAGCATTTCAATCGGCTATCAACCAGATCAATAATAACTAAAGCCACAAAAAAGCATCTATTCAGAAATCAAGAAATTATACGCCATACTGCGGAAAACATAAAGATAACATATTACTGAAATTGTTTAAATTAAGATCCAACAACAAAACCAAAGTAGAGTACAAGATTGGTTCTCCAACATTATGCCTTACAATTCAAAATATATGAGGATCTAAAATCAAAACTAAATATTCCAACACATTATACTACTTGGCATCATCAATCAATATCATATGATGACATCATCATTCACATATAACAACATTTCAAACATATCCATCCTATGGTCTATCAGGATTGGTTTTCCAACATTATGCCTTACAATTCAAAATATTTGAGGATCTATAACAAAGCTGAATATTCCAACACATTATACAACGCAATATTATCAAATTAAACAAATTAAAATTCAACATACCAGTAAATCAACTCTCAATTAATTACAAACAAGCAATTGGCATCATCAATCAATAACTTATGATGACTTTATCATCCACAAATAACAACATTTTAAACATATCCATCCAATGGACTATCAGGTGAAACTGTTTCTAATTAGTTTATAATCAATATTAATCCTATATTATATTTTAATATTACAATTTCAATCGCATGCAATGTTTAGCATAATCGTATATTTCAATTAAATGATTTGTCATAGAATGTATTATGGTTAAAAAACTAAGGATGATATTAACTCCTTTTATTATCATTTCTGATTTTTCACGGGGTATTCGCGTTAAAATTTGTATAGACGACCACGGTAGATAAATTAAATTAAGTTAGGGTTTTATCCTGTACCACATTTTTCAGATCACAAATTAAACCATTTAATTTTTGACACATCAACCCTTCAAGTAATGTCGAGTGGTATCCGGTATTGATCATTTTCGAGTTTTGTTTGCTGGAGACACATACCATTAAACTCTATTGACCTTTACTTCACGCCTTTTTGTGTTCTGCAAGAGCTTTCCCTCCTCCATATTTACTTACATATTAATCACACCGCACTCGTTCTTTCTTTAAAGAATCCAAGTGCAAAAAGTAACATCTCTTTCTTCTCCTTTGTTACACAGCACTCTCTAATATTTTTATTAATATTTCGAGATTTGGACTATGGAACTTTACTTAATATATCAGCATTAATTAATATATAGTAACTCTCCTAAATCTCCAATCAGTATAGTCATTCCCTCATTTTGAGAATATATTCTTTCAAATGTCATGGATAGGCCAAATAAAAAAAAATAAGATTTAACACCATTAAGATAATCAAAAGAGCCAAAACCGACAGCGAAATAAACATGGAACCTTTCACAACAAATTTAACAAGCCTTATTTACAACGAGTCTTTAGATATGGACGAATTATTTGATCATAACAGCCTTATAGAAGAGGACATCAACACAATTAACACTTCTTATAATCCAAAAGAAATACGTGATGTTAATGGGTCTAATTTGAAACATGGAATCAATGTGGATGAGACTATGCCTGAAGTTTCTCCGGACAACCGGCCTATGAGATACTGTCCTGATGATGATGGTCCTTATACTTTAATCATAGAAGGGAACCTCATTAACGATCTTTCCACGGCCCTGTCACTCAATAAATTACATACAGGAGCTATCATGGAGATATACCAAATGAATAAATCCAAATTAAGAGTCAAAACTCTAGATTGGAACACAGCCAATGAAATTCTAGACCATTTCTCTCAAGTTAAAGATCACAAAGCCATTGGAAAGAAATAGATCCCTCTGATCGTATATCCCACATAGACAGACTCACAAAATGGAATCCTACTTTAAAGTCTGTAGAAGACACATCTTCCTTAATTATATCTTTCCGAAGATACCCTCTGCCAGATCATATGTACATTTCTAATGTAAAAAGAACAATTTATCCATTCATTCCAAAACCAATAATCTGTTTCAACTGTTTGGTCTACGGTCACACCTCGTCGTTCTGTAATGGCAGGAGCAGATGTTCTAACTGTACGGACAGTGACCACTTATCATCCACCTGTACTAGGGAACCTCATTGTTTATATTGTGATAATCGGACTAGGACTAATCATTACGACTGTAGAGAGTTAGCCATCCAGAAGGATATTAAACTTTTGATGTGCTCTAAAAGAATTTCTTACAGGGAAGCTAAATTACTCTTATTCCCTACCCAATCCTATCGGGATCACAAATATGGATATAATTCAACTTTCAACAAGGAATCTCCTTCTAACAACATAACCAACTTAGTCACTAAACAAAAAACTTACATCATGGCCCTCCTGAGAGAAAATATTAAATTAAGGAAAAAAATGAGTCTTTAATGAATTTACACAAAGAATATAATGACATGTTTAAAGAATGGCAATTATTTGAGGAAACAGACAAGAAGGACAGTGACCTCTTAAAAGCAGAGATAAAAGAAATTAAGGAGAAACATCTCGAGGTCTTGTTACTGGTCAAGGATACACTCATTATTGGGGAAACGCTCTCCAATCCACAAGACAATGAAACAAATAGTGACATTACAATCGGAAATTTATGTGAGAATTTAAAAAAGATGAGATACTTACTGTTTGCACACTCTAAAGAGTCCATTAAACATATAATAGGAAATAGGGAAGACACCCCAACCATAATGAAGAATACCATAAAGACCATTCCTTAATAGTTTATTTCACGTAAGTTAACTCGCTACAGCTATTATTTAATTTCACATTATTTTTACCCTATCTCAGATTCCCACGTTTCAACTCATATATAGAACACATTAAATCCTGACGTATAACTTGCCGAATAATCACTGTTGTTTAGTTATTTCCTTTTTTATTTTTTATTCTTTCACTTATTATGACTTTTAAAATTATCCAAATCAACATCACGAGCCTAGAAACCACCAATTTAGAATTGGAACTATTCCTCCAAAAGAATAACATCGATATAGTCTGCTTATCTGAAACATGGTCGAATCCAACACACATTTACAGGTCGAAAGGTTATACATATATCCTGAACCATAGGAACGATGGTTTTGGGGGAGTTGGATTCATGGTCAAAAATAATATTAATATTAAAAAAATCAACAATCATTGGGATCTGAAAACACTGGAAGTCCTGAGTATAGTAATTTCAGATCCAAAAAATCTAACATTCTCACTCACAACCTTTTACACCCCCCCCCCCCCCCCCCCCTCCTACATCAATAACCAAATCCTAAAATCCAACTTCTCTATATTGTTGTGGAACTTAAAGGATAGTAACAACTCCTTAATTCTAGGGGATATAAACGCCCACCATGGTTTATGGGACAATCTTAACCCTTCTGACCCGAAAGGTGACTTCATTCTCCAAGACAGCTCTAAATTCCACAATTATCGTTCTATTTCTCTTCTCTCCATTTTCTATAAAATCATGGCCAAAATGATCACCTGCAGGGTTGACGATTACATCATCGCTAATTCTATACTCCCAGACCATTCTTTTGGCTTCAGAAGAGGTAGATCCCCTCGAGACCTAGTTTTCTGCTTACTAAAGAGCCTAACATCTCATATAAACAACAGCCAGTGCATCTTTCTGATTAATATTGATATAAGCGGTGCGTTCGACAATGTTGACATAGAAATATTAATTAAAATCATGAATAACATTAAAATTCCTCTCCCTTATGTCCTTTGGATCCGCGATCGTCTCATTAATAGAAAAATAACCTTTGGTGACGATTCGTTTAAAATTCACAGAACGGTAAACAAAGGGTTACCGCAAGGCGACCCTATGAGTCCAACTCTCTTCAATTTATACACCTATCATTTACACAACCTATCTAGGGATGACATTTCCATTTTTCAATACGCGGATGACTTCTTTTTCGCGATAGCTGACTCTGATTTCACAATGGCTCAAATCAAAACCAATCTCTTTCTGGAAAGCTTTGTCAGGGAATTGGGATTGTTGAAACTGCAGATCAACGCAAGTAAGACTACATATATATACATAATTCTAACAGACCTCACTTAAAAACTAAGCTTATCATAAATTATTCAACCATTGAGGAAGTTAACGTCTTGAGAATACTTGGTTTTTACTTTGATAAGAAACTAAATTTCAACAAACATCATAAAATAATTAAAGAAAACTGCAAAAAAATCCTCAATATAATTAAAATTTTTTCAGGCAAGAACTTTGGAGCTCACCCTTCCTCCATGATCAATATCCACAAAGGCCTAATAGTCAACAGAATTCTGTATAGTTTCATTATCTCGTTCAAAACCAATCATTTTGACATGCTCCAGGTTGCAATTAACAGTGGACTTAGAATATGTTTGGGACTTCTAAAAAGCACTCCCATTACAGCAGTTATTGCTGAAGGAGGGGATCGTCCAGTTAAATTTAAAATTGAAGGCTATATTTACAAATATATATCCTATCAAATATATAATGATACCATCATAGGTAATTTGATTTCCTCCAACTGTAACATTAAACACTTCAATTATATTTTTAATAAGTTTTAATAAGTATAGATCTATTGAACAACATTCCCTCAGCTCCCTCCATGCTTAATGTGGACTTCTCCTCTCTTACCAACAAACTAACTATAGATACCTCCCTTCATGACCTTTTTGCAAGAACAGATTTTTTCGACTTATATAATAAAAAAAGAATTTGCTCATCACATATAAATTCTTATTCTCATTTGGATTGTAGTTTTACTGATGGTTCCAAGAGCAACATGGGAAATGGAATTGGAATTTATAACACTTATGACATGTCTACCTTCTCCTTTGCAATCCGGGATAACATATCCATCAAATCACTGGAGTCCTTGGCTATCCTCAAGTCCATTAAGATGGCTCTGTACTCCGGCATTTCACATCTGGTTGTATTTACTGACCCACTTAGTGTCTGCAGTACTTTATCCAACTATGTCTCTTCCAAGAATAAATACTTTCAAAAAATCATAGCCCTCTTGGTGCATACCAACGATGTTAGGATCACACTTTGCTGGATTCCTGGTCATTCTGGCATCTCGGGAAATGACCTAGCAGATGCTGCAGCCAAAAGAGGCACTATGTCCGACAATTTCCTTTTTATTAAAATACCACCGGACGAATCTTGTAAATTACATATAAACTCATTATACAGACAATGGCAAGATATTTTTATAATTAAAACCAGACAGAAAGGTATCACTCATGGCCGGAACATTGACTACAAGATAAAACAAAAACGTTGGTTTTTTAAGAAGGAGCTCTACTCTCATGTCATAAAGAAAATAAACAGATTAAAAACCAGACACTGTCTTGACAAAAAATTTTATAAACTGATCGAAATTGTACGGAATCTGCAGCTCATGTTCTCATGACATGTCCCAAATTTGCTACGGACAGAGCTAAGTACCCTTTTCTTCAGGAATATGACTTGAAGGAAATTTTATTGACCAATAATGTCGCTTACATGAACGACATTATTGATTTTTTTCATAATATTAAGGTCGAGCTGTAAATTTTGTTACGGAGACTTTTGGCTTGCGTCCTATGATCTTTATAACCTCCCGGTAAATTACCGCCATAATTGGTTTCTCAGGTGGTACCATAATGGTATGCATATATTTTTCTATTGCACTAAATAACATCATTGATTTACTCTACAACTTCAATCATTTATTCTTCACTTTGAAAATTTTGTAATTGAAATATACTAATGCTTTAATCACACTGTTCAAATAATATTTATCTTTATCTATTATCTATTATATAACTATTTTATCTATTATATAACTATATTCTTTAAATTTCATTTAAAAAATTTATTTTTGAAATTGTTATATCTCAATATATACATTTTGAATTAGACATGGCTAAATATATAATTTACATAAATGTAAAAAATATATATTATGGAAACTCCAAAACCGGGCTATGCGAACTATATTAGGTTGTGATTACAAAACAAGTGTAATAGTCATGCTTGATTCATTAGGATAGATACGACAGCGATTAATTTTCAAAATGCTTTTGTTCGTATTTCAAGTTTTAACTAAAATACGGTGTGATACCACAATACCTGATGAAATTCATAAGTTTTGTAAGTAATGATAAATATCCTCTGAGAAATGCGGGTGATTTTCGTACAATGAGCTGTAAAACAACCAGTGGTCAAAATACAAGTATGGTAAAGGGCTTGCAACTATTCAACGGACTGCCTAATGAAATTAAAATTGAATCAAACTTTGCTAAATTCAAAATATCAACAAATAATTATGTAAAATTGAATTTTTAGGATCTTATAAAAAGTTTTGAATTAGAATATGGATAAAAATAAATCATGTAGTAATATTAAAGCTATTTATAGCTATTAAAATTTGTAAATAAATGAATCGAATTATAGTTGTCTTAGAACTTGTTGTAGATTATTGTTGTGGTATTTACTAACTAAGTAAGCATGATAACATTTAGTGTTCAGTTTATTTTAAACAAAATGAAATATAAATAATAGTAAATTTTTAAGCTAAGCTTTAGTCTGGAGCAGAAGGAATAATTTAGTTAAGGAATATTACTGTCGTATATTTGATATATCAGGGTACAAGTGAATCAGAAGGAGATTGATAAAATACATTTGACGAATTATGAAATAAACCAATAAAAAATACGTGACAATAATAATAATTAATGAATATAAGGAACAGTAAAAACAACACTATGGTCTGCACTGGTGTCAATGGGAATCCCTGGTAAGTGGTATCAATATGCAAAATGACAGTACAGAACTATCAATACTGTGTACGAGTATAGAGAACGATATATCAAAAAAAATTTAGAGTCGACGGGTTAAGGCAATGTGATGCTACATCTCCTATAATCTTTAATCTAGCCTTGGAATATGTGTGCCGTCTTAAGAAACTACCGACTAACAACAATATCTTGTCAATAAACTCAGTACAGATGATCGCGTACGCTGATGTTGTCGGGATTTGAATCTTTTAAATATTTGGGATCTATGCTTGACTCAAACAACAGCATACTTACACATATAAAAGCTCGAATCGCTGCAGGTAATCGAACTTTCTACTCAATTAAGCCTCTCCTTGGATCACCGTATGTATCAACTAACACCAAACTCGAGTTATACAAGACGTTGATAAGACCAGTTGTGATGTATGGGTCACAAAATGACGAATCACATTTATCTGCATTTGAGCGCAAGATCCTACGCTACATGTTTGGTCCACTTAAGACAGACGATGGAGAGTACAGAACGCGATATAACCTCGAGATTAGAGACCTTCTTGAGGGTCCAGATATAATAGGTTGTATCCGTTCCAACAGGATTGTTGGGTTTGGGCATGTTCTACGAGCCGATTCACAGTCTAGAATGATTAAAAAAATGTACGTTAGTACCACTCCCTGGGGTCCAGTGACCCCAGTCCGTTATTTGAGCGTATCCCCGGTATTTGAGCGTAAGATCTTACGCTACATGTTTGGTTCACTTAAGACAGACGATGGAGAGTACAGAACGCGATATAACTTCGAGATCAGAGACCTTCTTGAGGGTCCAGATATAATAGGTTTTATACGTTCCAACAGGATTGTTGGGTTTGGGTATGTTCTACGAGCCGATTCAGTCTGAAATGATTAAAAAAATGTGCGTTAGTACTACTTCCTGGCTTCCAGTGACCGCGAGGTAAACCAGGACTGCAATGTGAGGCGGACGTAATAAACGACCTTAAAAAAATCGGCATAGTGTTTCAAAGGACCGTGTTGAATATTCGAAGCTGATTAACTTGGCAACGCTCCTACATGGAGCATGAACGCCACAAAAAAAACAACACAAAATAAGATTGACTTGCAAGAAAATGCAGTAAGAACAATTTATCGATAAATTGATCACCTGATTTCATTTATAAAAAGCTTTAAACGATTTCCGTTTAAAAAAAAGCTCAACCAAACGCCACAAAACTTAACAACGCCATCAACAAAAACAATTTTTGCACATACGTTGTGTATTATACAAGCTGACATGATTATCGAATTTCCAGAAATAAACGTAATTGTGATTTTAACAATCAAGTAATAATATTTTCACATTAAAATAAAAGCAAACAATCTCTCAAATTAATTATGTTAATCCTTTTACCAAATTGTAATCCCTTGAATAATCATTCAACAACTCAATCTTTTTTTTCAAATCCCAAATTTATCACATTATTTTTTTGTCCAACACATAATTTTTTTTAAATAATTAAACTTCCATAAATTATTTACCTGTTTTCCACATTACACCATACTATACTCGTTGGACATGGTTGTAGATTATCATTTAATTCGTTTTTATGAAACTCAAAATCGAGACCACAATCAGCTTTCAATATAACTATTTCATTTAAATCAAATATCAACGAATTGAAATTAAATTTATTATTGAAACGTTTAAAAATTGCACGTTCTGTTGAATTTATATTACATACAGTGTTTTTCCCATAAATAAATGATTTTATATATATTGGATTATCTAGAATTAACATTGGTAGGCTACCTTGTATCCCTAAAACATTCCATTTTGCAATTTTATCACTACATGATACCGAGAGCGTCCGTACACCACGTCCTGGTTTTATACGAATTTTACCTATATCCTGTGACATTAAATCTTTAGATTGTGTATCGGTTTCGAAAAGTTTTGCACCAGTTATATTTGTTATAACACATCCATATAATTCGTCAGAATTATATGATAAATCTATTTTAATTTTTTTACTTTTTGTTGGCTCGCTATTTAGATGGTCTATATTTCTATCAAATATACTAGCATCACCACATGGAGAATGTGTTGTGAAAAAATGAAATTTATAGTTTGATTTTAGAAAATATTTTTTAGTTTCCTTATTAAACTGAAAAACACTGTTTTTATTAGCGTTTGCATTTATTATCTGTTCGTATAAGTATCGTATGAATCCCCGTCGTGCCATAACTTCAGCATGGCTATCATTTAATATATCACCAGAGTTTTTCAGTTTATCTTTTCCAATACATTTTGTACCGGTACCGATCGAAGCGATTTCAAAGGTTTCATTTAACACATTTTCTTGGATTATGCAAGAAAGAACAGTCCATTCTTTATCTTTCACTGGTTTACCAGTTTTTGGGAGACTTTCTTTAAAAAAATTTATACACAAATCATTGATTTGAGTCGCGAAATTAGAACTCATTTCAAAACTATCTAACTCTAAATAAACTAAAAATTTAAGCAATTATATTGCGTACAAGAACTTTGTGCTTGTCGTCTTTAAGGCAATAAAAAATAAATTAACTTAGCACCATAAAAAAATATAGAAATATAAAAAATATGGAATGGAAATTTTAGAATACTGGATCAGGATTCCATGAATATTTATCATCAACTCTCATATCACTTAAAACATTCATCTGTTCATCTGGTATCACAAAATCTAAATCAACATTTTCATCGATATGTGATTTTGATTGAGCTTTTGGAATAATTCCAATATTTTGTTGAAACGCCCAGCGTAGTAATATTTGTGATGGGGATTTTCCTAATGATTTCGCAATAGCACCAATACGTGGATCACTTCGAAGAGTCGAATAATTCGATGTTCCAAGTGATGAATAAGCTTCTAGAAATATATTTTCCTTTCGGCATAAATCAAGAAGTTCAGGGATATGATAATGTGGATGCCATTCAACCTGATTAACAGCTGGTGGAGTTAATGATGGATCATTGAGTATTTCTTTGATATGACGAACTATGAAATTAGAAACTCCAATTGAACGAATTAGTCCAGCCGTTTGCAACTTCATAAAAGTTCTCCAGGTTGATAAACGATATTTTAAATTATCAGGATGTTCAACAGGAAGACCGCTAACCCCGGGCCAGTGAATTATATAAAGATCAATGTAATCTGTCTGTAGATCTTTTAATGATGTTTTTATAGTGTTAGTCACATGCTCTTCCCCTTTGTTAGCTGTGGGGACTAGAATTAAAAATATCAGTAAATAAAAATAGATTAGTATTACTTAAGCCCATACTTAATTTAGATGTTATGAATAAATCTTCTCGTTTTAAATTATATTTTGGGAGTAATTCCTTTAAAGCTGTTCCAATATGTTGTTCGTTTCGATATACAACGGCGGTGTCTGAAACAAATTCACTGATTAATATATCTTATTGGGGACTCCAGCATATATATATAATCTTACCAATATGACGATATCCAGCTTTCAAAGCAATATCTAAAACTTTTGTGATTAGCTCAAGACCATGAATCTGGAAAGTTCCAACTAAAATTATATATTTGTATAAAGCCACACCACTTCTAAGCTTAAAACTTACATCCAATTAATGGCATGGAAAATCCTGAATTTAATTTATAAACTTCTTGTAAAACACTCATAACTAATCTTTTAGTAAATTATTTAATAAAAACACAACTAAATGATGGTATTTTATAAAATATTCAAAACTTTTTAACTAACAAGAGTGAAAAGTAAAATCTATCGGGAAATGATAGTTGTCAGATGTTTTTGAAGGTTGACGTATTTAGGGTTGAGAAAAATATTAAAACAATTATGTACACTGTTATTTATAAAATTTGTTATTCCACTGGACTTTATTTAAATAGAAATCTTGATTTTATTTTAATGAAAAAAGTGATTATAATATTATAATAGTTCTTCAATCAAGTTTAAGTACACGTTTTGTTTCGAAATACAACTTTTTAGCGAGATCATCATCTCTTGCCATTTCTGTTAATTCGGCAATCTCACAATCACTAAAAAACAATAAAAATATTAACACAAAAAATTTGAATTTTCAATAGTACATTATATACCGAGGTGATAAAGTAAATTTTCTACATTGAGGTGGATATTAATTCGCGAGAAACGAAGTTTCGAGCGAATTAAGCACCGAAATGGAGAAAATTTTCTTCCCCGAGGTTTATATACTATTTTTTTTACTACTTGATATAAAAAATGCACTAAAACTCTTAATTATTCACAAAATAAAATGTCAATTAATAAGCAAATGGTGAATAAATAAAAATTTTGATTTGGTGAAACATTGTTTATCATATCATTGGATTGCGTATTGGATATTTATTATTCAGGGCTGCTTAGTTAGAAATTTATTTTCAATGAATTTTCTTAAAACTATATAAAAATCACATATGCTTTGCATTAAAAAATATAGCTTTTATTTATTTTTGACATGAAATTGAAAATCTATTCAATATTGTTGAGTCAAATTTAGAATTTTTTTAGTTTACAACTCACAACTAAACTAAATTTCAACAGAATTCTGTTTAACACGAATTAAAATTTCAAATAAACTAATCTATAGTTGCAAAGAAGTTTTTGCATTCATTCATTATTTATTATTATTAAAATAAAATCAAAACGCTTATTATTTTTTAATTTATTATTATTATTTTAGGAAGAAACTAAAAAAATTCAAAGATGAACTCAGTTAACAAACGAACAAAAATTATATTTTCATTATTTACGAAGGTGCTAAAATACTTATTATTAGGTGTGGTGCATAATTATTAGTAACCATAGCTGAGAAAAATAACTTTTGTCTTGGGATTTTGAGTAAATAATTGAAATTTCTCATGCAAGTAGTAAAAAAAATTATTTTTGATTTTTAATGAGTGTATTAAATTTTTACAACATAATTGGTATGGAAAAAATATCACATCCTAAAATCACACCCAAAAAATATCACGTAAAAAATTTTATTGTAAAAAACACAATGTCCGTATATAAAATATAATTTTTTGAAGTACTCTAACTGAGCTACCAATCTTTCATTTGATATCGTATTTGACAATGCTGTGTGCGAACTGACGAAATAATGACAGAAGTCAGAACACAATTTTTGGTGAAGGTGAAATTTGTAAAAACAAACTTTTGATATAAGGTGAAATTTTTTTTAATTTTTATGTTTGCTGTTAATAAATATATATATTATATATACTTATATAAATATTACTTTGGCAATTGAAAAAACTTCTGTAATAAATTGATGTTCCTTATGAAATTATTTTGATGATGCTAAAGAGCTACATCAAATTTGGACGTTCCGTTATGGTGAATATAAATTCCAAAAGACAAAATTTTGACAGTTAATATTTGTCATCTGTCATTATTTCGTCAGTTCGCATACAGAATTCGTGAAAAACGTTTACAAGAACTTCACGTTATTGCCCTACCAACTCAACATTAAGTAAAAACTCTTGAATATGTTCACCACAGGAATACATCTGTTGGTGTTAATCATTGGCGATGCAATTAGGGTGACCAGACGTCCTCTTTTAAGAGGACATGTCCTCTTTTGAAGCCAAAAAAATGCGTCCGGTATCTTTTTTTAAAATAATGCGTTTTGTCCTCTTTTTTGGCCATTCGTCAAACATAAATCGTCAAACATTTTAGGTATTTAATTTGGCTTTTGAATAAAGTTTTTTTAATTACATTTTAATGTGCTGGTAATACTATCATCGAACGTGCATGAAAAAGCTTGAGATTTAACCAACTTTTTGTTATTAATTTTTAGTATTACCACAATGCAAATCTAGTTATATATCTACATATAAATACGTAAGCACTATTTTTGTGTTACAATTTCAAAATATGCGCCCCAACAAAAGTGGGACAATATGTTGAGGGGGGAAAAATATGAAGGTGTGTTTTTATGATTTTTTTTCCATTGTCTTGTTTTTTTCAAGCTATTTGTTTCACAATTCAAAATCAATTATATCAATTAATCACACTCTGAAATAATGTGTTGTAGCTATTTTATTGGAAGGTCTATTTACAATTTCCATTTACAATGGCCGAATTTCGGCCACTGGGCGATTCCTAGTATTCTCTATTACCCATAAGGCCAAAGTTAGGTTTTTTATCGTTTTCTTTGAGTAAGATATATTTTTTAAAAAAATTTACTCTCAAAATACTTTTCAAACAAACTTGGATCTCATTAATATAGTTTGCGATTAATGCCACACAATTTAACTGAAGAGAAAAAAATTCGTGCTAAATGGTGCAAAGTAAAAATTGAATGACTTAATTTTAATACGGAAGATCAAATATGATATATAACACCCCAACTGGAGAATTAGATAAAAACCAGAGTTATTCATATGCACCTGAAATAACAATCTAGTTTGGATGTTCAAAAATGAATTGAAATAAGCCAAAGTTGTTCGTTCACACAGTACTGTCATATATAACTTGTAGACTGCGATGGTTTAACAAATGCCCCAAATGATAGAGCATCCCACTAGAATACCATATAATACTGATCATAACACGAATTATTTATGACACATAAGCCCAGCACTGCTCAGATGAAACTCGACCAGCTCCTTGGATCACCGGATCGTGCATTAATACCAGCAATAGTAATATGTACATCGCCCACACCAATTAAAGTCCAGTTTGGCATTATAAGAGTTTCTGAATTCATAAATGAAAAAGAAATGAAACAGAAATAAAGAGATATCAAAAAGAAATAGGAACGAAAAGGAAATGAAAAAGAAATTAAAAAGAAATTAAATAGAAATGAAATAGAAATGAAACAGAAACGAAAAAGAAATGAAAAAGTAATGAAAAAGAAATAAAATAAAAATGAAAAGGAAAGAAAAAGAAATACAAGCAACAGTAATTTGTACATCGCCTAAAGATGTACAAATAAAAGAAATGAAAGAAATGGAAATAAAAAAATTACTTTTTTATTACTTTATCATTACCTCATTACTTTTTCATTACTTTACCATTACTTTATCATTACTACTCACTTTATCATTGCTTTTTCATTACTTTTGCATTACTTTTTCATTAGTTTTTCAATACTTTTTCATTACTTTATCATTACTTTTTCATAACATTTTCATTATTTTTTCGTTATTTTTTCGTTACCTTTTGTTTAGTTTTTCAATGATAAAGTGAGCAAGAAGTAACGCAAAAATTGCGGAAAAATAACGAAAAAGTAAGGAAAAAGTAATGAAAAAAAAACGAAAAAATAACAGAAAACTGACGAAAAAATAATGCTGCAAGACATAAAAACACTGTTTCTCTTGAGTGAAGTTTTATTCACGAGACGTAATTGGGTCGAGTTCACGAACGTAAGTAGTTAAGCTATGTATGTTCTGGCGCAAAATCGCGTGTTATTTCTTATGAAGGTCTCAAATTGCAAATTTTGGATTCCTTGATGACGTCATGAGAAAATGTTTAAAAGAAAATAGAAGAGAAGTTTCAAATTATGATTATAAAAAATGTTTTTGTGTTTGTATGTTTGTAACTTGTGTTCTATATTTATTAATGTGTGACGTCATAAGAAAGTGAGAAAAAGAAAATTGGAGAGGGGGGATAAGTTATTGCAAATTATAAATAATTATAAATAAAATGAAAACAAAAAGACGAATCAAGGTAGAAGTTTGTTTATGTTATATTATATTTTCGCATCTATTTTGGTATTCATTTTGACCACCTTTGAGATTATAATCCCATTATATTTTTAATTTATTTAGTGACGTCATAATCTCATTATATTTTTAATTTATCAATACTTGTTCGTATCCAAACCTGAACATGATTAACCTTGTTGCAGTTTCACCAGCCTCTGATATTACGATGATCTTATTTTACCTTTCATACAAATTCTGATTAGCAGTACGAATTTAAGATATCTTCAATTTGTTTTTTATTTATTAAAGATAAATTAAAAAAAATCTGAAAACGTAGTTAAGCGTATAGTCGTTTGTATGTATGTAACCTGAGTTCGATGATTTTTTATTTTATTATTATTTTTGAGTTCAAATTGAACATGAGAAATAAATGTACTTCTTGTAATTGTTTATTGAAAATAGTAGGAATGCATTTGCAACAAAACTAATGCACACCTAAATCTTATTTAATACATCAATATCATCTTTCATCCGCCATGTTTCTTATAAATGCTGATACATTTTTGTTAAACGTTTATTTAAAAAAATAATGAAATACTATTTACATGTATATATATATATATATATATATATATATATATATATATATATATATATATATATATATGTATAATATATATATATATATATATATATATATATATATATATATATATATATATATATATATATACATATAGAATATATATATATATATATATATATATATATATATATATATATATAAAGATAAATATATATATATATATATATATATATATATATATATATATATATATATATATATATATATATATATATAAGTATTTACATCTCATGTAGGATCAATTTATTTTTAATTTTATTTTTATAAGTTTTTTGTTAATTTTTTTTTTAATTTTTACAAAATGATTTTTTTAATTTTTTTTTTTTTTTTTTTTTTTTTTTTTTTTTTTTTTTTTTTTTTTTTTTTTTTTTTTTTTTTTACAAAATGAAATAAAACAACAAAATGAAATGAAACACTTTTTAATATGTGTGTTAATTTATATTTTATTTGAATGAAGAAAACGTCCTTATAAGATAATATTTTATAGAAAAGCAAAACTTAACTTAGATTATGTAACAAAATTATATAAATTTTAAATATAAAAGTTAAGAACTTAAATCTATAGTGCTTTGTTGTAAACAACAGTAAACTAACTATAAGACTATGATAAATTAATTAAACTAAATTAAAATGTAAACTTTATTAATTATTTCAATTCCATCATTCATAATTTATATCTGAAAATAATAATATCCGATAATAATAATAAAAAGTTTAATCAACTTCCATTAATTTATAATGTCCCCATGCTAAAGTTTCATATTTCCCTTTAATTAGAGATCGTTTATCATCGTGAGGATTAAGTGCAGTTTTCGTTTGAGTAAATGAGCTTACATAATGTTTTTTCGATTGAATCATGTTTTGTGTAATAATTTTAGATTTTTCGAGATTTAAACAGTTTACATAATCATTAAAAGTTATTCGGCATTTAACGACCTGTTTTTTTATTCCCTTGGCTTTCTTATTTTCTTTAACTTGTTCTTTTTCTTCCCCTTGAACTTTATATGCATACATTTTTGATCTTAACCCGACAAACTCAGTCATTATTGTTCCATTATTCTCATCCTTCATTATACCGGGAACTTTTTTATTCACTATAGGAATTCTCCAAATATTATTCGCAGGGTAATCACTTGTATCAAAGTGAGTGAAACAATCTCGTTTAATTATTTCATAAATATCAGGACAAGTTATCTGATATATAAGACTATCTGTGTCAATGTAACAAATAGAACATTTATTTTCAAATTGAGGTATCATGTAGCCATAATGAAAGTTATAAAGTGTTGTTTTAGCTAAATCTAAAATACTCATCCCAATATAAATTGGTTTATTAAAAAAAATTTCAAATTTATTTAATTCAATTGCAGCTAAATTTTCAGTGAAAATAGTTGAAGACTTAAATTCGGGCTTAGAAATTAAGGCTTCTGCACCATATCGCCCCAACCATTTTGTAACCAACTTTACAGTACTATGTTTTCGAACATTTTCCATAGTTTTACCAAAGATAGCATTAATTATTAATTTGAAAAGATTTTTCTCAAACTCATTCTTCGCAAGTGATCTTAACAATATATTTAAATCAATGTATGATTTTAACCATGGTGACTGGTCAAATTCAAGAAATTTATGGATTTTTTTAATTTTCAACCCAAATTGAATGGCCTGTTTTAGCATTCTGTAATGGATAATGTATTTATCTTTATTGAATAATGTGGCCATTAGTTTCTTTTCTTTTGAGCCAGGACTGCATTGGTGCTCTGGACAAAAAGGTAAATCATTATGATAATCATGTAAATGCTGAGGATACTCTATATCCACTTCTAAAATATATCCCTTTTCAGAATCATTTTTAATCATTCTTACATCAAAATCATCAGATTTAATCCACTTAAAACCCCCAAAAGGTAAATATTGACTCATTGCCCAACCGTATTGATTATTAATATCATAATACATTAAATATGAGGTTTCTTTATCTGGAATATAATCCTCCACATATTTATTGTTTGCTTTAACGTAACGCTTTGAACACTGACTCAAACCTCCTCTAATCCCTCTTTCTACGAACATTAACATATCAATATCTGTAATTAGCTCTAAAGACATATTGGTGTACTTTAGCATCGCATCCCAAGTATAACCGGGGAGTGTAAAATAATGTGCTGGATCTAACCCATAAGTTTTATGACAACTTTCTCTAAATTGTTCGAAAACTTCTACCAATAACATTACATCGGTTTTGAGATATAAATCAGAATATTCACCTAAATTGTTTATGTTAAATTTATTCCAAACACATTGAGCATGTGCATATTCCTCTTTACTTATATTACTATCATTTAATTTATTATAGAATTGTTCACGCGCGGGAAGTGAATCTTCTAAAAGTTTTTCAGAACTGTCTACATAATCGTATGGATAAACACCTTTTTTAGTTAGCAATAAAAAAATATCTTTTGAAACTAGTGGAAACTCAGATTTTAAATTGTTAAAATTAAGTAAATACGAGGCAAGATCTGCTAATCTTTTATCCATAAATCGAAAAGAATCTATAAATCGGAATTTTGATAAATGAAAATTCAAATGTTTTGTAAATGATATATATTTCTCCTTGTTTATAGGTAATAAATCTACCCTACCCGGAAGATCGGAAGCTATATTTTCAATAATGAAATGAGAATCATAACCACTTAGATTATGAAAAACGATTGGTACAGTATGGCCTTCTTCTTTATAATTAATATTACATGAACTGTGTGCGGCCCCTCTGAACTTGCCTGTAAAATGACAGTGATCGCGAACTCTATTCTCACCAACACCAAAAGATTTTTCACAGATATGACATATTGAGGTTGTGTTGAATAAAACATTTTCTTCCTCAGTTAGAATATTCATACTCACTGGACTATTCAAAATATTATCTAGAAATTTCGCAAAGCTGACTAACTCTTTAGTAAACCATGATATACAATTATCCCCACGATATGATTTGTAATATGAAAGATTATGGTTGTATGAACATTTTATATAATAACCTAAACTAAATGGCACGTGATTTTGATATTTATTATTAACATCAATTTTTCTTAAAAGACATTCTAAATCCGCGTAAATAATGAATGGCGCAACAATTTTATTTCTAAAATTTTTAAACTTTATAAATTTTTGTTCCTCAGTAGGCATCTTAACCCTACAATTATTTTACTTAACACAATTTTCACTATGTTTAAGTAATACCTTTTTCGAATGAAAATAATGGAGACATCGATCGCAGTAATATGTTTTTCTAGTGTGTTTTGTCAGTTGTGATGTAAGCAACCGAGAAAGATTTTTAATCCAAACGTAATGATACACAATTGGTATATAATCTCTCAATTCACCTTCATCATCATTTTGATTTTCCTCATCCTTCTCATAAACATTTTGAATTAAAAGTAAGTTTACATGCTTCCCCATCTTAGTTTTAGTTAAATATGATGGTAATGTTATAAAATCTCCCGATTTTTGCAGTTTCAATATATACACATTGATTGATATATTATTTTGCCTTTCAAATCTAGGTATTTGTTTTATTGTCATCGGAAATTGTATTCCTTTTAAATTAAATTTGTCCTCGTAGGACGCATATTTGATTACTCGTTGTGGATCTTTTTTTACTGGATGTAATGCTGCCATTATTGACCATATAAAACATGCATTATCACTATTTTGGACATTAATGCAAGCCTTTTTTCTACGTATCTGCTCTGGAAGATCTACGTAGGATGATCCTAATTGTGGTGTGTATTTATTAATATTTATTATTAAATTCACAACAGCAGAGATACTCCAACCACTTTGCTTCTCCTGAAATTCTTCAAGATCTTTGAGTATTTTGTCTTTAATGTTTTTGTTAAACCACTCATTAGTGTTTGTATCATTGTACAGAACATGATTTTTTGAATTCATAAATTTAAATTCTAAATTTTCTCTGCCATCATCATTACAAATTTTAAACTCGCCACAAAAAATTGCATTTATTTTAAAAGCACTTTCATTTTTAAGTAACTTTTTAATGTGAACATGAAAAGTTTTTCGGCAGTCATCCAAAAAATCAATTGGATCGGTATGAGTTAAGTTGAAAATGGCTAACGTTTTAATTCGATTTTCAAAAGCTGATTGCAAATATTCACAATTAACTCTTCTTGACGTAAATTTTGGTATATTCCTCCCTTTTTTTAGTATTTTCATTTGCGCCCGAAATCCACTTATTAAACCTATTGCACAAGCGTTCTGATTTTTACTTCCTAAAGTGGTACACTTCTGCAATTTGTTCCTAAGAACTTTTAAATTTTGACCACATTCTTTAATCGCATCGTTTAAAAGATCAGGATTTTCAATAGCACGACGAAGAGCTGATTTAGTTCTACCCACTAAATGATTTGTATTCTGCATTTTGCTGGTATTTTATTATAAATATGAAAACTTTTAAGTTTGATTAAAAAACTGTAACAACCTATTAGTTTGAAGTTAAAAACTTACTGAGCTCAAACAGATTAAACACGTTTAGTTATAGGTTATTTATTGCAATGAAACTATCGATATCTCAGTCATATTAAAATATTAATGAATCATTTAAACAATATACATTTAAATTAAAAAAACTGTAAACATCCCTCTCTTCACTCGTTTTCAGATTTTTTTAAGTTTATCTTTAATAAAAAAAAACAATTGAAGACATCTTAAATTCGTACTGCTAATCTGAGGCTGGTGAAACTGCAACAAGTTTAATCATGTTCAGGTTTGGATACGAACAAGTATTGATAAATTAAAAATATAATGAGATTATGACGTCACTAAATAAATTAAAAATAAATGAGATTATAACCTCAAAGGTAGTCAAAATGAATACCAAAATAGATGCAAAATATAATGTAAGAAAAACCAACTCCTACCTCGATTCGTCTTTTTTGTTTTAATTTTCTTACGATGTGACGCTTGAATGAATGAAATTTTTATTTTATTTATAAAACACAACGTAGATAGTTATCTATTATACATACAATAACTTATCCCCTCTCCAATTTTCTTTTACTCACTTTTATGACGTCACACATTAATAAATATAGAACACATACATTTAAATTAAAAACAGTTAATATCCCACTCTTCACTCGTTTTCAGATTTTTTTAATTTATCTTTAATAAAAAAAAAAATTGAAGATATCTTAAAGTACTGCTTATCAGAATTTGTATGAAAGGTAAAATGAGATCATCGTAATATCAGAGGCTGGTGAAACTGCAACAAGTTTAATCATGTTCAGGTTTGGATACGAACAAGTATTGATAAATTAAAAATATAATGAGATTATGACGTCACTAAATAAATTAAAATATAATGGGATTATAACCTCAAAGGTAGTCAAAATGAATACCAAAATAGATGCGAAAATATAATGTAACAAAAACAAAATTCTAACTCGATTCGTCTTTTTGTTTTCATTTTATTTATAAAACACAACGAAGATATAGTAGAATTTTTTTGCCAGCGAATTCCTGACAGCTACGACGCAGCAAGAGAAAAAAGATAAAACAAAAAGTAAAACAGAGATGTATTATTTATTTTGGGATAAATTTGTTTTCAAAACAATTATATTAGTTAAATTTCTACTTCTAGTTCGTACCATTTGTTTGTTGTGATATTTGTTTCCATAGGCGTCGTTATTTTTATTATAATTATTTTTAATTATCAAAATTTTGTTATATTTCCTACAAAATCATTAATATTTCTACTAGTTTTTGGGTTTCTATTATAATTGGTTGAATTTCAATAGTAATTTATAAATTTTATGTGTGTTTTTTGTCCATTTCAATGGGACCCCAATAGTTTTTTTTAATATTTTAATCGAGACACTGAATGTGCAAACAATATGCGCATGTGCATGCGCATGTGCAAACAATATGCGCATAACAAACAAATTTTGTGTTCGCTGGCAAAAAAATTCTACTATAGTTATCTATTATACATGCAATAACTTATCCCTCCTCTCCAATTTTCTTTTTCTCACTTTCTTATGACGTCACACATTAATAAATATAGAACACAAGTTACAAACATACAAACACAAAAACATTTTTTATAATCATAATTTGAAACTTCTCTTCTATTTTCTTTTAAACATTTTCTCATGACGTCATCAAGGAATCCAAAATTTGCAATTTGAGACCTTCATAAGAAATAACACGCGATTTTGCGCCAGAACATACATAGCTTAACTACTAACGTAAAACGTTTTCATTTGGGGTAGGAAATGCAATTTTTTCTACAATAGTAAATAAACAAAGGGTGTTTATTATAAATTATTAAATTAGAAATTGACAACATAACAATTGACAACATTCAAAATTCATATTCTATTTTTTCACGGTACCATACCATAGCAACAACAATTTGTTATTTA